>CM038797.1:117048707-117604188 GCA_021764765.1 Vicia sativa
TTTTATTCTATTTTAAAAACACAAAAATATATTTCTTTTCTTTATCTATTTTCTTTTCATTATTTTCTATTCTGTCTTATTTCTTTCTATTCTATGTTTTTCTTATCGACATTTGGCAATCTTGATCTTCTTTATTCTTCTCTTAGAATACCACAAGCTTATTTCTCTTTTACTATGTCTCGAGTTGATGACGTGACCGTTGAGTTGAGAGGAAGAAATCGATTAGCAAATATGGAGTTTATCTGGGCGTGAGATGTTTCCCTACTATCTACCTTCATCATGGTGCTATAGGCTCTTAGTATTAAATGATAGTGTGCTTTTCTGCTGAATCAGATTGGATGGGATAATTCACTTTGATGACTTGCTATGCCACTTATGGAACCTCACTTTGGAGTTCCTCATTTCTTTGACTTACTTTCCTACTCATGGGTTAGCTGTTAGTAGACTTATTATTCGGACTTTTGGCATCGATTCCAAGTTTAATCATAAGGAATTGGGTGAGCTACAGGATTTCCTAATGGCATTGGGTTTATCATGAAACTGGGGGAGTATCTTGGTTGAAAGCTTGACTATTTTTAGGGATCTATTTACGGAATCCTTAACCACGAGCACGAGGACTTTGTCCAGGGAGAACATCCATAACCCGGCCTTGGTATTTCCACAATTCGGCCCACCATTTTGAAAGATATCAATTCTTCATTTCTAAGGATGAGCTTTTTATCATGTTTGTTAGCTTGTAGAACCGCTTGATTAATCTGTCCTTATATCTGCGTACCTTTGTGGATCTCATTAATCACGATAAATGCACGATGGATGGGAGTCTCGTTACTATGATTGCAAATGTTGTTGGACTTAGACAATTTAGGCATCTGGATGCTTTTAGTGGTGTTACTTGCATGACCATCGGTTTGTTTCAACAACGGTATGATTGGTGATCTTGGCCGACTTCGGTTTACCTTGTTGATTAATGGCCAGGATTATGCGGTATTTGCTTGCCTAATCACGCTACGAGTGTAACAAAACCGATTGGCTATATGGTCTGACCCGACACTTTCGTCTAACACTCACGAGACTCCATGATTATGGGGTTTAGAAGATTCGGAGAAGATCACTGCTCCTCCGGTTATTATGACATGGACCCTCCTCGATGCCGCTTGACCGCTCACTTTTGCACACCGTTGTCGTCAGGGCTCCTCTGTGATTATCTCTCGCCATCCACATTTCTCGGTGGAACATCGGGCTTTGAGGGACGATTTGGCTGATCACGCGAGCTTCTTTGGTTTATGGATCGTTTAGCTGCCATTTCATGAAGTTTCGGCTTATTTTCATTTCCTCTTGCTCTAAAAGGGACCAATCAGTGGCTAGGTTTTTAGTAGTTAATTTATCTTATTTACTTTAGTTTAGTTTAATTTAGTTCGGTTGCCATGTTTCCGTTTTGTTATTTTATTACGTTGCTTTAGGATGTTTGATTCTCGAACACTTTCATCTCGATATAATGCAATTCCACATTTATTATTATTATAATGTTGCGATTACATTTATTAATAATATTATATATTATTCTTGTTTCATTTCATTCTTTGAATTGCATTATTAATCTTGCTATAATTGCTTTTTTTGCTCCTTTGTGTAATCCGTTTTGCGCATTATATTCACATTCTACCATCTTTTCATTCCAGATTCTCCTTCGTTATTATCATTTGGGGACATTGCTCCTTTTAAGTATAGGGGTCGGATCATTTCCTGCTCATTTCTAGTTCCTTTGCTCTCTTTGTAGTATTTTCCTTCTATTTCTTTTCTTGTATTGCAAATTTCAATTCAATAAAATACATGTTTATGTAGTTTTAATCTTATATGCAAAATTTAGTGTTATTAATTCTTCCTTTTCTTGAGCCATAACAAAAAATTAATTAAAAACGCGTTTATAAACATTATTCAACTAGTATTAAGGTTGCCTATTATAAATAAAATTCAAGCAACTTAGCAAAATTGTTATCGTCCTAACACTTTAAAACCCGATGTGTTAGATCGATTCAAATTACTAATATACCAAACCAAAACTTGGTTTTAGAATAGCCGAGTAGTTTATTAGCGGTCGACATTAAAATAAACCGCAAGTGGATAATGAATATAAGTGATCAAATATTTTCAAGAAATTGCTTTTATCGTAGATGCACCTACTAAGTTAGATGGTCATTACCGGATCATTTAATCAACGATTCTTGAGGAACTATAATTTTTATGCAAATAATCCATTATAAATTGGTTGATGGTCCACAGTCTTTGAACTTGGTAGGGGCGATTCAGTTCGATCCCCAATTTTAATTGGAAAAAGGTACCGGATGTTTAATTACGCAGACTCTAGGCGGCTTAATAAGATCAAATTCACTAACGGTTACTCCTTTGTATGGAGTGTGCGGTAAAGGAGCTTAATGTGATTGCACTAGAATGAAAGCAATTGAAATAAAAGCGAAGTATTAGGTTAAGCTATAATGACATGACAAATTGAGTGCATAAATGGGGTTGTCTAGTGTTTCTCGGTAACTTTGGTGTTTTAGTTTGACTTAAATTCTCCAACAAAGAATCCGCACCTGACCTAGTACAAAGTGATGTATGTTATTATATTCGCGTTTAAGCGTGCTTGATTTTCATTTACTTTTTGGCGGGGACAAGCAATGGTTCAGAAATATAGGGGAGTTTGATAGCATTTTATATAGTATATTTGATTTAATTTTCATAAATAATGTTAGTATTTTATTTATTTATTTCATTTTATTTCCATATTACTTATTTGGTATTTTGTTTGAATTATTTTTATTTAATTTAGACAAATTGAGCAAAATGAAGAAATTAAGAGAATTATTTGATTAAATGTGCAGAAATGAAGAAAAGGGGTGTGCAAAAGTAAAGAGGTGGATTAAAGGATGATCATCAAACCCGACTGACGAATCGAGGACCCAAGAAGATACAGCCGAGGGTTGGGAATGGCGATCGACCCCTATGTTGGGCGCCCGCTCGGACCCTTCCAGCAGTTAGGGGCGCCCGCCTCCAGCGCCATTGGCTGGGGCGAGTCAAGCGTGGTTAGTTGGCATGGGGAAATTTGGATGACCGTCTCGTGACTAGTCGGTTGGATTGAGATATTCGGGAGGTGGGGCGAAAATATTGGAAAAGAGGTTCTTCTACTATAAAAGGCATCTCGAATCATAACCACTCTCTCCGTTTTTGATTCTTTTCCGGTTTAGAGTTCTTGTCCAACATTATTATTTTCCATTGTAATTCAAATTCCGGCATTGATTTTCCGGCATTGTTCTTAGATTTCTAGCTAGTTTCCTTTCAAGCACTTTGATTTAAATTCGGTTGAAGAAGAGAGATATTATGCGAGTTATTTCAAGCGAAGAATTAATTCCGACATTTATTTAATTCGGTTTCTTATTACATTGCTTTAATTTATTTAATTGATTATTTGCATGAGATTTATTTATATTGCCATGAAATTATTTATGAATATTAAATTCTTTAATTTATTCATATGCCTTTTATGAATATGCGGCTAAATTATTTAAATATCGGTAATATGAAAGTTAATCGAAGGATCCGGGACAAAGCGGCGGATTATATTTTATAAAATAAACACTTTTTCGATTTAGTTATCTAATTTATTTTGTTAAAAAAAAGCTTAGAAACCAATGAGCGAAAGTTTGAGGTTAATAAAACTGGACTAAGATTAGAAACCAATAGGCGACAGTTTGAGGTTTAAAATCATATAGTAGATACTAGGTATTGTTGTTTTAAAAGTATGACGGGCGTTTAAAACCAATTAAACTTTATTTATTTTCAAAAGTAATTTTAAAATCAATGGGATAAGCGACGTACATGAGTTTAAAATTATAATGCGCTTCATAGGCGAAAGTTTGAGATAAGATTTTAAATAAATACTTTCTTTGAAAAGAGATTATTATCATTTTAGAAAATAAGCCGTTGGAAGCGGATTCTTTAGGATTAGCAATACATACCGATATTCGCATTATTATTATTTCAATTAGAATTAAGTTTAATTACCCAAAAATTCCCCAAATTTATTTATTCGATAGCTATAGCTTTACGATGGTTTAGGTTCGTTAGTTCGATTTATAGTCCCTTAGGTTCGATATCTTTTAAAACTACGATAGGTACGTATACTTGCGGTCTCGATTAATTTAGGCGATAAAGTCGCGATCGACCATCGAGGAGGTTATCATACATTTCGGTGAGCTTCGCCGTACTTACGGTCGTCACAATTCGAGATGAGGGGCGATGAATTCTTTGAGATTTTTGATCATTACGTGTAGCTCGGAAGACCACTACCTAAGGGGATGGCCAGAATACCTTGTCGTCTCCATGATATGAAGGATCGCGATAAACATCATATCCGTCTCTTTCTACTCTTCTTCACCTCCCTTGGTTTTTATCTTTTTAGATGGTGGCAACATCTTTGATGTAGTGGGATAAGCAATTTCACACCCTACTCTTGATGCTCTTTCCTCTGACATTTGTTAGCAGGCGTTTTCCAAATTTCTTGATTTTGCAGTGTCTTCCTCTAATCTATCATCTATATCTACCTCACCATACTTAGCTTTCTCCAATGGATGTGAATAGCCTCGATTGGTATCGGATCACTCAATGTGTATCTCCTAACTCTGACAAGGTAACTTCGTATACTTTTCTATGGTACATACGCACTTTTGGGTGTTTGTGCGGATAATGCCACCCTACCGCTGACTCTTTAGTAATATGCCTCAAAGCGCTCTAGATCACGGATCCTCGCAAATTCCCATAAAATTGGCTGGTATGCATGCTCGACTTCATAAAACTCTTAAGAAATGAAGCAATGTTGCCTAATGGTATCTTGAGATTGCCATTCGCCTCGCATTTTCACATATCACCTTCATGTTCTCAACATTTGCTTGATTTCCAATGCGGATTCAACGCTTAAAATAAAATAAAAACAAGTAAGTACATGTAATATTAATATAAACAAATAATGACTAAAATCAAGTTATATTAACATAAACATACCTATTAAATGTGGTGTTTCCTAAATGTAACACTTGATTGATCCATGCTTGAAAAATCTGTATGTCATGAAAACAACCATGTATTTCTCACATAATCAATAAATGCTTTAAAGTCGACACGTGCATACTCGAGTTGTTGCAATCGTTGTTGATAATCCTCATCACTAGCCCTTATAAGTTCATATCATATTTTCTCTACCGACTCGCATGTCTTACATAACATATTCCTTACTTCGCTTTCACATTTTGTTGATGTGAAATTGACAAAAGAAATTAATTGTCTTTGGAAATAGTGTTTAAATTGCTTTCATCAAAGTAAGATCTACGTCATTCAACATCACTTGTGGCTAAAACCCACCTTAGTAAACAATTGTCTCGACTTATCAATACCCAACAAATTTTTTTATATGCTGATTCCATATCACCAAAATGCAACAACAAATGTCAACTCGGTTGATGTCAAACAAACTATTTCATATAAAGCTGCATATACTTGTTTGTCTTGTCTTCGTCATATCCATAATCAACAATAGGAAACATTTTCAACAAATTCCTTTGGTTCGGATGAAAATATCTCTCAACTTGAATCATCTTTTTCCTACTTCATATACATAATCTAAATCATCTACCGACTTAAATAAATGTTGCATTTCCGTTTCTATTTATGTCTTTCTCTATTTTACTCTTGTATTTATATATTTGCGTGATCAGGTGACATTTTCGGATCTCGTTCTTGCAATAAACAGTATGTGTCTTGGTGGAACATGGCGTTTTGTCAAATCAACAATATGTTGTTGTTCATCTACATTTAGCGGACCTACAAGGGATGACCTTGAATGTATTAGGTAACTCATGATTGTGAACTCCATATTTTACATCAATCTTTCATCCATAATCATCTCGGTTGACCTAATTTTGAGAGGATAACCACATTTCTTACTAGCACTCGTTTCACTATCTCCTTCTTTATATTTTCCACATTTATCACAACCAAATATTACTTTATCACTTCCCTCACATGCATTTTGGTATACGAGCGAGTTATTATAAGCTGTCACTTTATTCACGATTCCAACCTCCTAATCCACCTTATCACATCTTCTTTTGTAGCGTTGTGTTGATGAAAATATTTTGGGGTATCGCGTATACGTTTTTATAAAGCAGAGGAATAACACTTGTTTAACAAAATCTTAAAAAATCAAAAACATACGGATAACTACTACGGTAGATGTGGTTGTTAAATATATACAAACTAGGTACACATAGTTAGGTTATCGGTTGCTTACTTGTCTAAACCGGATAACACGACTCGTTATCGATTATAATTTACAAATCGGTTTAGGCTATATAAGTTATGGTTTATTAAAATACAAATCGAAAAACGAACAACGTTATCTGATTAAGAAAATATACATACGATTTCTCCATCATGTGTTTTCGGTTCATAGAAAATTACTCCCACTCAATTTCGCATGAGTCGGATGAATAGTAAAAATAGTAAAAAGTAAAACATAAAAGTGAAAATATATAAAAATAAAAAGATAAACTTGGAGCGTTTTGAAATTTGTAGAGATAAAGAGATAATGTAGGAATATAGGATAAAATTTTCCTCTTAAATTGCTCTATAAATACATGTTTTTCTTATGTGCATTCATAAATAATAATAAAGTTCAATGAGATTGTAGGAAATATTAGAGATAAGTATACAAATAATAAAAAACTAAATATTAGTATCAATAAATATTATTTTATAATAAAAATAAATAGAGATATGATATATAAAATAATATTTAGTTATTTATATAATATAATAAGGAAAAAAAATTATGCACTGACGATATAAAGTATTTTTAAATTGCCAATCAATCACAGACAAGATTGAATATTAATTGAATGATGGTGTAAAATTAATTTACATTTGATTGTGCCTACCTTTAACCTCGTATAATAAACCCTTATCTCTAATTAATTATTATTTTTGTAACATCTCATAGTCAACTATTATGATTAATATTCAATTAGTAACTTTTGAAAACCTTCCATTTTAGTCTTGATAATGAAATATATAATTGACCTAATTGATTATCAACATTTAAAATGATTATAAATATTTTCTTTTTAAAGTCAAATTTCATCTTATAAATAGATGATTTTTCTTCGTTCATGCGAGAAAACATAGTGAAAACTCTTGTTTGATTGTTGAGGTAAAATCAATAAAAATTTTTGGAGTTTTCATTATAATGGAAACTCTCATTAAGCGGACGCTATAAATCTTTGGAGTTTTTCTCTTTCCTTAATTCTTTACTTTTTAGTTATTTTATTTACATTATTTCCATCTATATAATTTTCTTATTTTCACTACTTTTACTCGGTTTGTTTAATTAAAACTTTTAAACTCGATTTTGTGAAAGATTTTTCTTTGAAAATGGTTTTTCAAATTGACACAATTTACTATTTTCTTGTGTTTGAAGTTACTTGATCAGCGCATCTAAAACAACCATCTCACGGATCAAGAAGAAAAAATAAAAAGAAAAAATTAACGGGACACCAAAACATCCACCGCTCACCAACAAAGCGAGACACATGAAGGTTAACCAAAACCACAACCACTAAGGCTATGTACTATGGTTTACATATTGAACACCCTTTTTCACTTTTTTACTCCACATCATCATTTCTTTCTTCCACCTAATAATTCAACACACATTCAACTTTTATTCACTACAATGATTTTGTTTAATATACATGTTGAATGTTTTATATACCAATAAGATTTAATCTAAACATCTAAACATTCAAACAACCAATAAAATTTTGCAAAATATTTTATGCGGTCTCACTCATTCATTCAGCGTGTTGAATATTTTCAACACTCTATTCAACACCCTATTGTAAATATTCAACTATTGAAAAACATTCAACACCCCAATTGTACATAGTCTAATAAACCAAAATCAAAATACGGACTAAGCCGAATCGAAGACCAAGGACAAACAATATATCTTTTCAAAACATCAAAGTGAGGCAAGGTTTAATAAAACAACTAAAGAATCCAACGAGACGAGTTTACCCAACATATCCATATACACATAAGCACAAGAACAAATCATTCTCTCCATATGCAAGAGATGAGAAATTCGAAAAAATAAGACTAATCTTATTAATCCTATGATTGATAGTCGAGCTTAAATTTGAAAATGTATGGTTATTATGAACCTATATATCATCTAAGTCACTATGCCAAATCACAAACAAACCTAGTCACTTAACCGCTATTGAAACTCGATATCTTGAACAACCTAATAATGGAATAAGGAATAGACACATTTCTATCAATCCACCTAAAGACTCTATACCTAATATCAAATGTGAAACCACAAGTAGCGAAGAGATGATCAACCGACTCTGCGGTTGCATAACCGAGGAACAATCCATCCATTGGGATTAGCTAGAATTATGCATAAGATAATTCTAGCTAGGAGGATCATGTCGTGCAACATCTGCAATGAAAAAGAATCACTTTAGAAGGAGCCGTCTCCGTCAACGTTGGTCAAAATCGATTCTCTCAATCAAACTTTCATTCCTCCTCGATAGTAGAACTGAGAGAAACTTATAAGTAGACCTCACTTTAAATTAGTTGTGTTGAGAAAAACCTAACTTGGTTAAATATGGAATCATGAGGGTTTATAAGTGACACCTCGTCTTAAAAGTCGGTTTATAGAAATGAGTTAGGCTAAACTCTAATTCTATCATGATATCACGAGTCAATCCATTCGGGACACCCACTACATATGCACATAAAGTCCAATAGTGTTGGGGGGTGTGATTGAGAAAATCCAAGTTTCACATTATTTATAGATAGAGTCCACAAAATATTCATATAGGTGACATTTTCATTTTACAAGTTGATTTTGTAAGATTAAATTAGACCAAACTCAAATGTTTTGTATCATGGAACTTATTAATAACATGAAACTTAATAGTTATCAATACCCAACAATTTTGTTATAAATTTGAAAAGCTTATATTTGATAATATAATTTCTCTGAGTTGAATCAACCTTGTTTTAATAGAATTTTCTAATGTTTGATAGTTGCATAATGAATTTTATAATAACAAAAGGCAGGACGGACCTGGTAATCAATGACAAGCCGCTACGTTGCTTGTAAGAATGTTTATATGACGAAGTTGGTGTAGCCAACATTCACCGCTCTCTCCTATCTAATTTACCATAGCCTCCAAAACCAAAGAAGTTTTCAAAATAGATTGCTTCAACTTATGACCAGTATAGGAAGGCTACAGTCAAACACGTTTTGTTTCCAAAGTAACACCTACTCTCCCTTTTGTATATATACATGATGAGGCATATATGTTATCCATCTCAACATTAATCACCACCATTCAACAACATATATCCCTTCCTTCATCTCTACGATCACACTTGCAATACTTAGTTAGCAGATCAGCGAAAACAAAAATACATACTACATCAATATATTCAGAGATAACAATGGTTAGAATCCATGCATTATTGATCTCTACTTCTATTCATTCTCTCACTTTCAACTTCGCATCATCGTCACCTTTGGAGTTTGGTTTCTATAAGAAAACATGTCCATCTGCTGAAGCAATTGTTAGAAGAGCCGTAAACAAAGCCGTTTCCTCAACCCAGCATAGCTGCTGGTTTGATTAGAATGCATTTTCATGACTGTTTTGTGAGAGGATGCGATGGTTCCGTATTATTAGAATCCACAGGTAATCCATCTGAGAGAGACCATCCTGCAAACAATCCAAGTTTACGCGGCGAGGTCATCCATGAAGCTAAGGCACAAATAGAGGCCATATGTCCTAAAACTGTGTCATGTGCAGACATTCTTGCTTTTGCAGCTAGAGACAGTACTCGCAAAGTTAGTGGCGGCCTAGACTACTCAGTACCATCTGGACGCAGGGATGGTCGAATCTCTATCATGGAAGAAGTCACACAAAATCTACCACCACCAACTTTCAAAGCGGAGGAACTTATCAAACGTTTTTCTATGAAAGGTTTGTCAGCAGATGAAATGGTTACTCTTTCTGGAGCTCATTCTATTGGTGTCTCACACTGTTCCTCTTTCTCAAACCAGTTGTACTCTTTCAATGCTACGTTTTCTCAAGATCCTTCAATGGACCCTAAGTTTGCTACGTTATTGAAATCAAGTGTCCACCACCACAATCACAGACAAGAGACCCAACAGTGGTGTTGGATGGTTCGACGCCCAATTTGGACAACATGTACTATATGAAGTTGAAGAATAAGCGTGGTTTATTGACTTCAGATCAAACATTGGCTGATAGTGAGTTAACAAAGAGAATGGTGTTAAAAAATGGCAGACATAATGCAATATGGAGAGTGAAGTTTGCAAAGGCCATGGTGCATATGGGTTCCATACATGTCTTGACAGGTTCTCAAGGTGAGATTAGAGAGCGCTGCAGCGCTGTCAATTTTATTAATGGCACGGTTTCTTCATCTCCTAAAAATTTGTCCATGGATGTCAGTACATTCTTTCTATTTTTCTTTATCAATTCTTTGATTCTTTGAATTATTATTGTTTCTGTTTGGAATTATTCTTTATTTGTGTGCAACTGTTTGTAATCTTCATTTAGTCAATTATATACTATATGTTGGAATTTTACTGCTTGCTGAATTGGTTATTTGGAAAGAAAAAGAAGTGTATGTCCAAAATTACTCAAATTATATTTTAAAACTAATTTCTTGCTCAACAAACTTCATTTATACCTCTTTGTCAGCTTTCTATGATGTCTCAACTATGGTTAAAAATCATCTTCAAACCATACAATTACACACAAAATACTATTAAAAATATAAAATACGAACCAAAATACGGATAATATAACAGATTGTCATCAACTATAACGATTAACAACTAAACTAGTATGACTTCAAGAAGGCATGAGGAAAAAATCTAGGAAGAATATCAATTTTTGCTTTCACTATCAATGAATAGACTGCGTAGCAGGGTATGTGAGCTAGCGCCATGCAGATATACCTGTAAGCAACATGCATTGTAGTAAGTCTATGTAGAAATCAATTTGGAAGACATGAAACTCTGTAGAGTTACTATTTTACCATAGCGAACACCATGGCGTATTAAGCTAGAAATGGATATGGCCACCTGTTAAAGAAAGAAAGTTCTAAGTGATGATGATTGATGAAGCAAAAATGTGAAAAATATTACAGTTACATTTACATATCTTACCATGTGAAACCACATGCATGTATAACCATTGGAAAATAACATAAGAACAGCTCCATAGCACAAAATAGGCTATTCTAAACCACGGAAAAGACTGAAAAAATACATACAACAAATTGAAACCATTAGCTTTTGATAGTTAGTAGTATTATAATTCCAGGAGTGTGTTACTTACAAGATTGTTCAGCATTGTATCCAAAGAAGGAAAACTACATTCAAAGTATGCATGCAACCCATCAACTGTAAACAAGTACATACACCAACAAAAATCAATTTATAGTGCAACTGCTTGTTCAAATTCATTCATATTAATTGAAGAAGCGCACTTACCATGTTTAGTTTAAACCGAGAAATGGATAAGAATGGGACAATTACACACAAAATACAATATCTGTTAAGATAACAGCTCCTGCACTAGTCTGCCATGCCAAATGCAGAAAACTGGATTACAATATTGGTGATCAATGGCCATAATTTTCCAAAGGAAACTTAATTACCTGGTAGGTAATTTGCATGAGGTAACCCCAGAAACCTGCTGTTTGTTCAAACTCTTGTTCCACATACCCTTAGCAGCCTGGTGAAACTTTTTGTTTCAAATCTCTTCTCAGAATTCTCCATTTTGAAGCTGAGGAGTTTTGTTCAACAACTTCCAACATCCATATCCAGATACAGTTGTCCCCAACTACATTAATTCCAAAAACAATATACAAGTTCATAGCTAATTAGTATATGGATAAAAAAAAACTATAAACAATATGTGATAAGCAATATACTTACTCACCGCAAAATATATCATTACTAACGTGAAAGTCCACCTGCATATATAATATAAACAACATTATCTAGCTAGTAATTAGAAAGATAGTAATAATAATTGGAGAATTTAAGAAGAAAGATGAGTTACTCGGTGTAGTAGTAAAAGATGGTTGCGTCATATTCATGAAGATCGAATGATAACAACACAACCATGCTGATTAGGGAAAGAAAACGTGTAGCTAACAGCACGAGAGGATGGACTCCTCTCCAACAGCTTGTCCATAGTTGGGAAGTGGTAACATGACCTATGGTGACTCTATTGTCCGGTGAGGGTGAAGCCACCAGAAGGGTGTCAACCAAAATATCAAAATCGGCCTGAGAGGAAGAGGGTCCTTCGTTTATCCATAGTACATATAAGGCACATAGGATGGAAAATCCAACTATGCAAAAACATACAAAGTCGTACCATTCTATCACCAATGCCATGGATGAGTTAGTTACTAGTGGAGAAGCTTGCTATGAAAATTGTTTTGGTATGTATTAGGATAGGGAAGGAAGGTTGTATGGGACGGGTAGTTTTGACTGTTAGGTTTGAGATGTTATACTTCAAGTTGGAATACATGTTAGTACCTACTAATATAGTTAGAGAATGAAATGAAATATAAGATAACTAATTGTAGTATGGAAACTTAACAAGTTTGTTTGACAAAATATTGTTTTTATTTTTGTAAAAATATGTTTATTTTGATCTTTGGCATTTTTTCCTTATTTCTAAGAAATACAATCATTTGTTTGTTTTAAAATTCTAATATATTGTTATTAGTTTGTTAAATTGACATAAATTTGAAGAAAAAAATTCAAAGTATAGGAGTTTAGGTGTCATGTAAAATAAACGTTTTTTAACCTTTATATTTTAAGAAAAGTTAATGAATTTAGACCTTTATATTTTAAGAAAAGTTAATGAATTTAGTTTGGTTTTATGATAGAATATAAAATTGAGTTTATTATTGAATTTCTTCACGCATCTAGTGGACTTCTTCTCCACCCTCATGAAAAATCCAAAAATACGAAATAAACTATTATTTATAAAAATAAGGTGAATCAAAATCAACTTGATTCACCTTATTAAAAAATCAGTGAATTCGCAAGTGCACTTACAAATTCACCTTATTTAGAAATTTGTAAGTGCACTTATGAAGTTTGTGTGTTTTTAGCAAAACACACGAGTAAACCCATTTCATTTCAAAACATACAACAAACTCAAACTCTTCAACTCATCTCGAACTCTTTCAAAGTCATCTCAAACTCAAATTGGTGTAAGTTTTCTCCACATTATTTTGATTCAAAATGTAAATTTTTGTAAAATTATTAGGTTAGGTTGTAGAAATTAAATAGTATATGAAGTAATATTAGGTAAATGTAGTTGTATTGGACACAAAAATAGGAATTTTGGGTATTTAGGGTGAGTTTTGGTTTTGAAATTTTACGGGCGAAGGGTTTATGAAGTTCATTTTAGTGACCTAGAGGACTTCATAAGTGCATTTGTGAATTCACCCATGATGGGTGAATTCGTAAGTCTACTACAATGTTATCGAGTTGTTTTAAATTAATAACCTAACAATTGTAATGGTTTATTTCGGAAAAATGGCGGAGAAGCAAATCGGATGGCGTGTTTGAGACATGGCGAGCCAAGCTGATGCGTCGGCTCGTCGAGCCGAGCAAAAGGCACAACTAGAGATAACTTCACATACGCACCGTCACGGAGAGAGTCTTACGCATGGGCGTCTACCTCGGTTCACATGAGGAGGTACATGATGGCGGTACTAGGGTAGAGGTATCGGAGGAAGAGGCCGGGATGTTCATGTGGAGGACGCCGAAAACATTGAGGTCCAGGACGACAATGTTGAGGAACCTACAGAGGCGGAGGATGACTATCCAGGAGGGCCATATGACACATCCCTCTTGATTTATTATCAGGATCATGTTGCTCGTTATGTCTGGGGTGGACAGGTATTTTTTTGGTTCCACTTGAGTTATTTCGTATTATAATTTTTATTCAAAAATCGACTCCTCTTGATTTATTTTCGTTGAATTCTTATGTTTGGAAATGAAGGCTTTAAAACATATCAACCATTCTACTTAATTTTTATCTTTATATTCCACGGGCTCGGTGGTTACGTAGTCTTGTCATAAGATCCGGTCTTTGGATTAAGCGGTATGGGTTATAATACCATTAGCAACGATACGGGGTGCTTTTCTTTGAGAGGTGGTATAGGGAGCGTCATCTTTTCACTTTCCGGTTTGGGGTTGACCATCACGCTTGATGATGTTGTCATTTGCTCGACTACATATTAGAGTAGGTTACTAACCATGTTAAGATATCCATGGTGAGGAGGTTGAGTGGATGGTTGAGCATCTAGGAGTTGATCCGGATAGAGTGCTATGATTGTGACTCCATAAGCGAGGTGCATGTGAGGTTCTCCTACCTAAGGAGATATATGAGGTACCTCCGTTGCAACAACAGTGCAAAAGAGCGTAGACGAGGATAGTTTCATTCGGTTTCACTGTGGTTGTGTCGTCGGTGTTTTTATGTACAGTAGGCATGTATGTCTTTATGGACACGGTGGCCACTACCCGATGTGGCATACCTAAGGTATTTTATGGACTGTCTATAGTTCGTGACTAGTCTTCTTTGTTCGACCTACCACTTCTAGAAGGTGAATTAAGCTTCCGGATGGAGGCGAGGCTCAGGCTCGTGCACACCCTCACGGTACTTTTTATTTTAACGATAAACTAGTGTGATACGTGCGTCCGCCCGCAGTACCGATGTCTTAGTTATTTTGTTCAATATTGATGTTATGTAAAATTCAATATTATAAAAAATATTTAATGTACTTGAGTTATGCGATTGAGTTGGAATGATAAAGTTTGTTCAATATTGATATTATTGGAGAGGTAAATATGCTTTCGTTAATATTCAATATTTTAATAAATAATTTCATACTCCCGTTAATGTTTAATAGTTTGATAAATAATTTCATATTCGAGTTAATATTCAGTATTTTGATAAGTAACTTTATATTTTCGTTAATATTCAATATTTTGATTAGTAACTTCATGTTACCATAATATTCAATAGTTTCATCATTAACGTCATGTTCCCGTTAATATTCAATAGTTTGATTAATAATTTCATGTTGCAGTTAATATTATTGGGATACTCGTGCATTCGCACGGGTACCCGTTCCAGCCCTCTTATTGATATTATTGCAAAGGCAAATATAATTAAAAAATGATTTTAAATAAAATGAAAAAATAGTTTGATTTATACTAATTTATTTATATATTAAAAATAGTTAGGTAAAATAAAAGATTTTTTTAAGTTAGTTGTATAAAAATAAAGCGGCTTATCTGATAAACTTAACAAAATTTTGATAACTTCATGTTCTGTTAATATTTAATATTTTTATTAGTAATTTTATGTTCTCTTTAATATTTAAAAAATTATCACTAACTTAAAGTTTTCGTTAATATTCAAGTAACCGTGTTTAGTTAATATCAATATTTTGATCGGTAACCCATATTCGTTAATATTCAAAATTTGAATCAATAACCCGTGTTCCGTTAATATTCAATATTTTGATTAGTGATTTTATGTTTCGTTAATATTCAATATGTTTCTCAATAATTTCATGTTCCGTTATAATTATTGCACAGTATAATATGGTACTTACATTTTCCCAAAATATTATAAAAATTGATTTTTTAAAATAGATAATAAATCGGTCGTATAATTGTTTCAATATATAAAGCGTCATGTTTAGTTAAAATTCAATATTTTGATCGGTAACTTCATGTTCTGTTAATATTAAATATTTTGATCAACAATTTAATATTCTCGTTAATATTCACTATATTGATCATATTTAGTATTCCACCTTTGTTTACGGACCTTGTCCGAACCATCACCTTCAAAGTTTCTCCTTGAATCATGATCACCACGGTGGACTACCTTTAGAAGCTCCTCCTTGAGAAAGTACACCTTTATAGTATCCAGTTCAATGTCATTTCGACTCTTGAAGTTTTAACCGACTCTTCTTCAGTTTCAACTTGACTTGTGATGAAGTTTCAACTTGACTCTTCTTCAAAATTTTCAACCACTCTTCTTGAAGTTTCAACTTCAGACTCTTCTTTAGAAGTTATCTCTACATCGAAGTTGGTTGGGACTCACTCCGATCACAAAATTCTAACTCTTTCACAAATATTAATAAAAAAAATATTTTCACTTTTTTTCGAGAATATAATTTTTTCCAAAGAAAAATGTTTTAGTACATTTATTTATAAGAAACATGTATCTACAATAACAACCATTAATTTACAAAAACTTAATTTCTTAAACATTCTTAATAAACATACCGTCCCCATAATAGTACAATATGTTCCTTCACTTTATTATATTACGATTTAACATGTTTTTCCAATATCACTTTATACGGTTCCTCCTTGAATCATGACCACCACCGGTGGACTACCTTTAGAAGATCCTCCTTGGAAGGTCCACCTTTAGAACATGATTACCACCAAAATTTGATCACCTCCGAGCTTGTCCTCCGGACCTACTTCTTGATTTTAACCGGACTCCACTTGAAGTTTCAACCGACTCCACTTGAAGTTTCACTCACGACTCCTCTTTAGAAGTTTCAACTTCTGACTCCTCTTCAGAAGCTTTAAATTTTGACTCCTCTTACGAAGTTTCAACTTCTGACTTCTCTTCAGAAGTTTCAACTTCTGACTCTTCTTCAGAAGTTTCAACTTCTGACTCCTCTTCAGAAGTTGCAACTTCTGACTCCTCTTCATAAGTTTCAACCGACTCTCTTGAGGTTTTAACCGACACCTCTTCTGAAGTTTCAACTGACTCCTCTTGGAAGTTTCAACCGACTCTTCTTGAGTTTCAACCGACTCCTCTTCGAAGTTTCAACCGACTCGTCCTCAGTTTCAACTTGACCCTCTTCGAGTTTCAACTTGACTCCTCTTCGGTTGTAACCCGACCTCTTCGAGTTGCAACTTGACTCCTCTTCGAGAACATGCAACTTTGATTCCTCTTGAAGTTAACTCTACATCGGTTGGTTGGGACTTCTGTCATACCCCAAAATTTGCCCTCCATCTTCTCGAGAAATTTCATACATCCATACTCGAGGTTCCTCGAGTTGATCGGACAAACTCTCTCCTAGACAATCAACCCAAACTAGGGTTTGGCAATTCTTAGATCAAGATGAGCTTCCAACATCTCCAATGGTCTTCATGCCTCCTCATATGCTGCAAAGATTCTCCATGTCAAGTTTCAAGCCTTACAAGTCAAGTTCCTCGGACAATTGCTCGGATGGTTGAAAATCGGTTGTATTGGACAAAAGTCAACTATGGTCAACATACAGTCAAACTTCATAATTTTTGGTCAACATCCTCATTTGAAGTCACATTTATCATTTGATCAAGGGTTGATCATGATTCATCAAGAAAACTCAAGATTTGCTCAAAGTCAAACTTTCTAAATTAGGGTTTCTAGGTGAAAAGTCAAGCTGAACTTTGGTGATCATAACTTCTTCATACTTTCTCGAAATTTTTCCACCACCTCTTGTTTTGAAGGAAATTCAATTCTCTACAACTTCATGTCTCACCGAATGTCAAAATGCTTCATTTGAGAGGTATGGCTCAAAACATTCTGAGTCATTTTCAATGTCAACAAAAGTCAACCTTTTGTTTGAAGATATATTGAGCATGGAAACTCCATTGAGATGAGACCAAAAGGTTGGTTAGAGGACTCTTAGAGCTTTTCAAAAGTCCAAGAACACTCAAAAATATGGAAAATTGAGCAAGATACACTATTGAAGTTGGGCGATTTTGGACAATTGCACAAAAGGACATTTTGGTCAAAATGCAAAATTTTCCAAATGGGCCTAAAATCTTTTGATCCAAACTTGTTCATGACATTATTCTTGACCCATAAATGCTTGGCCATGGTGATTTTCTATTTTTATGATTTATCTTTGAATTTTAGAACATTTAATTCAAAATAAATTATATAAAATATGAAAATAATATATTTTCAAATGGGTTGGATTTATATCATGCTTGGAGTCAAGATAGCCCATAGCAATTAACAAATTCGTGCTAGCCTCTTACATGGAAGGAAAATCAATTTTTTCAAAGATTTGATTTATTTTAAAGAAAATATTACACATTCAATGATCAATCTTTTTCACTCTCTTTGCCATCCAAATTCTCTCTATAAATACCAAACATCGGGGACAAAAAGAAACCCCTAGCTCAAGCATAACCGTTATTCTTGCAAATTTTTCTCAAAACTTGAGAAATTCAATTTCAAATGCAGCAAGTTTCAAGGTATTCCATCTATCGATCTTGTTCCTTGACATCCCGAGTCCAAGCAATCCACAAGCCCAGTACGCGGATCGTGCTCAAGAACTTGCTCGATTTGGTATTTTGGAAATTCAAATTTCTTTAATCATTTATTAATCGTTCTTGTGTGTTTGTATGGATTCGGGTGATTATTAGGTCGAGAACAAACCATCTCATGAAGCTTAAGCGTGTGAAACTCGATTTGCCATGTCAAGGGCTTTTCGGTTTGTTTGAATCGAACGACTTTATACAAGCATTTTAAGACAAACCGATGCCACCAATGGATTCGGGAGGGTCGATTTAGGGGTAGGGTCCCTCTCCCATTTATTCCACGTATCTTGCTTGTTTTCGATTTGGTCATCGGAGAAGACGACTAGGGCTCCAGTATCGTTGGTGGAAGACCGGCGAGGGCATGCGTGGCGCGATCCAGCGTCGATTCGTTCGTTTGAATTATCTGGGTCCACGGGCGATGTGTTTCAAACTCATCCACGCGTCATCACTCAATTGGATTTTGTCTTTTCCAACACAAAGTGCAAGTTGGATGGTAAAAAGCTCTCCTGTTCAAGATGCTCTCAAGGTTGTGGGTTCGAACCATGCGGGACGGTTTCACATTCTTTTACAAAACTTGCATTTTCTTCATATTTTCTATTTTCTAATTTATTTAATATTTTCATGCATTTTAATTTCTTTTCAATATTTTTATTCTGCATTAAAAATCATCAAAAATTACTTTTCTTTTACCTTATTTCCAGAAAACCTTTATTTAATTTATAAAATTAAAAATATAATTTTGCATGCATATTTATTTTTATTCATAATTTTGCATTTAAATCACTTTTAATTTATTTTTAATTATTAAATTGCATCAAAAATCCCAAAATTTATTTTAGCATATTTATATTATTTCCAGCATGTCATATTTTTCTTATTTTAAAACTTGCATTTTCTAACATTTTTCTCTTATTCGATTCATCTCGTATTTTCAGATTTCTCATTCATTACAGTTGATCGATTCGACGATTCTTCTTTATCATTTTATTTTTCCAATAATGTAACTGTCTATGGGATGTAATAGTTTAAATTAGGCTGTTATTTTCCATAAGTTTAAATTATGTATCTTCCCAAAGCCATGTAATAGCGTGACATTTACCTTTCCGACTTTACATTCCGCATTTTAATTCCGCCCTATAAATTGCTAGTAACTAGGCGTGTGGCAAGATAATAATGAACATAGCCCACTAATTTTCAAGATAAAAATATAAAATCGACACACTCTTTTCACACACCCTTAGGGTAATTCTCTCTCGTTGCCACAATTCAAATGGTCATGTTCCTCGAGCGTAGAGGTATTCTAGCACCGTTGCCTTCAAAACAAATCATCATAGTCCCTTGATACAAAGATCATAGACCCACGATGTCGCCTACGAATACATGATCTTGACCCTCGATTATCGCCTACGAAAATGATGATAGTCCCCGAATGTGCTGGGATACTTCCTACAGTTACCTTCTATGACCATCCGATGTCCCTTGAATGTCCCTTGACATCCAGCGAATGGGGTTACCTACCAACTAATGGTATGGATGACACTATTCTAAAGGGCGTAAAACAATACAAAAGCGACCAATTACGAGTAGGTAATAAGACTTTTAGTTGCTTGCTCTATCAAAATACTTTTCACACCTCACTTTTGTCAAAATTCAAACTCTTTTCAAAACAAAACATTTCCAAACACTTTGTATACATTCCTACATGAATCATTACAAAGTCAAAGTGAAATGCCTTTTCAAAACATTTTTGTCAAACACCGAAAGCACAATTTTAAAGATGATCTAAGAGCAACTAAGAGCCGTAGATAACTACGGATGGAAAGGGTGCTAATACCTTCCCTTCCCAACCTTCTCCCTTACTCGAGAATCTAACGAAGGTCTTTTACGTACTTTTACCTTCCTTAATTGGATAAAAATAAAAGTCGGTGGCGACTCTTGCTATCCGCACATTGCGATACAAAAACACTAAAAAGTCGGTTCACGTATTACACTTACCGATCCAAAACTTGACTCTTTCACAAATATTATAAAAAAATTATTTTCACTTTTTTTTCAAGAATATAATTTTTTCCAAAAAAAAATGTTTGATACATTAATTTATAAGAAACATTTATTTACAATAACAAAAATTAATTTACAGAAACCTAATTTCTTACAACTTCTGACTCCTCTTCAGAAGTCTCAACTTCTAACTCCTATTCAAAAGTTGCAACTTCTGACTCCTGTTCCGAAGTTTCAACTTCTGACTCCTCTTTAGAAGTTGCTCTGACTCTCTTGAAGTTGCAACTCTGACTCCTCTTGAGTTGCAACTTGACTCTTCAGTTGCAACTTGATTCCTCTTCAGAAGTTGCAACTTCTGACTTTTCTTCAGAAGTTGCAACTTCTGACTCCTCTTCAGAAGTTATCTCTACATCATAAGTTGGTTGGGACATACTCCAATCCCAAACTTCTGACTTTTTTACAAATATTATAAAAAAAAATTATTTTCACTTTTTTTTTTTTGAGAATATGATTTTTTTTCCAAAAAAAAAATATTGCAGTACATTTATTTACAATAACAAACATTAATTTACAGAAACTTAATTTCTTACAACTTGACTCCTCTTGAAGTTTCAACTTGACTCTTCAAAGTTTCAACTTGACTCCAATTCAAAGTTTCTAACTCCTTTAAATCTCAACTTGACTTAGTTGCAACTTGAGGCAACTCTCCTCTTGAAGTTGCAAGAAATTCAACCGACTCCAGCTTCAAGAGTTGCAACTTGACTCCTCTTCAAAAGTTGTAACTTAAGACTCCTCTTGAAGTTATCTCTACATCATAAGTTGGTTGGGACTTACTCGATCCGAAACTTGACTCTTTCACAAATATTATAAAAAATATTTTCACTTTTTATTCGAGAATATAACTTTTTCCTAAAAAAATGTTTGATACATTTATTTATAAAAACATTTATTTACAATAACAAACATTAATTTGAAACTTAATTTCTTACAACTTCTGACTCCTCTTCAGAAGTTGCAAGTTCTGACTCCTCTTCAGAAGTCTCAACTTCGGGATCCTCTTTAGAAGTTGCAACTTCTGACTCCTCCTCAAAAGTTTCAACTTCTAACTCCTCTTGAGTTGCAACCGATTCCTCTTTAGAAGTTGCAAGTTACGAATCTCTTCGAAGTCTCAACTTCTTACTCATCTTCAGAAGTCTCATCTTCTGACTCCTCTTCAGGAGTTACAACTTCTGACTCCTCTTCCTATTTTATCTCTACATCAGATGTTGGTTGGGACATACTCCAATCCCAAACTTTTGACTCTTTCACAAATATTAGGAAAAAAAATTATTTTCACTTCTTTTTTCGAGTATAATTTTTCCAAAAAAAAATGTTTGATACATTTATTTATAAGAAACATTTATTTACAATTCTGAGACATTAATTTACAAAACTTGAAGTCAATCCAAAACTTGAAGACGAGTCATTATTGATGTTATAGAAGTCACATCCCAAACTTCTGGCCCATATAGGGCTCGTCAACTATTCTAATAGCCGATAATGCAGGAATTTCTAACAGGAATTGGTCCACTCCAGAAGATTCTTGAGTCATATTATTATATTGATCATGTTCCTCCGTTGGATCGAAACAACTGCAGTCAATTTTGTATTTGTCAGCTATGCAATTGCTAACCTCCCAAGTAGTAACATTTACTACTGCTGCACCATTATTGGAGTCATCAATCTCAAACTCCACTGCACCAAAAAGAATCTGTTATAAGATATTCATTGCAATATGATACTCTACATAGCACTCTCTATATAACTAATGAAATACTCTATCGACAAATATAAGAATTATGAAAAAAACAAGAGGAAAAAACATATATAGTCTTAATTCTAAAATTCTTCCTTTTCATTATTATTTTCTTGAAAAGCTTAGCACATAAATGTGTTTTGCTATACAATTTATCAAAGGACTACTCCTTAATGTTACTCGATTCAGTAAAACTTCAAAGCCACTCCATAAGCACACCTTTAGAATAATATTATAAACAACCTATTTATCTTATACCATCAAGCTCAAAACAATGAGGATTTGTACAAGATTTAAAAGTGTTGTAAACTGATGACCCGAGGAAAAGGCATCTATGCAATGCACGAAACTACAATTCTTAGTAGTAAATTTCAAAAATCATGTTACAAATGGCATAAATACTCTTAAAGGACAAACATAAGAACCTATTGTGGTAATGAAAAATTAGCGAGGTCCACGGGTCCCAACATGATATCCAATGGCAAACCTCGAGTACAAGTATAAGAAGTCAAGCCTATTATTTAGAAAACAACTACGATGAAGATTCAACCAAATGGAATGAACACGATTCAATAGAATATCTAGCTCCTTTACTAGTTACGCCATCTTTGTGAGATATTTTGAAGCCAAATTACATAAACTTAGATGAAAAAGTTCATAAACCCCTCTTAGATCGATATATAAAAAATTGAATTACGAAAAATGTTTCTCTAAGAAGGCCATTACACTCGTAGTAAATTGAAAGGTCTAAATGTGAATGGCGTTGTAAGCATCTGAGATATCAAGACAACACAATCAAAATAGGTGTCTAAATGCAACTCTAAATATTTTCTTTGTGATATAAACTAAAAAATAGAAGTTTGAACATTATTATGATTAGAAGAATAAGCACATACAAAATATTAAATATTAACATGTAAGATCGAGTACACAAGACCGAGGAAAGAAATTTCATCAAGCATATGTCCTCAATTTTGAAGGACAAAGAATATGTAAATCAATAGTGATGTATCCATCTTTGCAAATCACGTATCCATACTACAAATATAATCATAATCTCAAAATCGGGATGAGAGTGAATTTGATAGAGTAGAATAATACAAAGTTTAAGAAATAAAGCCGTATAATATTTTAGCAACTTTAATAAAGGACATGTATAAAATCACCATCATGGTTGATTCATATCTATGTTTTGCAAGTCTTCACGACATGTGATATGCTCCAACCAACATTGATCATGCATAAAATCCTTAGCCGAGATAGTAGTGCGGAAGGGATGTCACGACCGAGATAGGTCTCGGACCAGGAATGGGGTTCTTATCCGCCTGATCGAGGAAGGAGAATGGGTCGGATCGGCTCAAGAGATGTATCGTCGGTTTATCAAGTTGGGCGGGTGGAGTAAGACGTTATCGATTAGGGCTTGAAGAATCCTAAGAGCCTTTATGAGGCGTTACATAACGAATCATCACAAGCTATAACGATTAACTTCTGTCTTCAAGTCATGGTTAAATGCATCAGGCGATTCTGGAAGGAAGGATGACTCCATGGATGAACGATATAAATAGGGCTCCGTCGGTAAGGATAAGCAAGACAATCATAAGCTTGGAACTTGATTCTGACACTTGAGCTTCCAATCCCTAAAATATCTTTACGAGGTTTTCCTGCAGAACATTGGCCCACCGTGGGGCCTCGGTGAAATCAATCCCGCCGCTTTACATAAACTTATACATCGACAATGTCTCAAACTTCACCAATGATCCGTCGGATCTAACTCAATCTTGGCCATGATCGATGACTGCGCGGTATAATGAAACTCTTCAAGACAATGTTCAAGCCCTTGGTTGAAGAGTTTGGAGACGGAGGAACATGAGCGAGCTTAGAGCCGACCTTTGTCCGAGCAATCAGGATGTCGTTCCATATAATTTCAAACCCCACATCGCGCATCGTGGCATGACGGATCCTAGAACACATCATTGCGGTTAACAACACAATGGCGCTTATTGGGCAGCAGATTCCCTTAAGTGCAAGTTGATGGCGGTACCTTTAGAGAATCGACCTTACGTGGGTACATGGGCTGCCGGTTATGCGTGGTGAGCTATCAAGACTTCAACAGAAGATCATTCGGTTCTCGACTAATCGACATCGCAAGGTGGCCAACACCTCCCTCTTCAACGTGACGGCGCCCTAAGTCCTCGGGACTTCATGGCTGGGTTCATGAGGAAACCATAAAGTCTCACACCGATCGGGAGATATTTGTGGTGCATTCCGGATGGCCTTAAAGCGGTCGATTCAATGAGTCTTTAGCCCAAAGCCAAAGAGCATGGACGAGATCATTACGGGCGAATGCTATGTGAAGGGAGAAGCAACATGGAGAAAGCGTGCTCGAGATTCTAAGGACGGGGTCGGGCGTGATTTAACGACCACGAGATGTTGCCACCACTCGTGAGCGAGCCCGGACAGCGACGCGATCCACGGCCGATCACGCCCGATCGGCTTGAGGCCTGAGGAGCGTTCACACCTGCTTGGGAAGCCTTGAGGAATGGGCTTGGCGAATGAGTTGTTACCTTTTAGCGGGACCCTTGTTGGGTTCTCGCGGCAGTGTGGTTACGGGTATCTCCCCGCTAACTACTTTCGAGGATGGAGAAAGTGCCAAAATTATTCGAGTTAGGTACTTGGTAGTTAACAGCGTCATCACCTTATAATATCATCATCGGACGTCCGTTTAATGCACTCGAGGCGGTACTATCAACACTTTTCGACCATGAAGTACCCCTTGGCAGCGGCGTCGGGATAGTCCGAGACCGGCCTTGCCGAAGATGCTATAAAGATAGTTTGAAGGCCAAGAAGAAGTCGGGTCCGTCAGAGGCCTCTCCGAAACACGAAGTCGGCATGGTTGACATCGATCAGAGAAAGGGTCGGCGAGGATGGACTCACACCTCAGGAGGAAATCAAGGATGTCGGATCGGGCCGTTACCCTCGCGGGTCACCCATCCAGAACTCAATTGACAAAGGAGGAGGAGATCGAGATAGTCCGGTGTTAAGGCGTCTAGACCTTTTAAGCTTGAAACCGTCGGATATGCGGTATAGACCCGAGATCATGTGCCACCATTTGTCAATTGATCCCGGGTCGGTATCACAAAGGAAGCGGAAGATGGGAGAAGAAAGGGGACAAGCTATCTCAGAGGAGGTAGGGAAGCTATTAAAAGCCGGTTTCGTCAGTGAGGTGCAGTACCCAACTTGGCTATCCAACGTGGTTATGGTGAAAAAGAAGAATGGCAAGTGGAGAATGTGTGACTTCTTGACCGAATAAAGCATGCCCAAAGGATCCCTACCCCCTCCCACACATTGATCGGTTGATCGACAGTTCCTCCGGGTTTCGCCTCCTGAGTTTTTTGGATGCGTACTCCGGGTACAATCAGATCCGGATGAACCCGGCAGATGCATTAAAGACCGCCTTCATGACAGAACGGAAGAATTTTTATTATAGGGTTATGCCGTTTGGTTTGAAAAATGCCGGAGCAACCTACCAGAGGCTGATGGACATGGTGTTTGCTCCTCAGATTGGTCGGAATATAGAGGTGTCGTAGATGACATGGTGATCAAAACACATCGGGAGCGAGATCATGTGACGGACATTAGAGACCTTGGCGGTCACGAAGTTCAATATCGCTGAACCCGGACAAGTATGCGTTCGGTACAAGCCAAGTTCCTAGGTTTCATGCTTACAAATCGTGGTATCGAGGCCAACCGGATAAGTGTCAGCGATCATTGACATCGAAGTCGACCAATCACGAGAACTACGAGTAAAAGCCGTTTGGCGCGTTGTCGTTTCTTATCTTGTGCGGTGACAAGTCCATCCACTTCTTCTCGGTAATTAATAAAGAGCCGGTTCGAGTGGGCGAAAGCGTGCGAAGCATTCAGCGGATTAAAGCAACTCTGCCGGCACCGGTGCTAATCGAGACCATAGAAGGTTCTCGATTGACACTATACTTGGCGGTAGCAGACGGAACAATCGGTTCCGTCTTTGGTCAAGACACGAAGAGGGGAGCGAGGTTTATTTTGTAAGTAAAGT
The DNA here is from genome assembly GCA_021764765.1 of Vicia sativa. Lineage (NCBI taxonomy): Eukaryota > Viridiplantae > Streptophyta > Magnoliopsida > Fabales > Fabaceae > Vicia > Vicia sativa. The sequence goes on from CM038797.1 coordinate 117,075,105, forward strand.
GTTAAAAGGAAGCGTCGAGTACGAGAAGATTGAGAAGTTAGACGCACTTGTGGCGACCGCCGAAAGCTTAGGCATTACTTCCTTGGTCATCCGTCGGTGAAGACCAATTTCCAGCGAAGCAATTCAAAAAGCGGACTTGGCCGGAAGGATGGTGTCTGGGCGTGGAACTATCAGTCGAGATCGATTTGACCTCGTGCAATATCAAATCCAATCACAACGACTTCATGGTGGAGCTTGCTTCCCGTTGGGAGAGTCCCTACTCAAAATGGATTACGTACATGATGGTTCGTCTAATCTTAAGGGCGTGGCGAGGGTGGTTGGAAGGCAGGAGGAATGGTGTTAAGTATTCTTTGCTTTGGGTTCTCGACAAGTAACAATCGAATATGAGGCCTATGGTGGTTGGAGGCTAGCCTGAGGTCGGAGTAACTCACTGTTGGTTCGTCGATTCACATTGGTGGTTTGGTGGACGGATCGTTTTAGACAAAGGACCCTACTTTAGCAAAGTATGCAAGTATTTCAGTCGGAGGTTGATGTCTTTGAAATATGTCATGTGGCAGAAAATACCGGTGATCTCGTCGGTTGGCTAGTTCTAAGGATTCGGGATGAACAAATCGGTCATACGAGAGGTGCTTCCTGACATTGAAAAGGAAGAGTCTCCGGCTATTCATGAAGAGGATGACGGTGGATGAATCCATCATTCGCTATCTACAACAAGATCGTTACAAGGACGAGAGAAGGCCAAACGAATCAAGAAAGTCTCATCCGGGTTGTGGTGGAGTCAGGAAACTATCTGCTCTGCAGCTCTATGCTACGTTGTGTGGCGAAGAAAGATATGTCAATGGTGGTGAAAGAGGTTAATGAGGAGTTTGTGGAAATCATGGAGGAATAGCTCTAGCATCGGATCTTAAGGGCGTATTCCTACTACAACAAAGGATTGTCTAGAATACGTGCACGATTGCTCAAAGTGTCAAACTTTCGCTCAGTCATTCACACTCCATCCGAGTTCTCGCGCCGTTACGGCCCGTGGCCTTTTTATCGATGGGTGACATCTTAGGGTCGTTCCTGGCCCGGGACAGTGAAGTTCTTGATTATGCATGGATTATTTTACTAATGGGTGAAATTCGGCTTTTCGAGGAGTATCATTTGTCGGTTTGGGTTACCTCGAGTTATTGTCTCGGATAACGAGCGCAATTTGCAAGTGCTTGGTGGTAGAGTTACGCAAGGAGCTCGAATTCAAAACAAATTTATATCTAGAGCACCCACAGTAACGGACGGTCGGCTAACAAGGTAATATTAAATGCTATAAAAAAGAAGCTGGATTCCGCCAAAGGACTATGGGCACAGCATTTACATGAAGTGTTGTGGGCATACCATACCACAGTTCATTCCACGACTCAAAAGACTCCCTTCAGGATAGTTTTCGGAGCCGATGCCATGATACCGGTGGAGGTTGTTTTGCCCTCTTGGTGACGGGATAACTTTGAAGAGGAATCCAATAAACAAGCTTTGAATGAAGAGGCAGATCTTTTGGATGAGATAAGGGACACGGCCCATATCAGGGAAATGGCGGCAAAACAGAGAATGACCAGACGTTTCAACTTACGAGTGAAACAACGTGGCTTCAAGGTCGGAGATTTAGTACTTAAAAAAGTGACAGATCCTACCAAGAAGGGTAAGTTAGATCCCAATTGGGAGGGACCATTCAGGGTCTCGGAGGAGTTGCAAAACGGAGCCTACAAGCTAGAAACACTGGACGGATCAGAGTTGCCGAGGACTTGGAACATTGTCAATCTTAAGTTTTATTTTAGTTAAGCATTTTTATGTAATAATAAACGGTGCACTCTTTTCCCTAGGCAAGGGCCAGGGTTTTTAATGAGGCACCTATAAAATAAAATTGTATTGCAGCATCTGTTCCTTGGAAAGAAATGGCGGGAATCATTAGGTACGTACTGCTGAGCTCAGTCTCGGATCTTCTCTCAGTCACGGTAAAACCCTCTTCTAAAAAGGCTCTGTTTCCACTGGGAACAACCCTCTGGTCAACCTCGGTAGAGGCTCTGAACCCTCTGGTCAACCTCGGTAGAGGCTCTGAACCCTCTGGTCAACCTCGGTTGGGCTCAACTCTCTGATCAACCCCAGAGGCTCAACCTCAAAAGGCTCTGTTCCTCCTCGGGACAACCTTCAAAACGCATAAGGCGAAGAATCTTAATCGAGTTTCGTCAGGCGTTCCTTCAAAGCTTTCTCCAGTCCCGGTGAACCAGGGTTATCTGGAGGTGTATGCTAGAGTTGCGAACGATTGTTATGTGGTCATCTCAAAACCATTAGGATTGCTCGCCGCATTCTATGGCTCGGGGGGCTAGTAGTGCTACATAAAAGTTCACAACTATGCACGCAATAAGCATTCAGTGGAGCATTAAAACCAATAGCAAAAACATAAAAAACAATTAAAATAGCCGGCTAATATGAGTACAAAATGCATCCACCAAAAGGGATGACTAACTATGTAATACTAAAACATAAAGGAGCAAAGGAAATTCAGAGGTTGGGATTGGCATCCACATTAGTGTTTCCTTCACTAACGGGTCTCGCTATCATCTTCATCGACCTCCACCAACTTTCCATCTACGATGGTCTTGAAGAAATCAACTTCGAGATATCTATGTCGGGATATAGGCAATTGACTTGAGCTTTGCCGGTAGCCAAATCCCATCATCCAAAGATGCCCATCCGAGATTTCTTCAATGCATCTTTCACTGAGCATGACTTCTGAAATTTGGTTGACATCTCGGAGGCTGAACTTCTGGCCTGGGTGAGCTCGTCCTCTAAAGCCTTTATCCGGTTGTTAGCTTCCGAGTTCTTCTTCTCAAGATCTGTGATGGTGTCAGCATCTTCCAGGAGTTTGTTCTTGAGTACATTGTTGGCATAGAAAAGGAATTGCTCATTGTCGGCTAATCTCTTGACCTCTGCTTCCAGCTCGGTCTTTTTCTTCTCCACATTATCACCCGATTCAAACAATTGCGGTGAGTCACACACCTCATCGTGTATGAACTCACCGCTTGGTGATCTATTGTGAACCTAGATTTGTCAGTTTGTTCACATCGGTGGTGGCGTTGAGATGGTCATATAAGAACTTAAGACCATCAAAATCAGCGGCCCAGAACTGATTCTCCACGGAAGCTCAACCAGAACTATCACCGGTCTCCTCTAGCAAATTGGAAATAGCCCAATCTGCCGAGTTGTTCTCGTTCCATGATTTCGCTTTCTTGGGACAAACTCGGGCTGGTTCGGCTCGGCGTGAGGAAGCGGTGATGATGGTAGTCTCTAGAACAGGGTCACGGGTCAAGACGTTCTTCTTCTTCTTCGGGATGCGCACTTCCAACCCGGCCAAGTTGGACTTGGTCTCGGAGGGACCGCCGTCACCCATTCGGGCAGCACGAGTCAGGCCATCACTTCCTCTCGCTCTTTCACGAACATATCACCATTTTGTCCTTGGAAATAAAACAAAAGAAAGAGATTAAGCATACAAATAAAGAGAAGCGAGTAAAGCTAATTGAAAAATCTTACCTAGGAAGTAGGGACTTCCTGGAGACAAGGCAAGTAATTCCTTGACCTGATCGGCTGAAGGAGTCCAAGATTTCTAAAGAAAGGGTCTAAGCACTCGTGTCATAATCGAAACCGAAATAGGAAGTGGATCACAAGTCCAAGATAAACGGAATTTATGATGCCCATCATAAAAATAACAGAGACCCACATCTTACTCGAATAAAACGCTCTTTGTAGCCTTTAAAGTTTGAGGTGTAGGCTTGAAGGAAACTTCTTTTGGGATGCCACCGATGGCAACCCGCCTGTGTTCAAGCTCTTTATTTCGAAAAGGAAAAGAACGGACGATGGTGGGGCTATTGATAGGGTTCGCAAATTACTTCAAAGGCGGATAAAACCCAAATTTGGACGGAGTTGGGAGGGTGCCAAGTTAATGGTTCGGAGAATGTCAGTTTCAAAGTCGGAGAGAGGGAATTGAATGCTGAACTCCTCGATGACTCCAGTATAAAAGTAAAACCATTCAGATTTGACTCCCTTAGGGCGGATCATACAAACACTCTCCCCGGACTCACAGGATTCTAGAATCACGTCATCCTCGTTTCCTGTAGACGAGACATTCTAGAGAGAGCACAGAGCATCAATTTCCTCATCCTGTATCAGACTTTGCTTAAAGCCTACAGCTTCTCCTTTGATCAATCGGTTGGTTTCCATTATCACCCACCGAACTCAAGAGTCGGTCGAATCACTATCAAGTAAAACTTCAAAACCCCGTCCGTCTCTCTTTAGGTCGATTACCCTCACATCACTCATCTCGCGATGCATTCCTCAAACAGTTTTACGCTTCTCGCTTCCTAAGTGGATTTTACGACCAAAATCATCGCATTCCCTAATAACGACCATGTTTGGATTAAAACAAAAGCAATGTAAAGAAAAGAGGATACCGAGTTAATGATCGATTGATCGAAAGAAGGGTTTTGAGGCAACCGCGGCAAGAATGCGATAGGGCTTGTGGAAATATGTAGAGGAGAATTTCTTGGGAGTGAATAAATGTGATATAATGAGTAGGAGGGAAAAAAGGCGTAAAATCAGCTTTCCCTATTTATAGGGTAATCATTCTGGATACAGGTGACCGTTGGGCTGGAGGCACATGGGTCACGTGCCATATTTTTTAAAAGTTTTAATTATGCATCTCGCTAAGGGATTAAGGATTCAGAACTGTTTGGCCGACACGGATTCAAAGAGCTTAAAACCGTGCGACCAAGGGGGCTTATGATCATGCATAAAATCCTTAGCCGAGATAGTAGTCTGGAAAGGGGGATGTCACGACCCGAGATAGGTCTCGGACCCAAGGACGGGGTTCTTATCCGGCCTGGATCCCGGGGAAGGAGAATGGGGTCGGATCGGCTCTGAGATGTATCTCGTCGGTTTATCCGAGTTGGAGGCCCGGGTGGAGTAAGACATTATCAGTTAGGGCTTGAAGAATCCTAAGAGCCTTTATAAGACGTTAAATAATGAATCATCACAAGCTGTAACAGTTAACTTCTTGTCTTCAAGCCATGGTTAAATGCATCAGGCGATTCTAAGGAAGGATGACTCCATGGATGGAGATATAATAGGCCACTGGATAAGCAAGACAATCATAAGCTTGGAACTTGAGTTACGACACTTGAGCTTCCAAATCCCTAAAATATCTTTAACGAGGTTTTTCCTGCAAGAACAAACATAACATCAAGAGTTACTCTGCATAACCATACATAATCTAACTAAAATAATTTTCAGCATAAAACATTAGCATGATTCAAGAAAAATAGACGCAAACAGGAAAATGTATGAATCTAAACAAAATCAGTTTTGTAAAAAGCACATACCTCGATAGTATTCATTCTTTACGGTACCATGGAAATATGAACAATCAAAGAAGAAAACAACTGAGGTACAAAAACAATGAAATAAAGCAAAAAGTTCAGTAGCTAATAAGATTATCTTGTATAACATATTTTGTTTCATGTCTACAATTAAACATCACACGGAAAATTGGCAAAATCAATAAAAGGATAAGGTCAATTATAAACTTGGGAGTATTCAATGAGAAGAATAGGAGCATCACCTTTGAATTTGTTTGATCTCATTGCAATTTCAGGAGATTATACCAACACAAAACCCTTATTCATATTTAACAACCCCCTTCTGGCCGAGATTTCCCAATACCTTACATTCACATAAAAAAAATTATTGTCTAGAAGAATCAAGATCTACTCACTAAGTATTGACTGGTCTGACCACAACCACAGTCGCCGCCGGAAATGTCTTGTTAACCTCAATTGAAACTCTAGGCCTGAGACCGTAAGATGACTTGTCAGAGTCAGGCTGAGATTGAAGAAATATTCGGAGATTGAAGAAATATTCGGTTCAAAATTGAGGGAATGGGAAGAGTGCGAATCGGTGATGAGAAGGTCAAATTTCTTCAATTTTTTTTATGAAGAGGAGCAGTTTGTGAAAGAGAGAAAGTGAAACCATTGAATGAGGAAGGTTGGAAGATGGAAAGTGAAACCATTGAAACCTGTTTACGTACTCCCGTTGTTTTGTTGAGCAAAAGAGACCCAAATCAGAACCAATCACTACTCCCTTTTCATTGATTTTATTATATTCATGGTTCTTTTGCTCCAACAAAAACTGAACACACCCTTCAACCTAAAATCCTTTGAGACATGAGAGAGAGGACGAAAAAGATGAAGAGGTAGATGAAAGAAAATTGATAGAGAGATGCATTAGAAAGAGGGAAGAGGAAGATGGAAGATGAAACGGTTGTAAAGTAATGAGGGGGAGTTGGAAGAACAAAAAGCATTCATGGCCTTCTGCAACCGTGCAAGGAATGGATAGTGGAAGGATGAAAACTGCAATTTGACCGTGTTTGGTGAAAATGCATGAGTTTTCTTATATAATATATTGGGATTTATTAATTACAATTTATGAGTTTTAAAATAATAAAATGGATTGCTTAATGCTAAAAGATGCCACGTGGATGATTTAGGAGTAAAAAGGGTAATTATGGTTTTTAATAGACACATTCTTTTCTTATATGATAGATTTTAATTAGCTTTAATTTATTTGTACTTACACATTATGTTTTTGTTGATGCAGAGCTAGATTATCTCATACTTTCACCGCATTCATGGTTACACCGAAGATCCCGGCTATCAGCCTGCCATGCCAAAAGTTTATTCTAAACAGAGACAACCAAAATGTACTTCCTTACCAGGTGTTCCTTGATCGCACCAACCATGACGACATTAACTAGACTCCATTTGCAGACTATAGGGAGGTTATTCCAATCGATCCCATCTCATTATACTCTGGGTGGCTAGCTTGTGGGTCGAATATGATGGTCAGGTATCTGCCCGAGCAGTGTATCCTCCAGTTTGGCTATGTGCAGATCATACCTAGATCTCCTTTTCAGGCTGCTCCCGACACCATGACACGACGGGATCTTGATGACGTCTTCCAGGATGGGAGAATCATGTGATACCAGAGGAATATCGAATGATGCGGGCATCTTAGATGTGGCATTGTGTACAGGGTTATATGACATGGTTCTTTAGAGTGTCACACCTTTTCATGACATTGAATGGTCCTGGACGTCCACCAAGGTCAGCACATGAGGAGCTCCTGGAGAACGAGCAGGCCCAGGATGACCATGCCATTGATCTAGTGCCCATCTGTCAGCGTATCCGCCAACTTGAATGGGAGGTGTTGGATGCAGGGATTGTCGATGGGGGCGGTTCCCAGGCGGTTATTGTGATGGAGAGGATCTTCGTTGAGGCAGAGCGTGCAGCGGATTACCGTAGGCATAGGAGGGAGCGGGGGTTAAGATTAGGCATACACAATAGCCTTATGTTTTGTTCTTTTAATTTTGTAATAATTTATTCGTACTTACTTTCTGAACAATTTATGTAATTTGATATTTATGACTATTTTCTCTCGTCACATAGTAATATTTTAGTTGGTTTGCGTATATAGAATGCGACTTATTTGAATTTGTGAAAACGGAAATATAATGCGACTTATAATGAAAATCATTGTAGTTTTAAACATCTATTAACACATTCAGGAAAAGTTTCGTAAGTGCACTTACGAATTGACCTTTCTGGTAAATTCATAAGTGCACTTACGAAGTAAGCTTATTTTTTTTCAAATTCATTGTTTAAAATAATAAAGCGTACAAAATAAGGTGAATTCGTAAGTGCACTTACGAATTCACCCAAAAAGGTCAATTCGTAAGTGCACTTACGAATTCACCCAATAAAGTGAATTCGTAAGTGCACTTACAAAAGGTATTTTTGGTTTTTCAAGGGTGTGGGAGAAAACCACTAGGTATGTGAAGAAATTCTCTTATTATATTGTGTTTTTTACCAACCTTTCACTGAATATATAACCTTTCAAATTGGTTTCGAAAATAATAATCTGAAATTTTAATTTATATTTGAAGAAAAATTTGCACGAATCAATATTTTTTGAGCTTTCTGTAATTTATTCTATCTATCTATCTATCTATCTATCTATCTATCTATCTATCTCTCATCTCTCTCTAACATTTAGAATTTATTTCATTACTTGTACTTCTTTAATCAACACTTCCTTGTCTACTAATTCATTATGCGAAGAATCAAATTTATTGAGAAATTTTGATTCATTATGATGATGATGAATTAGAATTTCTCAACAAATTTGATGTTTTGCATACTGAATTAATAGAGAAAAAACTGTTGAATAAGGAATTAGAAGCATCGAATCAAATTCTAACTATTAAAGAGCGAGAAATGAATAATGAGTTACAGAAAGCTCAAAAAGTGATGATTAGTGTAAGTTGTTCTTCAAACATAACTTAATTTTTCAGATTATTATTTTCTAAATCAATTTAAAAGATTATATGTTTAGTGAGGTGTTGGTGAAACAAGCATTCAAAATAAGATATAATAAACTCAATTGTAAATATCACCTCGATTAAAAGCCAGAACCATTGTGAAATATAGCGATGTGCCATTTTAAAATGTCATGATGGTGTCTATGAGCATCAAACCCATGACCATTCTAGTTTTCACTATGGTTGGAATTTCTAATTATGGTTAAATATGGTGCATTATCCTATTTTTTACCACGGCCACTAGCTCGTGGTGGGAAGTAGGGCACTTACTATCATACCTTTTGTTACGAAAGACCTCCAATCATGATGAAATTGTGAGTACAACTTCATCATTAGAAATTTTGCATGATTTTAAAACTAAAAAAACTTAACATTTATGTATATTAGACAGTATCTATATGTCTTGTGGCACTCATTTGTATTAGGGTCTTAGGAACCATTAAAAATCATTTTGAAACTGATCACAATACATGTCTCATGTATAGTCTCCTCTATAGTGACTCTTAATAACTTCATATGAAATGACGATACCTCTTGATGTCACCTCTCCACAAATATTGAGATACGATTTAAATCAATCATCCTCAAACTATCTATTTATAGTTAAGTTAGTCGAGAGTAATTCACCCAACCCTATATCAGAAGTGAGAGATACAGTAAAACATGGTCCAACAGTTTTTTCTCATGTGTTGTAATCTTTAATTCTTTCTTCGGTCATCATTAGGGGTGACAATAGGCTGGACCGAGTTAGATTTTTCCAAGCTTGGGCCTAGTCTTCTAAAAATTACAAAGCCTAAGTCTGGCCTAGGTTTATCTTAAACTTATTTTTAGGTCTGAGTCTAGCCTTTTCGAAGGTCTATTTTGCCTATTAGCCTACATAAAAGTCTATTTTATTTGAACATTTATAAATAAGAAATCCAACTAATATTTAAATACACTGATAAATTAACATATAAATGATACTAAATGCTTATTCGTATTTACTTATTCAAGTTTACCTATTAACATAAGTTTTGTGATACTATTCTTTTAAGATAACTTATTGTTCATACATAAAATCCATTATCCGAGGTATGGTGATTAATGGCCAAATAAAAACTATACCCGATTATTCGATGACTAAGTCAGTAGAGGGTGAGGAGGTCCCCACTGGGATGACACCCTGACTCTAGGAGGTTACGTCTAGCTCGGCTCTCATAGGGACATTATGCCTAGGTCGGCTTATTAAGTATGTAACTGCCCATTTATACCTGATGGCGCACATTATGGTTTTGGCCATCGTTGGCAGGGGCGGACGTTTCTGATCTTAAAGACAAGCCCAAGTTACGTACTTGGAAGGTCTTAGACGTTATTAAACAGTGATTAATGAGGTCTTTGACACCTCTATAAATAGGGCTCCCGAATGAGGGATAAGCAAGACATATATCTTGGAGCACAAACAAAAACAAAAACAGGTTACAATATTTAAAAGTTCCCAAAGGGCAATTGTCAAGAAGTTATACAGAATGTACCCACCAAAAGGGTGACTAACGGAACTTAACATAGGTTCGAAGAAAATAAAAGAAAGCTAAAGCCCTTTGTCGGCGTCAATATGGGAGGTATCAACTGTGAGTGACTCCTCGTCTATGGTGCCCTCGTCATCCTCTTCGGGATCTACCAGCTTTCCATCCATGATTTCTTTGAAGAAATCAACAACCAAGATGTCAATGTCGGGATAGAGACAGACAACCTGGTCTTTAGCCCAGTTAAAAGCTAAATCACCGGCATTAAGGACATCCAGCTGAGACTTCTCTAGATCTTCTTTCAGTTTGGCACAAGATGTCTTTGACGCCTTCAAACCGGTTACCAAGTCGGAAGCTCAGGCCTTAATGGTTTCAAGATCTTTCTCCAAAGATTTCACTTTTCTTCATTTTCCGACACTTGTGTCTTCAAATGAGAGTTTTCGTCATTGAGATACTTTTCTTTGTCAGACAGACATTTGATCTCCTTCTTCAAATTAGCACGTTTGGACTCTGCAGCATCCCCTGACTCATAGAGTCCTCGGACCAGAATAGCACATCTCATCAGATAGGAGCTGAGGTGCTGGGTAATCTTTTAGGGACCAAGGCTTTTCACTTTATTTGCATCCTCGATAACATTGAGGTTGTCATACAGAAACTTCATACCATCAAACTCGTTTGACCAAAACTTGTTTTTGGGAGGAGATTGATTGGAGCTACCATCGGTCTCTTTCATCATTAGGGCAGAAACCTCCCAATCGACTTGGTTGATCTCATTGGTCATAACAGTTTTGTACCCTTTTGGAGTTTTTTCCGGGCACCGTCACATCCAAAGTGCGCTTAAGTGGAGAGGTTGTAATGACTTCAGCGTCCTCGGCGATGGCCGGCTTAGGTCCAGGATTTTTCTTCTTCTTGGGATTCAGCATCTCTAAGTCGGCCAAATTAGATTTGGCCTCCGAAGGACCACCAATGTTCTTCCTTGCAGCTCGGGCTGCAACCATCAACCTCTTCTGCTCTTTAACGGAAAGTTCAGGCATCTTGTCTGCATAAAGTTAAAGAAAGCATGTAAGAGGCCGAATTTAATTATTTTAATTTCCAAACATTTAAGGACATTATTACCTAAGAAGGTCGGAATTTGATCAAAAGGTAAGGGCAATAGATCCTTAACCTTAATTGGCCTGAAGGAGTCTAAAACCTCAAGAGAGCTGATCTCATAATCGCTCAGCTTATCATACTTAAAACCCGAGATACAGAGGGGATCACTCGTCCAGTAAATTGGAAACTTGTGGTGACCGTCAGTGCCATAAATTATCTGAGGACACCGAGCACCACATCAGACTCGAAGGAAACTCTCTTTAAAGCCTTTATAGTTTAAAGTAAAGGCTTGTAGGAATCTTTTCCTCGGAATTTCGCTAATGGTCACCCAGCTCCCAGAGTCCACATTCTTCACTTCAAAGTATGAAAAGAAAAGCCCGATGATGACGTAATATTCAGGGCCTCACAAATCAGTTCAAAAGCCTGTATAAATCCCCAACTATTGGGGCATAGCTGTGATGGAGCCACATTTATGGTTCTCGGTAAATCTGCCTCAAAGTCGGAGAAAGGGAATTGATATTTAAGTCTACCAGTAACCCGACATAAATATAGAACCACTCAGGATCTACCCCTTTTGGCCGAGACATGCAGACTCATTCACCATCGATGCAAGGATCCAGGATCACGTCGTCCTCATTTCCAGTCGAGGACACGTCTATAAGGCAGCGGATCTTTCCGATTTCCAATTCATCCATGGTGTTGTGGCTAAAACCTAGGACTTCTGTGCTAAAATATTTGTTGGTATCCATCAAAATCTCCACTGAACCTGAAGAATCAGGGTCAGAATCACTTTCAGTGGTTAGAACTTCAGAGTTTATTCTGTTCATAACCTTGTCAAGTTCCTCTACTCTTAATGCATCTCTCATCTCTTGCATTCATTCTTCCCATAAAACCCTACACTCATCACTATTTAAATGAACTCTATTTCCTAAATCATCACACTCCCTAATAACGACCATTCTTAAAAAGATTGAGAAAATTAAACAGGGAAATAAAAGGGGATTACCTGATTTTAGTGATAACGAGTTAGGGATGAAGGTGATTTCCTGTTGAAGGCAACAGCGGTCGTGACTTTGTAAGAAGAATTAGAAAAGAAAGTGAAAATTGAAAAAGGAATGAGACGTTATGAAAAAGGAAGGTTAGCGTGTTCACATTTAAAACCCATTAAACTGTCATCATTATACCTAAAACCATAGATAATTGTTGGGTGTCTGGAGCGTGAAACACACGCATTGGTAGCTTACTCGCGACCGACGCATACCTCATCCAGGATTCATGTTTTTCTCCTAGCGACCATAAGTATTTTTTAAGCTAAAAAGCCATACGCTCGGGGGCTTATGTTCATACATAAAATCCATTATCCGAGGTATGGTAATTAATGGCCAAATAAAACTATACTTGGCTATCTGATGACTAAGTCGGTAGAGGGTGAGGAGGTCCTCACCAGGATGACACCCCGGCTCCAGGAGGTTACGTCCAGCTCGGCTCTCATAGGGACGTTATGCCTAGGTCGGCTCATTAAGTACGTGACTACCCATTTATACCTGACGGCGCACGTTATGATTTTGGCCATCATTGGCAGCAGCGGACGTTTCTGATCTTAAAGACAAGCCCCAGTTACGTACTTTGAAGGTCTCAGACGTTATAAAACAATGATTAATGAGGTCTTTGGCTCGAATGAGGGATAAGCAAGACATATGTAGCTTGGAGCACAAGTAATCTAACTTGTAGCTCTGAATCCCTAAACATACTCATATAATTATTCAAGCAAGAACACTTATAATAACAACTACTGATATTGTTCATAAACTTTTTCAGCATATATTCATAAGTTCTTCAAGATAATTAAAATTTATTTTTGTATTTTATTTCAAAGTATAAATAAAATACAATAATAATAATATAATAATAAATTTATTCTAATTTATTTAAATAGGTCGGCTTGATAGATTTAAAAGACGTTTTTATGACATGTGATTTAACCTTTTAATCAAATAGACTTATAAAAAAACTTTGGTCTTTTTTTTTAAATCTGATTTGACCTAAGACGATGTAGACTAGGTCGTAGATCTCTGTTAGTCGGTCTAACATATTCACACCCCTAATTCTCACTCATGAAAATAATTTAAGTATACATTACAAAATATAAATAATTATTAAAAATTAAATATTACTAAAACAAATAAAACCATAATACTTTACCTCTACGTGCTATAATAAGCAAGAAATGTGATGCTCGCATCGTACCATAACAGACATTTCATACGAATCTCTTAAAAATGATGCTATTTCTAATCAGGAGCACCTTGCTCTTCATGATGTGCATCTAATCCATTGCCAATCGAGCTTAGAAATTTTCTTTTCCTATATGCCAAAAATGAATGATCCTACACCTACTACAGTGTCTTCGGTTATAAACCAATAGTAAAAACATAAATAGAAATAAATTTGAAAAGAAAAAAACACATATTAGATCATATTGAAGAGTAATTCAATATTTAGAAGTTGTTGTTAATCAAAAGCATATACTTCTAATATTCTGGAGTTCAGTTTGCTAGCATAGCTGTTAAGTTTAGTTTGAAGGGTACTTTAGTATTTCCTAGTTTGTACTGTTTGCTTAGTTATTAAGTTTACCTTTTAGGGCCTATGTGGCAATTTTATCTTTGTATAAATAGACTAGTGGTAGATGTCATTTATAACAACAACCTTATTTCTTTCTCCTTTGTACAACCATCATTCCCTCATTATTCTCTCATTATTCCTATCATCTTTGATTCTTGTGAAACGTGAGAGTTTGTGTCATTGATTTTGTTTCTGGGTTCACGTTGAATCTTTGAACAAAATTGTAACAAAATCACATTTTCTGGTTCTGTGGGGTTGGGAAACATTGTGTTTAGTGAAGATCTGAGTGCACTGTACAAGGTTGAAGATGAACAGAAACGGTAATCTGAGTACCAAACTTCCAGTTTTTGATGGCAAGAATTGGAACAGATGGATGATTTAGATGCGCGTGCTATTTGGGGCTCAAGATGTTCTTGAGCTTGTTACTGATGGGTATATTATGGTTGCAGTAGATTCAATAGAAAAAAGAGAGAGAGAGAGAGAGAGGTGCAGAGAAACAAGAGGAAGAAAGATCATAAGGCGTTGTTCTTCATCCATCAGTGTATGGATGTCAACGTGTTTGAGAAGATTGCAGATTCGACGACGTCAGAGGAGACGTGGGACATACTGGTCAGATGTTACGGTGGTGACACATCAGTGAAGAAGGTGAAGCTTTAGTCCTTGAGAAAGCAATATGAGAATCTCAACATGAAGAATAATGAGAAGGTTTCAGAGTATATCTCCAGAGTGATTCTGATCACTAATGAGATGAAGGCTTGTGGAGAAACCCTTTCTAAATAAGTAATCATAGAGAAGGTATTGAGGTCACTTACTCCTCAATTTGATTACATTATTATAGCAATTGAACACTCTAAAGATCTGGAAACCATGAGAATAGAAGAGCTGCAAAGTAGTCTATAGGCGCATGAGTTACGTCAGACTGAAAGAACTTTAGAGTGGGAAGTTGAGAAAGTTCTGAAGGCTTCTTTTGTCAAGAAGGACCAGAAGCTGAAAAAACATGGTAGGTCTTAGAAGTCAGAAGTCTTCTATTCTGATGAAAAGAAACATCAGAATGGAAAGGAGAAGTATGACAAGAGAATTGTTCAATGTTACTATTGTAAACAGTTTGGCCACTTTGCTAAAGATTGTTGGTCAAACAAAGAAGAAGCAAAAATAGCCAGAGGAGATTCAGATGATAAACTTGTGCTATTGATGGCTTATGAATTTGACGAGGAACCTGTCAGATTGTCATTTTCTGATTCTGAAGGGGATGAAGATGACTCTGAATATTCTGATTCTGAAGGAGTGTTTCTTTATGAGTCAGAGTCAGAAAATGACATTGAAGATTCTGAACATGAGTTAGAATTTGAGGTTTCGGAAGAAGAGTCAGAGTTAGAAGATGACTTTGAAGCTAAAGACAAGTCAGAATTTGAAGGTGATTTTGAGTCTAAAGGAGAATCAGAAGACGATTTAGAATATGAAAGAGATTCTACTTCTGAAGATGAATCAGAATCTGAAGGTTCTGAAGGTGAGTCAGAACTTGAAAGTTATGAAGAAGAGTCAGAGTCAAAAGATGATTCTGAAGACTCTGAAGATGAAGATGATGAATCTGATTATGATCCAGATTCTGATGATGATCCAAAATCTGGTGGTGGTCATGCTTCTGGAAGGGAAAACTCTAAAGATGTTGGTTCTCAAGGACAAGCTTCTGAAGATGATCAAATTCCTGGTGGTAATCATGAATCTGAAGACGGACCTTCTGAAGGAGGAGATTCTAAAGATAGTCTAGCCTCTGCGGTGGTGATTATACTGAAGGAGAAACTTTTGAAGGTGATGGTTCTGGACAAGGTCTAGAAGTTAACAAAGGTGGAACTTCTGGTGGAAGTAAAACTTCTGAAGAAATTCCAGAAGGAGATACAGTTCCAGAATCAAAAGGAGATTCTGAACAAGTGGGTATTAAAGAAGTTCTCAAGAAGAAAGTGTGGTTGAAGGCCATTGAAAAAGAACTTGAGGGTTTAGAAGAAACAAGACTTGGAAGATAACTAAGATTCCAAGGGAGAAGAAAACCATCAGCATCAAATGGGTTTTTAAGGAGAAATTTGCATTTCATAATGGAGTATTAGGAGTTTCACACTGTAGTAACCAGAAGAAACTTGCAGATGTTCTGAAGAAGGATGTCAAGACTGAACACCCTATCCGTTTGAGGGATGGAATTGGTGTTGTAGATTTTGACTAGCTGAATATAAATTAAGGTATGATATTGAAGAGTAATTCAATATTCAGAAGTTGTTGTTAATCAGAAGTAGATACTTCTGATGTTCTGAAGTTGAGTTTGTTAGCGTCGCAGTTAAGTTTAGGTTGAAGGGTACTTTAGTATTTCCTAGTTTGTACTATTTACTTAGTTATTAAGTTTACCTTTTAGGGCCTATGTGACAATTTTCTCTTTGCATAAATAGACTAGTGGTAGATGTCATTTATAACAACAACCTTATTTCTTTCTCCTTTGTGCAGTCGTCATTCCCTTATTATTCTCTCATTATTCCTATCATCTTTGATTCTTGTGCACCAATAGATCACTCTCACATAGATAAATCAGGTAAAGAAAAAACAAAAATCTCAAATCACTTACCTTAACTAGTATGATATCAAATAAATATCAAATATATCAACCTTAAGTAATATGATCTTAATAAAAAATACATATTACTCAACCTTAAATAAAAAAATACATATTACTCAACCTTAATACATATTACTCAAACTTCAAAAAAGAATAAAGACTCGATCATCTACTTGTATGCGTTCGAGAATTTTTTTCGAACTAGATAACTTTCTTCAATCTGTTCCGATACACAATAATGAGTGAAACTATTTATACATATTGGTCAAGTACTATAAATTATAGGGGGTGAACGCATAGTTGTTAGGGGTGTAGTGTAAAATCTCAATACTAGTATTAAATTTAACTAAGGGAATTTCACCTAGTGGGTTTCTCCCACACCCCTGAAAAACTAAAAATATATTTCGCAAGTTAACTTACGAATTTACCTTGTTGGGTGAATTCACAAGTTAACTTGCGGATTGACCTTTCCGGGTGAATTTGCAAGTTAACTTGCGAATTCACCTTCTTTTTTTTAAATCGTGGATTATTTCGTAAGTTAACTTACAAATTCATCCTACAAGGTGAATTCGTAAGTTAACTTGTGAAACATTTGCTGAATGTGTAAAACCATGTTTAAAACCACTATGTTTTTCCACATTTACTCAGATTATGTTTCTGTTTTCAAAAATCCAATTAAAGAAAATATTAGAGATATCAATATACGCAAACCATATAAATAATAATATGTTATAAATAATAAAGAGAAAAAATGTCAGAAATATTATTACATTAATTGTTCCGAACAAAATGTGATCATAAAAAATCAAATAAAAAACATAAAGGCTACTGGGTATGCCTAATCCTGACCCCTCGCGCCCTCCTCTGTCGGTGGTAACGTGTTGCACGCTCTGTCTCAGCGAACATCCTCTCCACCACGGCAACCGCATCAGGTCCTCCCCCATCGATAATCTCGTCATCCAATGCCTCCTATCCAATCTGGAGGATACTGTGACAAATGGGCAATAGATCAATGACATGATCATCCCGACCTGCTCGTTTTCCAAGAGCTCCTCATGTCTTGGCCTTGGCGGATGTCTTTCAGCCTCCAGTGTCATGTAAGGGTGCGACACTGTAAAGAACCATGTCGCGTACCCCTCCATAGAGTGCCACATACGGGATGCCCGCAACAACTGAAACTCATCTGGCACGACATGATTCTCTCAATCCTGGAAGGTATCATCTAGAGCCCTCCGTGTGATTGTGTTGGGAGCATCCTAAAAGGAGATACGGTGCACATAACCAAACGCGCGACACCATTCGGCAGATCGACCATCGAGTTAGCCCACGCCAGCCACCCAGTATAAAAATGGTATCGAAGGGGACAACCTCCTTGTAGTCCTTAAACGAGGTCTAGTTGATGTTGTCGTGGTTGGTGCGATCAAGGAACACCCGGTAAGGAGCCACATTATCGTTGCCCTATTAAGAATAAACTTGGAAGCCCTGGGCATGAAGTCCTCATAGTCGGGATCCACTGAGTAACCATGGATGCGGTGAAAGTATGATAAAATCCAACTTTGCATCAACAAAAATATAATGTTCACGTATTTAAAATCAATTAAAACTAATTAAAATTTATCGTTAAAATAAAAGTGTACCGTGAGGAGTATGCACGAGCTGGTAAACGCCCTAGCCCTCCACCTGGAAGCTTCATTCAGTTTCTGGTAGAGGTAGGTAAGAACAGCGACACCCCAGTTCCAGCCATGAACTGTAGAAAGGTCCGTAAAGTATCTCAGGTAGGTCACATCGGTGTAGCGGCCACTAGTGTCGACAAAGACGGACGTGCCTAACAAGTACATCAGAAAACACCGGATGGCACAATCATGGTGATATTGAACAAAAAGATCCTCCTCCACAGGCTCCCCAGCTGCATGTGCATATCTTAGAATGGTTGAATAACCTATCTCTGATAGGTAGTTGGAGCAAGCATGCAACATCTCCGACGGTGATTGACAACTCCTCAATTGGAAAGTGGAAAGATGATGTCTCCCTATGCCATCTCTCAGCAAAAGCACCCTGCATGCCGGTGCTAATGGTCCCGTAACCAGTACTGTATAATCCGGCAAGACCGAATGCGAGAATAACAGTCTGAAACCACTGAGTCTTCGGAGCTTAGAGTTCAAAGATTTTGTGGGATTGGTTAGAATGTTTCAAGGCCTTTCTTTCTTGAAACATAAGAATCAAACGAAAATAAATAAATAATACGAACGGGAAGTATACGAAAATAAATAAAAAAGAATGGACAGTAAATGAAAATAAATAATACGAAATATAATGATAAAAATTTTAATACCTCTCCACCCCAGACAAGCGGACAGTGTGGTCCCCATAATAAATCAGGAGGGATCTATCATATGGCCCTCATGGATAGCCAGCATCGTCGTCGGGAACCTCAGCGTTTTCGACGTCCTGGGCATCCTAGGCCGCCTTCGCCGGCGACTCGACCTCTGGTACCTCCATCTCCGGTACCTCCTCCTCATGTGCACGAGAGGAAGACGCCTCATGGAGACGACTCCTCCTTCGTGGTGCGGAAGGTGATGCTATATCAAGTTGTCACATTTGTTCCCTTTGTGCCCTTGTCGTTTGCTCTCGCTCTCGACGAGCAGACGTTGTCTGGCTTTGTCTGCCCTGTCTCAAACGTGTCATTCGGTTGTCTTGATCGGCCATTATCCTGGAATAAACCATTACAACAATTAGCATACTAATTCAAAAACAAATCAGACCAAAATTCGCAAGTTAACTTCAGAATTTCCCATTCAGAATAAAATTCGCAAGTTAACTTCACAATTTCCCATTCAGACAAAAATTCGCAAGTTAACCTGCGAACTCTCTTCTAGTACACTTCGCAAGTTAACTTGCAAAAACCCCCTCGTCTAGAAATTCAAAAAACAAAAAATACAGTCTCAAAACTACCTAAATCCAATTTTTCCTACTACATTTACCTACTACTACTTCATATACTACTACATTTCTACAACCTAAACCTTATAATCTAATAAAAAATCAGAAATTTGAATAATGAAGAGTGGAAAACTTACAAAATTTGTTGATTTTGAACTTTGGAGGAGTTGAAATGTGTTGGTGGAACTGATGAGAGTGACTTGAAATGTGTTTGCAGAAGTTAGGGTTTAGAGAAGAGAGCGAAGATTTTGAGTAGAGTTTGAAATGAATGGGAAAGGGGAAAAATTATGTGTTTTCTAAAATTATATGCAGACTTCGCAAGTTAACTTGCGAATTTCTCAAATAAAGTGAATTCGTAACTTAACTTGCGAATTCACTTTTTTTTTAAATCATGGATTATTTCGTAAGTTAACTTACAAATTCACTTTATTGAAAGAGTTCGTAAGTTAACTTGCGAAATTAGAGGATATTTTTTATTTTTCATCTAGAGTGAAGAAGAACCCCACTAGATGGGGAAAGAAATTTCCTTTGACGAAATATAACACAATTGAGTGTCACGGATCCATCATCCGCACGTGGATTATTGTATGACTCACAATTTCACATGTCGTAGGGAAGAGAAGAAACGACATAGTCGCAAAAGAGCAACCAGGAGAACTCTGAATTCTCAAAAACTGGACCATGTCTTCAATGGCAACCGCAACGGTCACGGGTTGTTTTTCAACAACTCCAGCTTTGAATCGAACGGCTACACCCACATTTGGCGCCAATTTTACTTCCAGAACCTTCCTCCCAACTCCACTTTCTTCCAATCACTTCTTCTCCTACCTCCCTCGCACTTCTTCTAACCGATCCCCAAATTCGCGTCACTTTAAGCGCTTTTCTACTGTCATGCAGTGGCAGGATTGCACGTAACTAACTTCTCTCCCTTTCACTTCTTAATCACTTATGTCAGCAGTCACTTAATTGCTACAAGCGTTTTGATGTTCGTTTATAGTTACTATTTCATAGTCCACTACTAGGGAGTGTGTTTTGTTTGTGGTTTTGTTATTCGATAACATTGCTTTCAATGAAAAAAAGGATATTGCCATCTGCAGGGTTAAGAAGGAGGTTGATGTGCCGGTTTCTGTAGCATATGCTTGTTATTCTGATCGTGAAGCCATCCCGGAATGGATGCCCTTTATTTCCACTGTTAAGGTGTGCTTTCTATCCTTCTAATTTATGAAACAAATGAAGCCCTTTGCGTTATGGAATCAATAATCATGGCATGCTGCATGCCAGATCCTACCTTGCCTTATATTCTGTCAGGCTAGATTAAGTGCATTGATAAGGTTATCTCAATTCACATTAGACTATTAAATTGTGTAGGTTATTTATAACTATTTGGATATGTAGAGAGAAGACCGGTAGATTTTTTGAAAAATAGACTTAGGTGGTTTGGCTATGTAGAGAGAAGACCCGTAGATTATGTCGTAAGTAGATTAGATGGAAAAGAGTCAAACAACTAGAGGAAGAGAGGTCTTGTGAGATTATTAAGAAAGACTGTAGCTTGGTCCTGTGTAGAATATTATTGCAAAAGTTGATCCATGTAGCCGATCTTATTTAGAGGGATAAAGCTTGGTTGTTGCTGCAGGCTATTTAGAACATGACGAAACCCAAAATATTGCTTATGCTTGTTTCTCTTTAGTAAATCAAATATTTAGTTTGTTCGCTTGAAGTTTATGACCTATGTAACACCTCTGAAAAAAAGCGTGTCCGTGTTGGTATCAGCCACTTGCACCGACACTTGAGATTATGTTTAGTTTATTTATTTTTTCAAATTATTACCCGTGTCAGTGTTGGGTCGTGTTCGGGATGTCTGTGCTTCATGGTTTATGACTTTATATTTCGCTCAATGAATACAAATTTCAAAATATATCTACTCTCAACTGTATAAGGTATCATAGACATGCAATCTTCATTCAAATATCATAAAATGTAGCAAATAAATAAGTTTTGATTTTGTGCAAAACTTTGGATCCATTATGCAGATATTGACGGACAAACCTGACTTGTCACGATGGTCCTTGAAGTATAAGGCATTTGGTCAAGATATTGAGTTCTCTTGGCTTGCTCGTAATATGCAGGAAAAGATTGTCTACCCAATAGTTTTGTTTCTTTTTGAAAATGTAATTTATAATTGATATTTTTTACTCACGTTTTATCACCTTCTTGCAGCCCACTCCAAATCAGAAAATTCATTGGCGATCTCTGGAAGGTCTCCCTAACAGGTAACTGACAAAGACATTTTCTGATAAGAGAATATCATGTGTTTGGTTACATTTCCAGTGAAGATTTTTGGTAGTTCAACATTATGAAGACATTTAACATGTCAAGAGAAAATTTTCGATGCACATTTCGTCATTAATTGCCCTTGGTATTATTATATAGATCTGCCCAAGCATTACTGTAGTTTGGTTTGTCAACTGTTAACCTTTGTATTTAAACCAGCTACAAGAAATGAACTTGATGATGTGCTAAAGTCACTTACAAAATTTAAAGAATTGACAAAATCTTACTTTTGTCGTTAACCTTTGTTCTGTGACAAAAGAAAGGCTAAAAAGAGAAGAAAGGGGGTTAATAACTATAACCCGTGACATGAATGTGTCTGTGTCTCATTCATAGTAATTGTTGCCATATGTCCCTTTCTTATTTTGTTTAACTTCCCAAACATACTATTAGGTTACATGATTATGCTTAATTGGCTGAATTTACTTCATGAAGTAAAATTTGTGCTATTTTTCTGCTGAGTAATGAAAAAGAAGGAAACTGGTGCCCAAAGTAAAAATGCTGAAAATTTAGTATTTGAGTAGCAGTAAAGGTCACTCAAAAGTAGTTTGTTTCAATATATATGCTAGGAATTTAACACCATAGTCCTTGGAAGGTTCTTGTGGCAGTATCCATCCTATGCCCTAAGAATAAACATTTTGAGGTTTCTAGTCTTAGAGTTTGACTTGATATGTATAAGTTTCTAACACTTGTGCTTGGACTAGAAATCTATAGCTGATTCTAGCCATGTTTGCAAAATGTAATGCTTCAACCATGATTAAAGAATTCCTAGCTGTATCTTTGTTCAAGCCATTCAGCGGCTAGAAAACACATTCTGCACAAGCATGCTTAGCACTAGTCTTAATCTAATCTCTATTTCTCATGTGGCAGAGGCGCTGTACGATTCTTTCCAAAAGGTCCATCTTCATGCGTAGTAGAAGTAAGTGAGGCCTTTCATACAATTTTTACTAATTTAACTTCTTTTTTTTATATTGATAACAATTCAACCTTTCTTGTACAACTGTTGCCGACTTACTTTGATCCCATATTTAGGGGGAAATTGGGTTAAGCAATACCAATTATAAGTTTCTCAATGAAGTATTTGTCCACCTAGCTGCATCACAGATTCACTGCATGTTCCTATTAGACCAAATAATTGCCTATCTATATCAGTCCAGTGCATGACTAGGTGGCACATCACATGTATCCTCACTAAGGAATAACTCCTTATATCAGTCCCATCGAAAGTTCTTTCCACACTTTTAACTTCTAACATGAAATTAGGAAAACTTAAAAGTAATAGTACGTAGTGTTTTCTCCTTTTTTTATCCCTCCCTGGTCCCCATTCAGCCTTTAAGTCAAGCACTAACTGTTGCTTTTTTGCATTTTTGCCATTACAGCTGACAGTTTCTTATGAGGTTCCTCAACTTTTATCTCCAGTGGCATCCGTAAGTAATCTAGCCTTTATAAAATATAAAGTTCTTGATAACTTTAGTTAACAAACACAGTAAGATAATTCTCATTTTTCATTATTTGGGGATAGATAAGAAGTAATAAGACAAGTGGTAGATGCTTTCCTAGTTTTTTCATCTAAAGTGAGATGCTCACTTTAAAATATCAAACATTGATCAAATATTTAATTTTGATTTTTTCACTTTATTAACTGCTCACTTTAAAGAAGTCAGATCATTCATTTATCTAGCTTTACACAGTTATAATGAACTTTTATCTGTGTTTCAGCTTTAAGAACCCTTTGTAATGGTATAATCTGCAGGCACTGCAACCTTTTCTTGAAAGTTTACTTCAACGGGGTCTGGAAAGATTTTCCAATTTCGCAAAAAGCTACAAATGATTGTCCTGATTTTTCAGGACTACATTTCAGAAAATGAACATATGCGATTATTTCTGTCCAAACACTGGTCGAATTTCACAAAGATTTGGATACTGCTATCATACCAGTGTTGGTTATGTGGATGATTATCCTATTTTTATGTGTTAGTTCCTCTCAGCTCTGTTGGAAATCATGGTCTTGATGCAAAACAAACACATACATAATGCAGAAGAGCTGTTATAGATTCAGATACACTATCAGGATCTGCTACCCTTCAAGGCGCAGGATTATTTCTCTGTATTTTTTGTACTTAGTAATAATGCATGCATTTCTTACATTTTTTAGATTTAGATCTATCTTTGTCAGCTCCTTTAAGTCATGTGCCATACTAGCTGTACATCATGTCTTTCTATACAATAATGCGAATGAATCTTAATAAATACCCTTTTATTATGCAATGCCTGTAAATATAAAGAATGGGTTATAAACTAATATATTCAGAACAAAATTTTATTGATACACAAGAATATGATATGAATGTAATGTGGCGGTCATAATGGGAAAAAATGACTAGTACAAAATAATAATGTAAAAATATTACATATCTACACCACCATCCTCTACCCTGAGCTATGTACATCAACAGACAACGTGAAAAAATGATGGCTGCTTTTTCCTACGCCTAAACTGAAGCAGTCAAAAACAGCTTGTGTAACCACCACAACACTTTATTTGATTAACTGTATATACATTCAGTTGCTAGCGCTTCCTTCCAACAAATTTCTCAAGCTACAAAGTGCCTCTGCAGAGAGGCTGCAGCATCTCAATTTCCTTTGGGGAGGTGGGGATGGCTCTGGCTCCCCGTGGTCAATGGAAGAGAGACATATAATGATCACTGTAAGATTGTCGAATGTATTGAGGCGTAAAGCCTCCATAACTAGATCTCTGGCACACTTATCTGGGTCGTCGTGCCTCCTCAAACCTTTACGTACGAGGCTAACAGCGTGCTGGCTTGACATCACATCCCAGATGCCATCACATCCTATGATGAGGAATTCGTCGTCATCTGTTAGAACCATTTGACGAAACTCGGGCTCTGCAATCAAAGGTGAGGGAGCACCCCTAGGTAACTTCATGTCCCAGTCCCCTAATGCTCTGGTAACTGATAAAACACCATTTAGGTAACCATCTTCTACATAGCCGCCCAATTCTTCAACCCGTCTCCGCTCTAACGGATAAATAGGCCGGTGATCTTGAGACATATCAATGGCTTCTCCTTTACGACTGAGAACTGCTCGACAGTCACCCGCATTGGCCACCATTAGAAGTCTGAAAGAAACATATTAGAAATCAGTCAAACAAACATTCAGGGAGGCTATCTCTTCTCCATAGCTTAATGCAACAATAAATGTTCCTTCTTTTTCGATTAAGTTGGATTTGCTACCTAGGTTATACCATATCATAATATCTTATCATGAATCATATTGAATGAAACATGTTTGGTGAAATGAAATTCATCAATTTCAAATTTAACAGTTTGAGATATAACCTTCGCTATCCTCTTTCAACTTTTAAATTCTTGCACCAATATGTCAAGCTAATAGTAGCCATACACATACACTAGAGCTATAACAAATGTAGAAAAGAGACAAACATAAGATAGTGGAGTGAAAAGATAGATGGACCTACCTTCCAAATATCATAGCAGTAAGAGCTGTGGTCCCTGAAGAAGTGTTTACACTGCAATCATCAGCCATAGCCGAGTCCGCCAAAAGAAAAGCCTTTCTGAGGGAATTCTCTACCTCTTGTAAAAATATGTTATCAACTTCAGATGTCTGAGGGAAATTGACATCCTCAAAGAAGAATTTTATAACATTTTTTCTTATATAAGCTGCTGCTTCAGGTCCTCCATGACCATCAAACACCTGAGACATTTGCCAAAGCTCAGTTAGATTTAGAATGAGATTAACTTAAAACAAAGTACTAGGCAAAAAAGATAATTACCCCGTAAAAGGCACTTGGTTTAGGAAATTTATATAGTGATCCTAGATGAGAAGTCAAATCATCTATCCTTATATGTTCATCTTCCATGTATCTACGCGGCCCAATGTCAGAAAAACTACCGGAACGAATGCAGGGCACAAACTGCAGAACTGCAGCTTCTGAGATTATGTCTGCAGTCTTAACATCCTACACCAGAACAGTTGAATGCAAATCAGAAAATGAGAATCAATGTATCAATAGACTGAACTTGGCCAATACACAGAAAAAACAATGCTCAAACTACCAAATTAGAGAAAAAAAACTGTCAGAAAGAATGTTTGATGCAAGTTATACAACTAACAGAGTTCTTATTCAATAAGAATGGCTATCCTTAAGCTCTTAAAGAGGGGCGTGGAAGACAGCCTACCACACAGGGCCCAAAACTTTTCACAGCTAAATTGTAGCTGAATAGGGCTCATAAAATATTTCTCTATGTTAAACTATGGTTAAAAATGACCTCTAATAGTTTGGCTGAGCCAACGCACAGATCCTCCAAAAACTTAAGACAACTCTGTTCTTAAGTCGAGTTGCAGAGCAATTAGTTTTCCATGCATGAACATTTACAAACGTTTTGACTGCACATAATCTCAACAGTGAAAGCACAATCATATTATAAGCACACTTTCTAAAATCTAATACAAAATCACTAACATCTTAATGGAGGATTAGGTCAATTCTCGGTATCAACAACTATAGAAGACCAATCACACACATATCTATCAACAAAGAAGAACAATTGAAAGAGAAAGTTTCACAAAAAATTGGGATCATCATAATAACCAATTGGACTAATTGTTCCCAAATCAAAAACAAGTTACAAAAGAAGAAAACAATCCATAAGAATTATCAAAACCAGTTATCTCCTTCTAAGATCAACAATGAATAATCAATAATTCAATACATAAGTAAATTACTGATCCAAAAAATTTCAACTTTTCTTCTTTATATTTCTGTTAGAACCTCGATCCGAACTAGAACTCAAAGAATTCACACCACAGCCGAAGAAAAAAAACCCATCAAACCCAATTAGCATAAACACAACCCAACAACAGAAAATCACCAGAAAACGAAGAAATCATCAAAAGGGTCTTAAAAAAAACTAACTTCTTCTATAGTAAGTAACTCAGCAGAATCCGATTCAGAAGCACGAACTCGATCAAAATTCGAAGGCGTTACAGCCTCTGCATCACCGATCTCATGAATATTGCTTCCTTTATTCGGAAAATACTTCACCTCCAACACCGCCACGCTTTGTTGACACACAACCTCTGCTTCCGCCACCATTTTTCTCTTCTTCCAACAATCTCCGTGTTCTTAACAAACGAAAAACCGATTAAAATTTTGAAATTTCACAGAGCTGAATTCCGTCAATTGAATATAATCTGAAAAGATTCGATGGTAATGATTTTTGATTATCTGGCTTTTTTTTTTCTTTCTGTTGAGGTTTTCTTGCGAATTTTCTCGCGGTTTCTATTATGATATAGGAAAATAATGATCAATAGTTTCTACAACGCTTGTGTTGAAAAACAATATAAGTGGCTATGGTAGGTACTGGCGGCTACCGGTAAAGTTCTTTAGATGACGGACACGTGTAGTTTTGTTAACCGTAGGATTCATGAGAAGCGTTTGTCATGCACGCGATGAGGTGACGCGTGGACGTACTTTTTGGGTGACGCGTGACTTTTGACGTGTTGGAGGGTTGTTATGTTGGAAAGACGAAAATGACCTTATAGGTGTGAGTTGGAAGTTTGACTTTATGGAGGTTTTGTTGGAGATGGGATAGGGGTAATATGGGTATTGGCTTTGCGCCGACCGAGGATCTTAATCTGCTCTTGTGTTCAGACTTGGTGACGCGTTTCGTATTCCTACCACTACTGGTGACGTGTGACATGGCTTCACACCCACGCTTTAATTTATTCTTCCTCTATTTCATTTTTAGTAGGAAAGTGTAACACTTGAGTTAAATGGTGAATTGAATAATGGTCACATTAATAAAATGTTGAACTAATGGTAAACTTGTGTTTACTTCAATGGAAGTATTTTCGGGTTAGAGAAAATTTAGGTGGATTAGATTTTAGATTGATGGATACAATGGTTAAGTCAGGATTTGTTTATAAATCAGGGCAAAAACAATAAATTCACATAATAATGTTTCCATCACAAATGGTCTAAGAAACTATAGTATATTTCATTGGATTTATAAATAAGTAAAATATTACTTATATTTATCCCTAACTATGAAACAGATACATATACATTTTTATGCACGTGTAAGCGTCACGGAGATGAACACAGTGTGCTGCGAAAAATGGATATAGTTCTATAGTCATATGATACTAAGAATTTATGTCATGATTTATATATGGTACAAGAAGGATATTTTCTCATTCTTCCTATGAGATTTGCACACTCGATTTTAAAAAAGATTTCAAGAGAGATACAAAAGAACTTAGTTTATTCATTTCATCGAATACTCGGTATGAAAGTACGAAACGGTAAATACGTTAGAAAATTTGGCACTAATTGACAAATTAGAATTGAACAACAATGACACAACAACAATCAAAGAAGAGAGAGAAAAAAGAAGATTGTAATCGATATGATCTTCTACTTGGCGATGGTGATTTTCGCGGTAGAAACTTTCAGGAATCAAGTTCAAAAAAGAAGAAATCAAACCACAATCGCTTCTTCCACTGAAATAGAGAAAGAAAGAGTCTGGGCACTAGCTTCGCCTATGGATGGATGCATAAGATATCCATATTATGTTTAAGCTTGAATTGATTTTAAAGTCACTATTACATTAAAATTTGAAATGTAGACATGTTGATTTTGTGGTCCCTATGGAGATGTTTTTGAGCAAAATAGATTACATTCTCTCTCATTTCTTAAACTTGCATTCATATGATAATATTATCATATTGTTCATAAGTTTAAGAGATCGTCGAATGAATAATATGATTGATATTTTGATGTTATTTGTTATTTTAGACATAAATAATGTTGTTGTACAATAGGTAATTATATAAATTGATGACTAAAATGTGTATGATTCATCATCGATACACATGTGATTATAATAATTATAATCTAATCCCAACATATATCTATCATTCATAATATTTAATTTACTTTGTTTTAATTTATAAAACAACTCTCAAAACAATTTAGAATTTCTATTTGCTTAAAATAGTAATAGTGTCTGTAAGTTGTATAGTCGTGTTAATTCTCGAGCATACTTTTCTTGTGCATGTTTTGTTGATTCAGTGCTACTAATAAATTATTGTGTAGGGACGATTCTGATATGATGGAGATTAAAATTGAAAGATGGAAAAACTTCGACATTATCTTGAATTACAAATTCATCAACCATAGGAAGCATTTCTTAAACAACTTCACCAAAGAAAATGTATAAAGGTATCTAAATCTATGCACAAACAAAGATTGAAAAAGAAATGTGTTACACCTTTAAAGGATTCTTACTAGAAAATTAAATAAACTTATGCAAATCATGTGTATACCTTGGTTACACAAGAAGAAACGATTATATGGTGGCGTGTGTCGATCCTGATGTTTTTGATCAAGATATTGATGGTGTTTTTCAATTGATGTGATTTGTGTGCTGATTAATGTGTTAAGGATGTTGACGTTGATGGTATTATTCGACGAATATGATCATTGAACTTCTTAGAAGGTTGAGGTGATATTGAAGCGGTAAAACGACAAGCAAAATAAAGTATTTCTATAAGGGTGATATATAGGTTATATCGTATCGTCTCCAAAGGGATTAGTGATACTGAATTTCCATTCAAAAAATCTCTCATTAATGAGTTTGGTTTTGAATGGGTTAGTTTGTATAGAAAGGGTAAAAATTATTGACAAGAAAATAAATTCATTCTTCAAAGGGGAAACTTAGGCATGCATATAATCCACTCCTCGTAAACTTAAACCTATCGACCAATTATACTCAACCTACAATACTCATCAATGTCATCACGTATCAAACATAACACCCACTGTATCACCTCGGTGGCGGTCTCTCAACCAACCTCAATAACACAGAAGTCAATTATGCTACTCGCGTCAACGGTCTCTCAGAATGACACAGCCATCACAGAGGCATTAATCAAGACACCCAAGTGAATAATAATAATACTAAATATATCTCTAGAATCTAGAAATTATTAGACAATCATCCTATATAAGAATTCAAGCATTATATGTCTATAACAGCCCAAACCCCAAAGCAAAGAGCAAAAATCCAGGATAATAATCGACAAAGATTTGTAAAGAAAACTTTATATAACTCCATGGGAGACAAATATACATGAGTTCATAGTAAATAAATATATAAAACCTAACAAATAAATAATACACAAAGAAGAAGAGAAATCAACCACAAATCTTCCCGTTTATCAGCACCGTTCGATGAGTAATCCACTCTAAATCATCTGTGTGCAAGCTTCATAGTTGTTTTCTAAGTTAAACCTAAGGAAAATGAGGGTGATGGAGTTTGGGAATAAATACCCCAAAAACTATCCTAAAAATCTATTTTTACAACCTAAATACAAAATTGGATTAGACTCACACTGCTTAGTGCTCAAAACCACTGTCTGACGCTGCCTTTTATTCATTCACTCATTTTGCGCCATACAAGCAACTGGCCAAAATATATTCTACCTCTCAACGCTTACAACCATCGCCCGACGCTGGCCTCAACTCTCGCACAATGCTACACACACGAGACCAAGACAAAAACACATGATTTTTATCATTTTGCTTTGCACACCTCGCCCTTTCACTCACGCCACATCACCTATGGCACTCAACATGCCACAACCCCCTCCTCTGCTCAGTATGTGACAAAAATTGCAAAACTCAGCTTCTTTATTTCTTTGGCTTCATTTCTTTAATTTGTTCCTTTATTGCTTCAAATGCATCTTAGAGCACCTTTTTGGTATTTATTACTCAATGCTTCAATAATGTTTAAACACCTAAAAAAAGAATGGAAAATTAATCAACGGGTACATTATGTACACAAAACATAATTAAACGTATTTAGAACAAAGTCAGGTTTATTCAACCCATATTATCAACAAAGAGTCGATAAGTGCAACAAAAAGTATATACAAAATAACTACATTTTTGCACTTATCAGTGATACATTTGTAATGGATTTATCAGTCTTGTATTTTGACCAACTCTCTTATCAAATGATTTGTAGAAAAGGAAAATCGACGGTGGTTTATTGTTTCCTTGTAGGGGAGTTTTTCTAATTCTATCTTGAGGTTTTGAGGTAGTACACTTAATAGAGGTTGAAAAAAATCTAATTGAATATCTAGTAAGTGGTTTATTAATTTCTTAGTTAATTAAGTTCATTTTTACTAAGGAGTCTGAAAAGAGGTTCTCCAAAGATTTCCTAAGGATAAATGTTGATATATTGGAAGAAGTCTTAACAATAAAGAAGTAGACTTCATAATTGTCTCTCAATTTAGAAAGCTTCAACGACTGAAGTTCCTTTTGAATTGGCTGCATTTTGAAAAACAATAACACGGAGAAGTGTTTAAAGTATTCAAGATTTATCTAGCTTGCTTAAATTGTATGTTGTATACGATGTCCTAGCATGTTGTATATGATGTCCCAGCATGTTGTAAGATTCAAAATCACTCATAGTTTTTTATTGAAGTTGATCACTAGAGTTTAGTGATTAGAATCCAAACACCAGGGGTTAAGTGTTTAAGAGAAACAAAAATGAGAGGGTGTCTCATATTTATAGGGAGTCGGAAATAGAAAGTTATTGGATAGTGTTAGAAAGAGGCGTTGAACAACATAGAGTTTGTTGTTGCCTGTAAGACTAAATGTACTAAGCTACTAATATTTAATTTTCTTTCTTTGGTTGGAAGTCAACCCTGCAGACTTAGGTGCAAGTGGCATTGAACTGGATTAATAATTAATTGTGTTATTTATTGATTTTCTACTCCATCATCTTGTACAAGTTATGGTGATTCTGGTTTGACTTGTCAAACTATTTACCAAGACATCGCGTGTGACATCTATCCCTTGAGAAATAGGATTTCAATTGGCATCAGAGCAGGCACCCCAACCTATTTGATGAGCTCTAAAAAAGATGAATTATGTTGAAATGGACAACATCGAGGGTGGAATATCACTCAACAAATCACCTGTTTTTGATGGTGTACTAATTATAATTATTGAAAGGTAATTATGGTTTCTTTTCACAAATACTTGGGAAACAAAACATGTAAATTGTGATAAGGGTGTGGAAACATCTAATGGTTACTTTTGAAGATGGCACGAAAATTTAAAAACACGTAAAAACAGAAGGAAAAAAAAGAAGAATAACTTCAACACCATACTCCAGGTCAAAACAGTTACTCATCTACCTGTTTATATGTACTCCGAAGAGGAGCACAAAGCACAACAACAACAACAACAAATGGGTGATAATTCATATTAATAAGATAAACAGTATAAACATCTGCATACATAGTCCATCAAACACACAAACACACTCTAACTCATCAGCATACAGATTATAATCACATATAACTCATCATAATAGACATCATAATCACACACCAATCATTTAAACTTATGCAATGGGACTCACAACATCCACTAGACTAATATACACGTGGTACCATATCATTAATGGAGTCACTCAGGAATCGGGTTCACCTGGCTCAAACCCCGAATTCACCATGCTTGGATTGCAAATTTCTTATTTCATCATCAACAACAACATTATGAATACATGTCAAAACACGTCAATGCAACAACAATATAATGTTTAAAGTCCTCTTCCGATAATAAACAAAAGATGCACTGGCCCAACAATAATAGCTCATCCTACTCAAACTATTACCCGCCAACACAATAACAAAATCAATATCATTCAATAACCTCACATAACACCACCATATTAACAACATCATCAACATTAAAATCCTCAACACCACAATATCACATATTGCACAATTCAATATATAATCCATTTAACACATAACTATGGGCAACATCACTTAATTCATCAACATATCTCGTGACCGTACAACATCACATTAATATCACAATTTTTCACAATTCAACACATCATCATCATCAATTATTCACAATCACACAATAGCATTATCAGTAACATTAACACTCAACATTATAGAGAAACACAATTGATTCATGATTATTTCACTTATATAATAACATAATAATACATCACATTTGAATAATTATTTAAAATATCCAAAAGAGTCAGAATTAAGCAAGTGAATATGATTGTTTCGTTTGGATTAGATTGTATTTTGTGTACAACATTATCATGCATTCAGCTTGACATGTTACATTATATATGACTTTTGATATTTTTGGGTAAATATTTTTTTAATTTTATTTAAGGTTATTATTTATGTTGGTATAAATTAAACGTGTTATTAAAAAAATGACCTTTATTCTGTACAAACTATTTCAAATTATAGAATTTGAAACCATTATAAGAGGTTTAATTTGAGTTTAGATTATATAATTTGAATCCATGTTAACTTTTTTCTATGGTTTGAATTCTATAATTTGAAATGTATCATTATAATCTTAAACCATTATGTGAAGTTTCATTTGGGCTTAAATTCCATAATTTAAATTCATGTTGAGTTTTTTGGTTTGGATTCTATACTCTGAATGTGTCATTAAATTATTTTGTGTGTTTTAGATTATACCCACATTTTTTATGGACTAGAGTGCACAAGAATTTGTATAAAATAATATGTTTGATTCATTTAGAGTTCATATAAGAAAAAAAAATGAAATTTTTCTTTCCATACTTGGTCCAAATGAATGATAGCCTAAGTGCAATTTACTGTAACAAATGGGTTGATCCTCATATTCTCAAGACGAATATTGACGTTACACTATCTAATATGAAGCACCAAATAGACAAAATAAATCTTTGTTTCATCCATCGTGACACATGAGGGTGGTAAATGTTAAGTATCGATGTTTGCCAGTCGATAATGATAGGCATGTTCAAATTACCATATGCAACTTCAAAACGACAATGATATGACAATCATATTTCCAGCATTTGGTAGTATCCAAGATTTGATCTAGTTAGATGCTACTTTATATAGATTCATTTGTGTTATTTGTTCAAGCTTGACTTGTCCTAGAACATTCAATGAGATTGTAACGTGCATGATTGAGCTTGATGAAGAAGTAACAAATTTGTATAATCTATGATATTATTTGTATTTGATTGATATTTTTAATTATTGAAATTCTGGTGCAGTAGACTCAGATGTCTTATAGAGATGTCGAGACATCTGATCTAAGATTAACATACAAACAAGGTATAATAATGCAGGAAACATAAATAACACAGTAGAATTGTTTACCTAGTTTGGTGCTACACACCTACATCTGGAGGCTTCCAAGCCAGAGATGAAATCCACTATCAGCAGTATTAATTCAGAGCTAAACTACCCCATTTACAACTCCTCGCTTAATCACTACCCAATGCAATTTCTACCTAAAAACCTCTTAGATGTGAGAACCCCTCTCACTCCCCCTCAATCACACACAATGATAATAACAATAACAAAAGACACAAAATCAGAAGATACACTTTTGTCACAAACTACCTAAGACTTAAAGCAATTTACTTCTAGCTTAGAACACACCTTGGAGTTTCTTCATAGCTTCCTCCAAGAACAAAACATGCTACCTCTCACCTACGGGTTTCGAAGAACATGGTGACCATCCCACATACCGTGTGGTTCACTACATCTAGCCCTAATGATCACATCTTTACTAAATTCGTCTAGCTCACTAAACTAGGTTACAAATCCTTATTTATAACCTATACCCAACTGGATTTGGGCCTTTAAACAACAGCATGTCAGCTGTAACAAACTGTAGAAAACTTCTGCTATAATAAAGGTCTTCAAAATTTAGTTTCTTAAATGTTCTCCTTGATTTCAGATTGAGTCTCCTTGAATCTTTTAGACCTTTAAATATGTCTGTAAATATGCTCTATATATTATGCATAATATTCTCCAAATATTCTGCATAATTAAATCAGAACTAAATCTCATTATTTAGTTCAGCAAACGTGATATCGAATGCTCCTTCATAGGACATCTGCTTCGACATGTTGTTCCAGATATTTCAACATAGCATGTATAAACTGCAGTTCACACACCAGAATGTCACGACATCTTCACTGCAGAAGCATGATAGCAGATATGTCATGACAGTAGTTGTGACTTGCGGTTCACACACCAGGATGTCACGACATCTTCACTGCAGAAGCATGACAGCAGATCTGTCATGACAGTAGTTGTGACTTCTTATTCAACATCAGTTCAGAAAGATGTTAGAACGTCTTCCTTAACATTAGCTGCAATCCATTTCTTAGCAGCATGACAAGGCTTTTTTCACAACATTAGCTCCACCTGTGATAGCATAATATTCCTAGAGTATTCTGCATAATTAAAATCATAAACCAGTCCAAAGTTCGTGTTGTGCAGAGCATGACGTCGAATGGCTCTTCATAGGACATGTTGTCTGACATGTTCTCCAATCATTATAAAACAACATATAGAACTTCCTATTCAACATGTTCCAGCCATATTAATTTTATCAAACATAATGTCAATTATAAAATCATAGAATTAACAATTATTCACAATTTATTGTTGATATTTGAATGTATTATGTTGTATTCGTTTATAGATTCTACAATTTTATATTCTAGAACCCAAATTCTTCAAAAACACACTCGAGGATCTAGAACTTCGAAGAAACTTTAGTCAATTTCATTAATTTATTAGAGGTTTCAATGATGAAAAAATAAAATCTCTTTATCCAAATGAAAAATAATCATAACATTGCTATTTATATATACATCTAAGAAAGATATGAATTATCACACTATTAGGCCTAATAAAAAATAAAATTCATATTAAAGCATTACAAAAGATAAAGAAGTCGTATAATTCAAAAAACTCAATATAAACTTTTAACCAAACAATTATGACTAATAAAAAAATGTTTAAAAAATTATTCTCAAATTTAGCATGGAACTCCTTTATGATGCTCATTAACTATTAACAATGCAAGCTTGTTTCACGAGCATTTAACTTAACATATTTTAAGTCGTACCTCTCATCCTTCCAAAATATATGAAAAGATCATAATAAATTTTTATTAAAAATTTTGAACTCTGCAAAAATTCAAGCACATATAAAATAAATTTTAAAAAATAAAACTTTTATCTGAAATTTTAAAATTTTAAGGAGATTTTTTCATAAATTTTGAAATTTCCAAGAAATGTTATCAATAATTTTAAAATTTTCAGAGATTTTACGAGTAATTTTAAAATTTTCAAGAGATTTTATAAAAATAATGAATTTTTTAAAGATTTTATAAGCGATTTTAAAATTTTTGGGAAAAATTATCATTAATTTTGAAATTTCTGAGAAATTAGAATTTTATTAATAATTATAAAATTTCTAAAATTAATTATAATTTATCAGAAATTTCAAATAAACTATCAAAAATTTGTACAAACCATACGTTTCAACTTCTTATTTGAAATTTAATTCAGTTTTTTTTTTGAAAAAATGTATTTTTGATATTAAAAAAAATATGAAGAGTGTCAGATTTAATTTTGAGATGATAAATTAGATGTTCGAGTTTCACTGATTAATAGGCTAAATTAATATCTTTCAACTTAAAAGAACGCATCATAATCCAAATGTCCATGCCCACTTTTCTACCCAATTTGGGTTTTATTTCTTGGAGAGACAAAGTGATACTCCACTAAGAGTTTGTTTAGTAAAAATAGTGGTTGACTGATAAATTAGCTAATAGTTTATATAACTTATAATTGATGGTTGGTGACAGATAGTTTATAGCTTATGGCTGATGATTGAGACAAATAGCTGATAAGCTAATTGAAGTGTTTGATAATATTAGCGATTCAACTAACTTATAAATGTAAAATGACATAAAAGATATTTTATATATAATTATTTAATTTTAATTAAAATAAATTATTGAGGATAAAATTGAGATTTTATTTAAGTAATAAGGATAAAAAAGAAAGAAAAAATAATAAGCTATAAGGTAAAACGCTATTTGAAATAACATCTAGAAAATAAGTTATAAGCTAACAAAATAAACTATAAACTCGTGATCAAAAGATAATTACTAAATAGGTCTAAAATATCATATGAACTTATAAACTATAAGCTATAAGTCATAAACTCAAAAATGTGTATTATCAAACAGACTCTAAACGTATAAAATTGATTTTAAGATATTTGTTTTTCTTAATATTTTTTATTTTATTTTTCAATTTAAAGATATGATTTCGAGTTTTTTTAGTTTAAAAGAGATTTTTTACTACAATTTATAATTCAACTCATTTATACATGAATTATTTAAACTTAAAATGTTTTATTTTCAACTAACTTTACAAAATTAATTCACTTTAAATCAATTCCTATTTAGATGAAGAATAATTAAGCCATCGATTAGTCACTTAGAGATAATTAGTGGTAGAGTATTGCTTCATTAGTCCCAAAT
Source organism: Vicia sativa (assembly GCA_021764765.1). Taxonomy (NCBI): domain Eukaryota; kingdom Viridiplantae; phylum Streptophyta; class Magnoliopsida; order Fabales; family Fabaceae; genus Vicia; species Vicia sativa. The sequence goes on from CM038797.1 coordinate 117,112,097, forward strand.
ATAAGCAACCATAAATTTAAGAAGGTATACTACATTAATTTTTTTGGGGTCAATTAGTCTAATAACTGAAATTAACTCTTCTAAAAATAAATAAATAAAGATAAAAGCTAACATATACCTCAAGAACATATATTTAAAATTCTAATGGTAGAAATATTCTTTTGAAATCTATAAATTTAATTAATAAAAAATTTAAATATAATTTTATTACATTTTTATTTATAATTATAGTATCTTAATATGTAATCTTAAGACACATGTTAGTGTGATTCTTTAATTATTTTTATTCTTGTAAAATAAATTCCAATAAAAAATACTTTGGATAATCCAGATATTATGAAAATATGAAACTAATATTCTTTAAAAAAATATGATGAAGTCACTCTTGGTTCACTGTTGAGGCATGGTTATCTTATCTGAATCTTTGATGGCTGGAGGATTGGTTTGGTTTTATCTAATGATTCTTCCTATACTTATCTTTGCAATTTTGTCTAGTAAATTTTAAAAGGTAGTAGTAAGTACAAAATCGTAACACATTTATAAATAATAATTTTTTTTTAAATTTACTAAATCATATTTATTATTTTATATCAGATATATTAATATTTTAATAAATTTAAAATTTTATTATTGTTAATTACTTCCTTCATCTCTTATTATAAATAAATTTTATTTTTTAAATTTATTAAATAATAAATATTTAGTTTATATATAGATCAAATATATTAATTATTTAATATAAAAAATAAAACTTGCTTAATATAAAATGGAGAAATATTCGATTATAAATATATCAGAAAAATATTTTAAATAACTTCCATCGAAAGAAAAATTATTGAAGCAAATTACTACTAGTAGCGATAATTAATGACCGACAATGCTAGCATGAAATTCATAGAATTTGTCAAAAACAGCTGATCAATGATTTGAATTTATAGTCAACATATGAAAGACAGCCTATCACATGAAGCCTCTTTAATGACCTGCGTTCAAAATTGATTACTAGTACAAGAGATTTATAGTTGGTCAAATCAAGCACCCTTATTTATTTATTAATTTTGAAATTATGTTTTGACCTTGGAAGTCTTCAACAATTCTGTTAATTTGCGTGTGAAATGAAACGGCAGTTTGATTATATAGTCATAAGTTGACTTTTCTTTTTTGCTAACTAGTATAAGTTGACAATTTGTTTCTACATATTTGATCACTTAATTAAAAAATGAGCTTAGTTTTTGATGTTATATTCTATTTAAATTTTTACCTTTTAAGTGATTTTTCTCTTGCACTATTGGTAGTGTTACATTTTTTTTTTACTGGAGTGTCATACCTTTTCAGTTTTGGTTAAGAAGTAGCACTAACACGTTTATGCTAGCATTTATAAGTGAAAATCGCGACTTTCTTTACGTGTTGCTAGCTTCTTATCTAACTTTGGGTTTATGTATACTACTGATATTTTGAATATTTGAAATATGTTGTCACTCTCACATAGATGAAGGAAAATTGCGATATAAAATTTGCAGCGGAAAACAATTTTTCTTTGTGATCCTTACGAATGATCATGGTCAGTGATAGAATATTTTACCTCTTGTGCCGATTTGGATTTCTGATGTTGTGATCACGAACGTTGATGAAGAACAACGTCTCTACTCAGTCCACACGAACAGGTCGTTTCCGATCAGAGTGCTAGCTGCTCACGAACGGAAGCTTTGAGTGAGAGGGTGAGCGAAATCACGGCAGAGATTCAGGACCGAATTTGCATCAAGTGAAAAGCTTTATCACAAGGGTTCTATTTATAAGACCACAAGTGTGGGCTGCAAGATAAAAGCCCAATAAAGGTTGTAAACTAAAAGCCCAATAAAGCACATGAATATCATACATTATGATGTATCGTATATCACTTAAGCATGTGGTACCTTACCACATTTCGTATTCCACTTAAGTACACCGTACCCTACGATGTTCCTTATTTACACTATCTCTCATTAATCTGTCCTTATGTGTGACCACAGAGGTTTCCATAGCGTTGGCAATTATATTAAATCACATTTAACATAATAAACAGTGAGCGGTATCTAGCAACACATCACTGCTATCCAAGTCACGAAAATGTCATGTGATCTGACAAAACCTTTCCGTGATAATACTTGTGTGTATAATTATCCTTTTGCCCTTATGTCTATATTGAACACAAGACATAGACCGTGTCATCCTTGTCTAGTTCAATATTGGGTCCTCGGACATTTATCCTGTTACGTAGGATGGGCAAATTCCATCTAGGTCACTCATGTCCCTCATCATGCTTTGTGAAGTACCCATCAACTGTCTTTATGATCATCCAGTTACGGATAACGTTTGATCAACAATAAAGCACTTGACTATATATCTAGGGTCCATAGTGGTTTCAGGTCGAAGGGTGGTATTCACCACTTATCACCATGAGAATAACTTATGACACCTTGCATAACATTCTATGTAGTATTCTCATAGCGGGTCAATCTAGTATAAATATTACTCATAATATTTATACCTATGTCAAGACTTGATAACTCCTTATCCATGATTCATAAGATGTGATCATTAGTCTATCTTCATAATAATCTCAATGCTTTAATGTTATCCCACTTCACAATAAAGCTCGATTATGGATACTTTAAGAATAATGTCCTTGTGTTTAATGGATCTCGTGATTAAGTCACACTTAACATTGCATTAAACAGACTAACTATTATAGGGACTTTATTTTTTTTTTTAAAAAGCAAACATAAGAAAGAAAAGCCTTTTATTATTAATAAATAATTTGATACAAGTACCAAAAGGTATTGGCCTCTAGGGCTTACACCAACAATAGAGGCACGACATAGCGAACCCTGAAAATGGAACACGACAGAAGTGTCTACTATTTATACGCGTAGAAGTAGGGTAGAGAAAAAATAGAGTCATTTAGACACACAATAGTATGCTATACTATGGTGGCATTTTAGAAATGTAAGCCTATCGATTTTGGCCTCTATATATGTAATCGTTACATCCATGTAATTTTGACAATGATGAAATTGTTGCATGTATAATTGCTAGGAATTTTAAAAATGTAAGAAGAATATCTATTTTGATAGTATATGAATATCTATTTTGTTTACATTCTGTCACAACAAAGTTATTTTGCTTACATTCTGTCACAATGATTTTTGTTGTTCTATCTGTATTTTTTTAGGTGATGTTTTTGCAAGCATAGTTGTGGTGGATTTTATTCTGCCTGTGATTCCAGTTTATACAGGAGGGGTAATATAGTGAGCATTATCATTGTTGAGTTATTTTATGTGATATAATATGATTTACTAAGAAGTTTTGAACAAATTTGTAGTATTTTGAGAGGTATGTAATAAAGGTATTGTTTTGTTGCTTTGTAGGATGTTAGTGGAAAGATCTTGTCATTTGCACATAAGAGTCCAATAGAGATATTCACTCTTTCTGCAAATTTATTCTATTTCTCCAATCCATTATTCCATTCTAACAAATAATATTTTTATAAACGAGAAAAAAATGTATTGTAGGTATAGATAGTTTTATAAACGGGAAAAACAAGGGAACTTGCACAATAGATTGAGAAGGTTATGAGAGCTCTTGGTGATTGCCTTTGGGTGTTAAAGTTCATGCTTGTGTTGGTGGCACTAGCGTTCGTGAGGATCAGCGTATTCTCCAAATTTTTGTTGGCACTCCTGGACGTATGTTTGACATGCTGCGAAGATAGTTTCTTTGGTCCAACAACATTAAAATGTTTGTTTTGAATGAGGATGATAATATGCTTTCACGTGGTTTCAAGGACCAAGAGTGGTGGTTTTCTGATTCTTTCTTAAAATTCATCTCAAAGGAATGTGCATCTCAATATTGATTTTAAGTTAAGAGGTTTAGTTCGGTCCACAATAATTCTGGTCATCGACATGTTTTTCTAAAAAACTGGATTATTACGGATTATATGGTCCTAATGCATGTATACTTTAATATTATTTCCTTCCAATTCTTTGTATTGTCTGTTGGATCATGTTCTTATGTCTATCATTTTTTATATGTCAGGATATATTGGAACTTTGTAATGGAGGAGTGAGATCTTTGCTCTCACCCTATTTATACCATAACATTTAAATGTTGTTTATTTCTCTGTATCTGTTATCTTGCCCGAGGCTGCAGAAGACGTAAACGTGTGTGCGGAAATCTGAAATGTTCTTGCTATAGTTCATATTATCGTGTTGAGATTGTTTTTTCTTAAGCTTCGTTCGCGGTACGATCTGTCTAGAAGACAGAGTAAGACAATGTGTTGATCCTAAACTAAACATCGATTCGCCGAAAGCAATCTCTAAGGTTAGTTTCTTAATTTCTGTTATACTGTGTTCAGTATGAAGCAGATTTCAATTGTTGATGTTTCCTCATTCATTTTCTAACACACCCCACCTATTTGATCATTTGCCTTCTAGATCTATTAATACTTAAGAGCACGTACTATTTGTCCATATTGATGGTGCCAGTGGAGAAATAAGTGATTTTCAAGAGATTCAACATTACCTCGATGAGCTTATGTAAGCCTTAAGTTATTTCCCATAACATAAAGACAGTAGAATTTGATTAGTCAACTTTTTTGTGTTTACTTTTGCTTCACAAAAATATATTCTTCTGTGTATCCCCTCCTCAACTATCTCAGATTTTATTACTTCATTATTACAATGTTAGTGTTGATTCCGAACTTTGATTGTTGTAGTCTCAACTATTTAACGATGATTCTGAACTTCATTATTACAACTATACTTCAGTGATGTATAATAGGCGTATAGAGTTCGACCATTTGTTGAGCTCCCTTGTACTTGGTGGTGTGAAGAATGGTTAAAATTACCTTGGCGTGGTAGGCCTTGGCTTTTCTTTTTACTTTGTTCAACAATGAGTAGTCTGCAAGTTTATTTGGTTCTTTTACTTATGAATCTTATGTAGGTCAATAACATTGGAATTGGTTTTGAAGACAATGACATAAGTACTGGGCTAGGATTTCTTCTTGCTATGCCTGATATTTATAAAGAGTGGCATGAAATCTTGAGCTTTGTGGAAGGTGTCAAGTTACTGGAAGAATGGATGTGTACGCTTTTATATCGTGATAGGTCTGTTGTCAACAAAATACAACCTTAAGGGAGTGGGAAAATGTGGATCGTGTCAGGAGAATGATGAAAGCCATAAGGGTGAATAAAGAACCTGGATGGATTTAGTTAAAGAGTTTGGTTCATGTTTTTGGACAGAAGAACATATAAAGAAACAACCCAAACTTCCATAACGGGGCTGAGTCTATATTGTTTGGAATTTTGACTTTACTAATTCCTTGGATTTCTATATGATCATATTATTATCTAAAATTCAAATGATTATTGAGCAAGAAATGCATAGCTACAGGGATTCACCAGCATAACACACATCATATACTGTTTCCAAAGTATCTATATCACACTATATGCTTAGCTTTCAAAAACAGGTGACCTGATAATGTTATGCCAAGTTTTCTCAATGATGAAATATTGTCAACGAGAGTAGTGCTTGAATTTCGTTTTGGGAAGAATGTGATTTTGGGTGCTGGGTTTTATGAACTTTTTCATCAAAGTTTACAGAATTTGGCTTCAAAATATCTATCAAAGATGGCAGAACCAGTAAAGGAGTTATATATTCTATTGAATCAGGTTCATTCCATTTGGTTGAATCCTCTACTGTAGTTGTTTTCTAAATAATAGGCTTGACTTCTTATACTTGTACTCAGAGGTTTGCCATTGAATATCATGTTGGGACCCTGTGACCCTGCTAATTTTTCATTACCACAACAGGTTCTTATGTTTGTCCTTTAAGAGTATTTATGCCATTTGTAACATGATTTTTGAAATTTACTACTAAGAATTGTAGTTTCAGGCATTACATAGACGCCTTTTCCCCGGGTCATCAGTTTACAACACTTTTAAATCTTGTACAAATCCTCATTGTTTTGAGCTTGATGGTATTAGATAAATAGGTTGTTTATAATATTACTCTCATTACTTCTGAGTGTACCATACTGTTATACATTAAGCATTATCCATATTGCTTCCTTCCAGGTTTCTTGGGACATCCTGTCAAAATGTAGATGATCTTGATAAGTATTCAGAGGCAAAAGATAAGCTTGACTTCATGGAAAGAACATTACTTTCCAAATTCCAGTTCGTGTGGAAGTCATATAAATCAGTTTTTTTATGGTCCCAAAAAAATATGTTGATGTAATTCACTTGCTTTAACAAAGTACATGATTATGTCTAAAGGTGTACATCTTGGAGGCAACACTGATATATCTTCTCTAAAGGTGTGCTTATGGCGTGGCTTCAATGAAGTTTTGCGGAACTGGAGTAAAAGTAGGGGAGTAGTTCTTTTGATGAATTGTATAGCAAAACACATTTATGTGCTAAGCTTTCTGAAGAAAATGATAATGAAAAGGAAGAATTTTGGAATTAAGATTATATATGTTTTTTCCTCTGGTTTTTTCATAATTCTTATATTTGCCAACGAAGTATTTCATTAGTTATAAAGAGAGTGCTCTGTAGAGTATCATCTTGCAATGAATATCTTATAACAAATTCTTTTTGGTGCAGTGGAGTTTGAGATTGATGACTCCAATAATGGTGCAACAATAGTAAATGTTACTACTTGGGAGGTTAGCAATTGCGTAGCTGACAAAGACAAATTTGACTGCAGTCGTTTCGATCCAACGGAGGAACATGATCAATATGATAATATGACTAAAGATTCTTCTGCAGTGGACCAATTCCTATTAGCAATTCTTGCATTATCGGCTGTTAGAAAAGTTGATGAGCCCTATATGAGCCAGAAGTTTGGGATTGGACTTCTGTAACATCATTAATGACTCATCTTCAGAAGTTTTGGATTGGACTTCTGAAGTTTTGTAAATTAATGTTTGTTATTGTAAATAAATGTTTCTTATAAATAAATGTACTGAAACATTTTTTTTTGGAAAAAACATTATATTCTCGAAAAGAAAAAGTGAAAATAATTTTTTTTATAATATTTGTGAAAGAGTCAGAAGTTTGGGATTGGAGTATATCCCAACCAACTTCTGATGTAGAGATAACCGAAGAGGTCGAGTTGCAACTTCTGAAGAGGAGTCAGAAGTTGCAACTTCTGAATAGGAGTCAGAAGTTGCAATTTTTGAAGGAGAGTTAGAAGTTGCAACTTGTGAAGGGGAGTCAGAAGATGCAACTTGTGAAGGGGAGTCATAAGTTGCAACTTATGAAGGGGAGTCATAAGTTGCAACTTCTGAAGGGGAGTCAGAAGTTGAAACTTCTGAAGGGGAGTCAGAAGTTGAAACTTCTAAAGAGGAGTCAGAAGTTGAAACTTCTAAAGAGGAGTCAGAAGTTGAAACTTTTGAAGAAGTAGGTTCTGGAGGACAAACTTCTGGAGGTGATCAAATATTTGGTGGTGATCATGACTCTAAAGGTGGACCTTCTGAAGGAGGAGCTTCCAAAGGTAGTCCAGCCTCTGGTGGTGGTCATGATTCTGAAGGAGGAACTAATATAAAGTGATATTGGAAATAACATGTTAAATCAGAATATAATAAAGTGAAGGAACACATTTTACTATTATGGGGAGGGTATGTTTATTAAGAATGTTTAAGAAATTAAATTTCTGTAAATTAATGTTTGTTATTGTAAATACATGTTTCTTATAAATAAATGTACTGAAACATTTTTCTTTTGGAAAAAAAGTACATTCTCGAAAGAAAAAAAAGTGAAAATAATTTTTTTTAATAATATTTGTGAAAGAGTCAGAAGTTTGGGATTGGAGTGAGTCCCAACCAACTTCTGATGTAGAGATAACTTCTGAAGAAGAGTCAGAAGTTGAAACTTCTGAAGAAGAGTCAGAAGTTGAAACTTCTCAAGACGAGTCAGAAGTTGAAACTTCTGAAGAGTCGGAAAATGACATTGAATCTGGATACTATAAAGGTGGACTTTCTGAAGGAGGAGCTTCTAAAGGTAGTCCAGCCTCTGGCGGTGGTCATGATTCTGAAGGAGAGACTTTTGAAGGTGATGGTTCTGGACAAGGTCCAGAAGTAAACAAAAGTGGAATATTAAATATGATCAATATACTGAATATTAACGAGAATATTAAATTGTTGATCAAAATATTGAATATTAACGGGAACATGAAGTTATTGATCAACATATTGAATATTAACGGAAACATGACATTTTTATATATTGAAGTAATTATACGCACTGATTTATTATCTATTTAAAAAAAAAATATTATTTTTTTATAATATTTTGGGAACAAATGTAAGTACCATATTGGTACCCGTGCAATAATTATAACGGGAACATGAAATTATTGAGAAACATATTGAATATTAACGAAAACATAAAATCACTAATCAAAATATTGAATATCAACGGGAACACGAAGTTATTGATTCAAATTTTGAATATTAACGAGAACACGAAGTTAGTGATCAAAATATTGATATTAACGGGAACACAAAGCTACTTGAATATTAACGGAAACTTTAAGTTAGTGATAATTTTTTAAAATATTAAAGAGAACATAAAATTACTTATAAAAATATTAAATATCAACGGGAACATGAAGTTATCAAAATTTTGTTAAGTTTATTGTATAAGCCTCAGTTTTATTTTTATACAACTAATTTAAAAAAATCTTTTATTTTACCTAACTATTTTTAATATATAAATAAATTAGTATAAATTAAACCATTTTTTCATTTTATTTAAAATCATTTTTTAATTATATTTGCCTTTGCAATAATATCAATATTGAGAAAAATAAGAGGAGCAATTGCATGTGTATCCCAATAATATTAACTGCAACTTGAAATTATTAATCAAACTATTGAATATTAACGGGATCATGACGTTAATGATGAAACTATTGAATATTATGGTAACATGAAGTTACTAATCAAAATATTGAATATTAACGGAGATATAAAATTACTTATCAAAATATTGAATATTAACTCGAATATGAAATTATTTATCAAACTATTAAACATTAACGGGAGTATAAAATTATTGATTAAAATATTGAATATTAACGAAAACATATTTATCTCTCCAATAATATCAATATTGAACAAATTTTGTCATTCCAACTCAATTGCACAACTCAAATACATTAAACATATCTTGTCATCTTCTACTGTAGCAACCTTTTCGAGGACTGTTTTGGTAAAACTTACAATGTCTGGACAAAGTAAATTGTTTAGGTTTTACTATTGGACAACTCCAATTATGCGTCTCCCCCAATATAATAACAACACATTATATAATATATCAATGATTTATTGTACCCAAATAATAATAATCATCCCTTATATTATTAATCTTGTATTCTCTGATATTTTATTAATACAATATGCACTAAAAATGTTTTTTTAATTACTATATTGTATATTTTATTGAAATATATTTTTGTATGTTTATCAAATTTTATGTATTATTTACTTTTGTTTCATACATTCTACCTATTTTTTTTATATCAAACCATATTATTATATTTTAAATATCTTTTTTATAATATCGAATTTTACATAACATCAATGTTCGAACAAAATAACCAAACATTGACGGGACGCACGGTATGACACTAGTGATACAAAGTGATTTCGTACGATGAAGGATAACGTGCCATGTGTAACGTGTTTATCAATAAAGTAAAAGGCATTGAACGGTCAAAAGAGCTGAAATAAAGAACAACAATTGTCTGGGCGCTTTTATTGTCTTTGTTGACTAACAACAACACATTAGATAACAAGATAAAATCACACACCACAAAACAAAAACAATAACAAAAACTTCTCTGCATTTTCTTTCACTCTTCTCTTGTTTTCCCTCAATCAGGATCCGTATGTTTCTCTTCCCAATTCAACCTCTCATATATTTTTCTGGATTTTATCTATTAATAATTAGGTTTTATTGTTATAATCATTTTTGAACAATTTTTTATTTATTTTTGTTTTTGCAGATTTTGGTGCTGAATTGAAATTGGTGTTGAAATAGCGAAGGTTTGGTTCTATTTTCCTCTAGATATATAAAGGTTTTTTGAGATAGGTAGTTGATTGGATTGAAGGTGAAGAAGATCTTTGTGATCTACTTTGCTTGTGGTGGTGATTATGGCAACAGCGGGTGTAGCACCTGCTTCTGCTTCTGGATTAAGAGATGTCAATGTAAGTTCAGTGATTGCTGCTGATAGGTTACCTGAGGAGATTCTTGGCATGAGAATTAAGGATGATAAGGTGAATATAAATCATAGAAAAAGTTTACTTTATCTTCCTGTGGTAAACATTTAGGGACTGTTTGGATTGACTTAAATATTTGTGAGACTATTTGGAAGGGGTTATTAAAATAATATCTTATAGCTTATATGAAAACAGTTCCTTTTATTTTATATAGAAATAAAATAACTTATACATAGGATGGAATAAACGCTTAATTAAGTTGTTTATCCAAACATACCATTAGTTTCTGTTTAAATTTTGGAGAAAAAAATGCAGGAAATGGAAGCAAGTGTGGTAGATGGAAGTAGTACTGAAGCAGGACATGTAATTGTTACTACCATTGGTGGTAAAAATGGCCAGGCAAAGCAGGTTTGTTTCTGTTATTTCATTCGTTTGATGGATTACTGGTCTCTGTGTGTGTTGATATTTACATGGTCATTTATGTATTGTTGATTTTTGCGACAATTTTACGATTGTAGACAATAAGTTACATGGCTGAGCGTGCTGTTGGACAAGGATCATTTGGGATAGTTTTCCAGGTTAGTCCCTTTCATGTTCTTTCCGTTGCACCTTTTAATTGGATACGGTTTGAAGGAAATTGATGCTTATTGTATTCTTTTTTATTTCCCGTGCAGGCTAAATGCTTGGAGACAGGTGAAACGGTGGCTATAAAGAAGGTTCTTCAAGACAAGAGGTACAAGAACCGGGAGTTACAAACGATGCGCCTTTTGGACCACCCCAATGTTGTAACTTTGAAGCATTGTTTCTTTTCAACAACGGAAAAAGATGAGCTCTATCTTAACTTGGTACTTGAGTATGTTCCTGAGACTGTCCATCGTGTGATCAGACACTACAGCAAAATGAATCAGCGGATGCCGTTGATATATGTAAAACTTTATACTTACCAGGTATGTTCCAATGTACTTTATCAAATTTTTTATTTATCGTAAATTTTAGAGATATTATGGTGTTTATTTTCTGTGCATAGTACTTTTTTGTTTCTCATTCCTTCTATTTCTTATTTTGTAGATATGTAGAGCACTAGCTTATATACATAACTGTGTTGGAGTGTCTCATAGAGACATAAAACCTCAAAATTTACTGGTATGTTTAGTCGCTTCTTTCTTAAATGCTGTAGTCTTTTTGCGTTGATTTGAATTATGCAACTTAAATCTTTTCTGATATCTCTTTTGACTGTTATCTCATAACAGGTCAATCCTCACACGCACCAGCTGAAGCTTTGTGATTTTGGGAGTGCAAAAGTTCTGGTTTGTTATCTTCAACCTGAAAAACCTATTGTCTGTTTTCACTGTCTATCCGTTATATATTATCGGGATTAAGTTTTGTATATATTTGACAGGTCAAAGGTGAACCAAACATATCTTACATCTGTTCTAGATATTACAGAGCTCCTGAGCTTATATTTGGCGCAACCGAGTACACCCCAGCTATTGACATTTGGTCGGCTGGATGTGTACTTGGGGAACTATTGCTTGGCCAGGTATCTATCTACCTTTTACTTATATCTGATTATGGTCTATTTGGAATTCATGTCTCTAGAAACTAAGAATGATTTCATATTCTTATCAGCCTCTCTTTCCTGGTGCGAGTGGAGTTGATCAGCTCGTTGAAATTATCAAGGTTAGATTTCATCTACTACTCTGTACCAATTTATAAGCAAAAAACATATATTTCACACGTACTAAGAGAATTTAAATTTTAGTGTGTTTCTTGAAATGTGTTTTATAGAAAGATGTAAAAGCAATTTTGATTGGTTGTTGTCTATGGAAAAAATGAGAGAGGGAGCATATTAAATGCAGTTTGTATTTAATTTTACCTTGGAAAAGATGAATTTTTTAGAATAAAATGGTTAAATGAAATAAAGTTAATGTTTTTTGCTTATAATGTGGAACAAGAAAAATGAATGTTTTTTGCTTATAAACTGGGACGGAGGGAGTATGTAACTAGCTTGTAGATATCCTTTACAAGTAGTCCCGTTCTTTTATGCTGTTCAACGCCATGCGATAACTTTCATCACTTACGAATTTTGGGATTTGCGTGCAGGTTTTAGGTACCCCAACAAGGGAAGAAATAAAGTGTATGAATCCTAATTACACCGAGTTCAAATTCCCACAAATCAAAGCTCATCCATGGCACAAGGTATTGTAATGTTATTTTTTACTATCCACATTTATGCATATTATTTCGTAGTGCTGTTCATAATATATACAAATGGTCATCATCAGATCTTTCGCAAGCGTATGCCACCAGAGGCTGTGGATCTCGTCTCAAGACTACTGCAGTACTCTCCTAATCTTCGAAGCACAGCTGTGAGTGTATAATTTTGTCAAGATATGTAGAAGCTGTAAATAGTCCTATAATGATTTTCACTATAGAATTCTAAAAATTGTATTGTTGTGTCTTGTGCAATGTAGTTGGAGGCCCTGGTTCATCCATTCTTTGATGAACTGCGTGATCCAAATACCCGTCTACCAAATGGGCGTCATCTTCCTCCTTTATTTAACTTCAAAGTGAATGGTAAGAACTAATTTTCATCCGAGTTTCATGTTCTTATATTATCATCGCATTGAACTATTCTGTAATGCTGGTGTTGCTTTTGGTCTGTCACAGAGCTTAAGGGAGTGCCTGCCGAAATGCTGGTGAAGCTGATTCCGTCTCACGCAAGAAAGCAATCTGCCTTGTTTGTGTCATAAACTTGTAGATTAGAATCTTGTCTTGTGTAAATATCATCTACTTCATGTTAGTAGAACTGTATCTAGTTTAAGGTTGTTAATAGTCCCCCCATTTTGTTATTTGTTTCATTGATTTGTTTGTACCATTTCTACCAAAGAAAACCACATCACCTTGATCTCTTTTTACAATGTAACTGTTTTCCTGACGTTCTCTACTCTAAACAGATTGTGTTAAATATTAACTAGAACAATTGTTTATTTAGGGATGCTTTAAAGCTTGCTCGTATTCCCCCTTAGCAATAAGAACTTTGCCTTCTAATATTGTCTTGCTTGCAAAAGAGTCAAGAGTTTCCAACCAAGATAAGGAACTAGAGAATTAACAGTTTGTATTCACTCCATCTTTCCAATATTTCTTTTTTGTACTTCAATTTATCTAAATACAATTAATAAAATTATTTTAGTTAACAAAATTTATTTTATTATTGAAATTAATTATTACTTAAAAAGGGTAAAGTTGAAAAGAAATACCTAAAATGAGGAGGGAGTAATGGTATAAAAAACAGAGTCAATAGCTAACTCTTATTATTACTATCTAAATGACTTGACTAATATTCTCCTTTCCACCCCTTTGCAAACCCATATATGAATTGTCATGAATTTGATTGTATTATTAATTATTAGTAATATGAAGAGTTTACTTTTGACCCATATTATCATAATTCCCACCCTCAAATTTCATTTATACATTATAAATAAAATGGATAACAGCCATTAAGTGCTTAGCCAAATACTCAATATGCTGTAAATTAGAGGACATTTCGACCATTTAATACGAATTAAGAAATACAATTATTATTTTATAAAAAGTAACATAATGCATGAATTTATATAATTGTCTTTTAATAATTATATTGGAAAGCAAATGTAAAAGAATATAAATAAGAAAGAGAAATAATAGTAGAGAGTATATTAGGCAAAAAATTATTAATGATATATTAGAATTTAAAAAAGGAGTGGAGCATGCAAGCCTACAAATTGAATATGAGCATAAAAATCTAACTCATCCTGTCAAAGTGGCGGGTTAGCGGACGGCGGATTTATCCGCTTATTTTTTTATGATTATTTTATTAATATATTAAAAGTTTTGACTTTTCACTTATTTTTTAGAACGGTTTTTAATAAAATATTTTTTAATAAAATTTGCTTACAAAAATATATCTTATATTCACAAATAAATGTATAAAATAAAATTATAAAAAATTAGATCTAATAGAATTAATTAAAAAAAAGTGAATTTAAGGTGGGACAAGTTTAACAAATAAGCGTGACAAGCTTTGATGGATGATAAGTTTTGACATGACAACTTTGGAGGACGAAGATCTTTAGTGAATAGACTTTAGTAGAAGGCAGATCCAAAATTCTAACTGAATTCATTATTTTTAGACAGCTGCGATGCACAGGCCAATCCGATGGGTTAGGACCTTATTTGCCACACCTAAATACTATTACAAAGGCATAGAGATATTGTAAATTTTTTAGTATTACATAATTTAAAAATAGATTTTTAGTATTACATAATATTCATACATAAAATCCATTATCCGAGGTATGGTGGTTAATGGCCAAATAAAGACTATACCCCGACTACTTAGGCCATGTTTGGACCGATGACTAAGTCAGTAAAAGGTGAGGAGGTCCCCACCGGGCTGACACCCTGGCTCCAGGAGGTTACGCTCAGCTCGACTCTCATAGGGACGTTATGCATAGGCCGACTCATTAAGTACATAACTGTCAATTTAAACCTGACGACGCACGTTATGGTTTTGGCCATCATTGGCAGCGACAAACGTTTCTAGTCTTAAAGACAAGTCCCAATTATGTACTTGAAAGGTCTCAGACGTTATATAATAGTGATTAATGAGGTCTTTGGCACCTAGGAGTCTCAACTGAGGGATAAGCAAGACACTTAGCTTGGAGCACAAATAACCTAACTTGTAGCTCTGAGTCCCTAAACATATTCATATAATTATTCTACCAAGGATATTTGGCGCCCACTGTGGGGCCTCGGTAAAATATTCCCAGGCCACCACATTACAATTACAAGCTAAACAATGTCTACGACACCCCCTGGTTCTGACCTGCCAGACTTGGCGCAATTGCTAACCATGGTTCATGATTTGCGTCAACATAACGATACCCTGCAAGATAGTGTCCAGGCTCTTCAACAGAGGAGCCAGGATGAGACTGAAGAGTAGGAGGTAGAGCTTTTGGAGCCGCAACCTTTATCTCAGGTCATCTGGGACGATCATGTCCCAGAGAACTTTAAACTTTCAGTTCTTGCAACATACGATGGAAAAACTGACCCTCAAGAGCATATCTTCTCTGTCAACAACACCATGGCCTTGATTAGGGCTAGCGATTCTTTGAAATTCAAGTTTATGGCTGACACTTTCAGGGAGTCTGCGATAAGGTGGTACATGGGCCTTCCTCGACTCTCTGTGGTCAGTTATCAAGATTTCAACAAGAAAATAATCCATCAATTCTCTACAAATCGTCACCGGAAGGTGGAGAATACATCACTTTTCAGTGTGAGGCAACTGCCAGCAGAGTCGTTGAGGGATTTCATGGCACGTTTTAATGAAGAAACCATAAAGGTTTCCCATCCTAACCAGGAAATCTTTGTGGCAGCATTCCAGCACGGGCTCTGGGCCGGACAGTTCAACGAGTCTCTGACTCAAAAGTTGGCTACGAGCATGGACAAGATCATCACCCGAGCAGAATGCTATGTGAAGGGTGAGGAAAACAACATGGATAAAAGAGCTCGAGACTCTAAAGAGAAAGGCAAGGGTCGAGAAGAAGGCACCGGACAAAGAGCTCGTCCTCAGGATAATCCACCTCCAAGGGAGCGTCCCCGGGAAAGGCGGTCCCAAAAACCACCTCGTCACCCGATTAAGCCGGATGAGACCTTTATTCCCTTGAATGCAAGGAGGGAGGACATCTGGAGGGATGTGAATCATTTGAATATGTTTACCATTCCACGGAAGCCTCGACCGGTGAATTCAGTGATGGGAAAAGATGTAGAGGCGTGGTGTGCCTACCATAGAATACGGGGTCATACGACGAAAGACTGCACGACTTTACGTCGAGATATAGAAAGGCTGATTCAGAAGGGCAAGCTTTCATCCTACATCAAAGATTACCCGGAGCAATCTGACAAGTGTAGCCCACCGCCAAAAGGAGGTGATACCTCTAGGTCACCTTCAAAGAAGAAAGAAAAAGAAGCCGAAGAGGTTCGCGAGGCAAGGCTTACTCGACATACCCTCAACACCATCTCTGGTGGATTCGTCGGAGGAGGTTCCACTAGTTCAGCTCGGAAGAGGTACGCCCGGGGAGTGATGCATGTGGCACAAGTCTGCCCCACCGATAGTGACCCCGGGATTGTGGCTTTTTCCCGTGAGGATGCTAAAGGAATTTTGCCACATGAGAATGATTCCTTGGTAATCAAGGTACAAATCAGAGGTTGGGGAGTCAAGAGGGATCTAGTGGACCTGGGCAGCTCAACGGATGTCATGTATTGGGAAGCTTTCAAAGGAATGAAATTCGACCCCAAGGAGTTGTTTCCCTTCAGTGGGACCCTGGTGGGCTTTTCTGGGGAGCAAGTGCAGGTCCTGGCCCATCTTTCGGTGTTAACCACTTTCGGGACAGATGAAAATGCTAAAGATGTTCATGTCCAGTACCTGGTCATGGATGCACCGTGACTATACAATATCATTATTGGCCGCCCTTCTTTCAATGCATTGGAGGCGGCCTTATCGACGTTATACCTCACTATGAAGTATCCGTTGGGAGAAGGTCGAGTTGGAATAGTTCGGGGAGACCAAGGTCTAGCCCAAAAATGTTATAAAGACAACATGAAGATTAAGCGAAAGCCAGTTCCGGCTGAGGAGCCGGCATACCACAAGGTGAATATGGTTGACATTGATCCTAGAGAAGACCCCCATGAGGATAGTATGGTTCCCCAGGAGGAAACAAATGAGGTTCAGATTGGTTCTCAGTCGTCTGAAATTACCCACCTTGGTACTTAGATGGTTGCGGAAGAAGAAGTTGAGGTAGTTGAGATTTTGAGGCAAATTATTGATCTTTTTGCCTGGAAGCCTTCGGATATGCCCGAAATAGACCCGAGCGTTATATGCCACCATTTGGCTCTTGACCCTGATGTTAAGCATGTATCACAACAAAAGCGGAAGAGTGGCGAAGAGAAAAGGAAAGTGATTGTAGAAGAAGTTGATAAGTTGATAAAAGTCGGGTTCATTGGTGAAGTCCAGTACCTAAATTAGTTGTCCAATGTGGTTATGGTAAAGAAGAAAACCGGAAAATGGAGGATGTGCGTTGATTTCACATATCTCAATAATCAAATCCCTATCCTCTTCCACACATTTTGAGCTCGTTTACGCTTTTGAGTTTCTTAGATGCTTACTCCGGGTACAATCAAATCAGGTTGAACCCGGAGGACACACCAAAAACAACTTTTATGACGGATCGAAGTAATTATTACTATAAGGTAATTCCGTTCGGCTCGAAGAATGCTGAAGAGACCTATTAGAGACTTATGGATAAGGTATTTTCTCCACAAATCAGACGGAATATTGAGATTTATGTGGATGACATGGTCATCAAAATAGTTGAAGAATGAAAGCATATCCTGGATCTGGAGGAAACCTTTGGGGAAGTACGAAAGTATAACATGCGCTTGAATCTGGATAAATGTACACTCGGGATGCAAGTCGGCAAGTTTTTAGGCTTCATGTTGACCATCCGAGGAATTGAGGCCAACCTAGATAAATTCCAAGCAGTAATTAGCATGAGGAGTCCTACTACTATTCGTGAGGTTCAACATTCGACCGCCGCTTCCTCCGCCATCCCACATGTCAAAAATCAAAAAGGGATAACTTCGATGGACCATGTGAGCAAGCATTCTAGGATGTGAAGGCTCCGTTGTCTAGACCTAAGGAGAATATCCCTTTGGTCTTATATCTCGCCGCCTCAGACAACGCCATTAGTTCCGCGTTGGTCTAGGATGGAGAGGCCGGAGAGTGTCTGGTTTATTTTGTTAGAAAAGTGTTGGAAGGAGCATAATTAAGATATCAGAAGATCGAATGCCTAGCTCTGGCATTGGTAACGACTGCGCGGAAGATGAGGCACTACTTCTAGGGAAATCCCATCCAAGTAAAAAAAAACTTTCCCTTGAAGCAAACATTCAAGAAGCCGGATCTAGCCGGGAGAATGGTGTCTTGGGCGGTAAAGCTTTTCGAGTAAAACATCGAGTTTACTCCTCGGACCAACATAAAGTCCCAGGCATTGGCAGATTTTGTAGTTGAATTCAGCTCCCCGACAGGAGAGGAGGCGTCCACAAATTGGGTTCTCTCTGTGGATGGTTCGTCCAATCTAAAGGGTAGCGGAGCCGGGATAGTCCTAGAAGGGCCAGGAGATATTATTTTGGAATACTCTCTACGTTTTGGTTTTCAAACCAGCAATAACCAGGCTGAATACGAATCACTCATAGCAGGCATGGAGTTGGCTCTAGAAGTCGAAGTAACACATTTGCTCGTCCGCACTGATTCTCAGTTAGTAGCCGATTAGGTTGGCGGAAGTTTTTAGACAAAAGATCTCATACTGTTAAAATATGTCCATCTGGCCTTGCAACTTTCTAAGAAGTTTCAAGATTTTGAAGTGTGTCACATTCCTAGGGAAGATAATGCCCTGGCCGATCTACTTGCTCGTTTGGCCAGTACGAAGGGGTCGGGAATGAACAAAACTGTTATCCAAGAAACTCTGATGTTACCAAGCATTAAAAAAGAGGAGGTGTTGACCATCAACGAATAAACGGGATAGATGACTCTAATTGTCAAGTATCTGCAGCAAGACGTTTTACCCGATGACAAGGAAGAGGCCAGACGAATCAAAAAAGTCCCGGCTTGGTACGTTATTGTGAATAATAAGCTTTTTAAAATGGGGAGGGCTTTTCCTATGTTATGTTGCGTGTCATAAGACGATGTCAATCTAGTCATGAAAGAAGTGCATGAAGGTGTGTGTGGAAATCATTTAGGTGGTCGGTCCTTAGCAAGTAAAATACTTCGGGCCGGGTACTATTGGCCCACCATGCTGAATGATTGCATTCACTTTGTTAATTCCTGCTCGAAATGTCACCCATTTGCGCCCGCCATCCATACGCCAGACAAACTCTTTCATTTTGTACTCCCCCATGGCCTTTTCATCAATGTGGGGCTGTAATCTTGGGGCCTTTTCCTGTAGCGCCCGAGCAACTGAAGTTCCTCATTGTTGCAGTAGATTATTTTACTAAGTTGGTGGAGGATGAGGCTGTAGCTTGGAATTCCTCATGTCATCGTTTCCGACAATGGAACTCAATTTACGAGCTCTTCAGTGATAGAATTTTGTGGGGAGCTCAACATTTTCAACAAGTTTATTTTAGTTGAGCATCCTCAAGCAAATGATCAAGCAAAATCATCCAAAAAAGTAATCTTGAATGCCCTGAAAAATAAATTAGATGATGCCAAGGGCTTATGGACAGAGCATCTCCATGAGGTCATGTGGGCATATCACACCACTATTCACTCGACAACTCGGGAAACTCCTTACAGAATAGTGTTTGGAACCGATGCAATGATCCCGGTGGAGGTTAGCTTACCCTCCTAGTGGTGTGAGAATTTTGAGCAAGACATTAACGTTCAAGCTTTAAATGTCGAGGCCAACTTGTTAGATGAGGTAAGGAACGCCACACACGTGAGGGAAATTACATCTAAATAAAGGATAGATCGAAGATACAATTTGAAGGTAAAATAATGAGGCTTCGAGGAAGGCGATTTGGTCTTGAAGAAATTCACTGATCCCATGAAGAAGGGGAAACTATCACCTAACTGGGAAGGACCGTTCCAAGTTATAGAGAAGCTGGAAAAAGGAGCTTACGAGCTATAGACTTTGGATGGAGTAGAAGTACCTAGAACTTGGAATGTAACTAGCCTCAGGCTTTATTTCAGTTAAATTCTATAAACTGATGTAATAAATTAGTGTACTCTTTTCCCTAGGCAAGGTCCAGGGTTTTTAATGAGGCACCTTAAACAAACTTAGTCTATGTAAAACAAACTAGGATGTAATAAGGGCTCCATGCTGAGTTCCATCTCAATGGTTCTCCCCTGGAAAAGTCCGTGTTTCGCCCCTCGGATTCCCTACCGAGTATCATTTTGATGGTGCTCCCCCGACATAAGTCGGCGTTTTGCCAAGGTTCAACCTCGCCAAGGATCTGTTCCGACTCAGTTCAACCTGGCAAGGGCTCTGTTCCAAAACAAATAAGGGCTCCCTGCCGAGTTCCACCTCGATGGTTCTCCCCCGACAAAGTCCGCATTTCGCCCCTCGGGTTCCTTTCCGAGTATCATTTCGATGGTGCTCCCCCGATATAACTCGGCGTTTCGCCAAGGTTCAACCTCGCCAAGGCTCTGTTCCAAAAGAAATAGGGGATCCCTTCCGAGTTCCATCTCGATGGTTCTCCCCCGGCAAAGTCCGTGTTTCGCTCCTCGGGTTCCCTGCCGAGTATCATTTCGACGGTGCTCCCCCGGTATAACTCGGTGTCACACAAGAAAACAAAAGGCTCTATGCCATAGCTCGGTGATCCACCGTAACAAGGCTCTAGACAACGAGTTCTGACTCCTATGCAATCCCGGTTCGGTTCAACGCCTCAATTTGAGTAAATGATTTGGTTGTTTATGTAACACCGCTCAAGCATTTTAAAGCAATTATTAAAAGTATAAAATATTCCCGTCCATGTCGGCCTTATAGTTGGCTCGGGGGCTTGGTTGTAAGGCAACATAATAAGGCAGACCATGTTAGTCTTCAAAGTATTTTTGCACATAAAGAGCTAATGCCTCTTATATAAAGTCTTTATGGCCTTTAAATAGCTATTCGACTGGGGGGTTGATATGCAAGCACAATCTCTTTTTGCACATACCAGATGCATACAAAATGGAGAAATTAAATAAGCAAATTAAGATAAGCAAGTTGAGAAAAAACAAAAACAACGTACAATATTTAAAGTACCCAGAGGGCAATTGTCAAGAAGTTATACAAAATGCACCCACCAAAAGAGTGTCTAACGGAACTTAACATAGGTTCGAACAAAATAAAAGAAAACTAAAACCCTTTGTCGGCGTCAAAATGGGAGGTATCAACTGTGAGTGGCTCCTCGTCCATGGTTCCTTCATCATCCTCTTCAGGATCCACCAACTTTCCATCCACAATTTCCTTGAAGAAATCCATAACCGAGATGTCAATGTCGGGATAGAGACAAGCAACCTGGTCTTTAGCCTGATCAAAAGCTAAATTTCGACATTAAGGACATCCAGTTAAGACTTCTTTAGAGCTTCTTTCAAGTTGGCACAAGATGTCTCCGACGCCTTCAAACCGGCTGTGAACTCGGAAGTTGAGGCCATAATGGTTTCAAGCTCTTTCTCTAAAGATTTCACTTTTTCTTCATTTTCTGACACTTGGGTCTTCAAATGAGAGTTGGCGTCATTGAGAGACTTTTCGTTGTCAGACATCCGTTTGATCTCCTTCTCCAAATCAGCACATTTGGACTCCGCGACATCCCCGAAGTCATAGAGTCCTCGGGCCAGAACAACACATCTCATTAGATAGGAGTTGAGGTTCTGGGTAATCTTCTAGGGACCAAGGCTTTTAACTTTATTTACATCCTCGGTAGCATAAAGGTTGTCATATAGAAACTTCATACCATCGAACTCGTTTGACCAGAACTTGTTTTCGGGAGGAGATTGATTTGAGCCGCCACCGGTCTCTTTCATCATCAGAGCAGAAACCTCCCAATTGACTTGGTTGATCTCGTTTGTCATAATGGTTTTGTGCCGCTTTGGAGTTTTTTCGCTGGGCACCTCCAGTCCAAAGTGCGCTTAAGTGGAGAGCCCGTAATCACTTCAACGTCCTCGACAATGGCCGACTTAGGTCCAGGATTTTTCTTCTTCTTGGGATTCCGCATCTCTAAGCCAGCCAAATCAGATTTGGCCTCCGAAGGACCACTAGTGTTCTTCCTTGCAGCTCGGGCTGCAACCATCAACCTCTTCTGCTCTTTAATGGAAAAGTTCAGTCATCTTGTCTGCATAAAGTTAAAGAAATCATGCAAGAGATCGAATTAAATTATTTTAGTTGCCAAACATTTAAAGAAATTATTACCTAAGAAAGTCATAATTTGATCAAAAGGTAAGGGCAGCAGATCCTTAACCTTGATCGCTCTGAATGAGTCTAAAACCTCAAGAGAGTTGATCTTGGAATCGCTCAGCTTATCATACTTAAAACCCGAGATAGGGAGGGGATCACTCGTCCAGTAAA
This sequence comes from Vicia sativa, assembly GCA_021764765.1. Classification (NCBI taxonomy): domain Eukaryota; kingdom Viridiplantae; phylum Streptophyta; class Magnoliopsida; order Fabales; family Fabaceae; genus Vicia; species Vicia sativa. The sequence goes on from CM038797.1 coordinate 117,134,501, forward strand.
TTGGAAACTTGTGGTGACCGTCAGCACCATAAATTATCTGAGGACACCGAGAACCACATCAGACTTAGAGGAAACGCTCCTTAAAGACTTTATAGTTTTAAGTAAAGGCTTGTAGGAAGCTTCTCTTCGAAATGCTGCTAATGGCCACCCAGCTCCTAGAGTCCACATTCTTCACTTTAAAGTACAGAAAGAAAAGCCCGATAGTGGGCGTAATACTCAGGGCCTCACAAATTAGTTCAAAAGCCTTTATAAATCCCTAACTATTGGGGCATAGCTGTGATGGAGCCACATTTATTGTTCTCAATAAATCCGCCTCAAAGTCAAAGAAAGGGAATTGGATATTTAAGTCTACCAATAACCCGACATAAAAATAGAACCATTTAGGATCTACCCCTTTTGGCCGAGACATGCATACTCGTTCACCCTCGATTTAAGGCTCTAGAATCACGTCGTCCTCATTTCCAGTCGAGGACACGTCTATAAGAGAGCGGAGCCTTCCGATTTCTACTTCATCCATGGTGTTGTGGCTAAAACATAGGACTTATACGCTAAAAGATTTGTTGGTCTCCATCAAAATCTCCACTGAACCTGAAGAATCAGGGTCAGAATCACTTTTAGTGGTTAGAACTTCAGAGTTTATTCTGTTCATAACCCTGTCAAGTTCCTCAACCCTAATGCATCTATCATCTCTTGCATGCATTCTTCCTATAAAGCCCTACGCTCTTGACTATTTAAATGAACCCTATTTCCTAAATCATCACACTCTCTAATAACAATCATTCTTGAAAAGATTGAGAAGGGAAAGAAAAAAGGGATTACTTGATTTTAGTGATAATGAGTTAGGGCTGAAGGCGATTTCCGGTTGAAGGCAGCGAAGGTCGTGACTTTGCAAGAAGAATTAGAAAAGGAAATGAAATTTGAAAAAGGAAAGAGACGTTCTGAAAAGGGAGGGTTAGCGTGTGTGCATTTAAAACCCATTAACTGTCATCATTATACCTAAAAGCGTAGGCGACAGTTGGGTATCTGGAGCGTGAAACACACGCATTGGTAGCTTACTCGCGACTGACAAATACCTCGACCAGGATCTATGTTTCTTCCTGGCGACCATAAGTTTTTTTTAAGCTAAAAAGTCATATGCTCAGGGGGCTTATGTTTATACATAAAATCCATTATCTGAGGTTTGGTGGTTAATGGCCAAATGAAGACTATTCCCCGACTACTTAGGCCTGGTTTGGGCCGATTACTAAGTTGGTAGAAGGTGAGGAGGTCCCCGCCGGGATGACACCCCGGCTCCAGGAGGTTACGTCCAACTCGACTCTCATAGGAACGTTATGCATAGGCCGACTCATTAAGTACGTAACTGCCAATTTACACCTGACGACGCACGTTATAGTTTTGGCCATCATTGGCAGTGGCAGACGTTTCTAGTCTTAAAGAGAAGCCCCCGTTATGTACTTGGAAGGTCTCAGACGTTATAGAACATTGATTAATGAGGTCTTTGACACCTCGATAAATAGGACTCCCGACTGAGAGATAAGCAAGACACTTAGTTTGGAGCACAAATAACTAACTTGTAGCTCTGAATCCCTAAACATATTCATATAATTATTCTACCAAGAACACATAATTTTTTAAAATAATTTAGAAAATATTTTGTACAAAATTATAAAACATGAAAAATTTATTTAAATATTTTTTAAATAAATGTTTTTAGATATCAATTTTTCTTTTATAATCGTTACATTTGAAATTATTTTAAACAAAGTTTCATAAAAATAATTTTAAAAATACATATTTTCAAAAATAATTATGTGATTTTTATTATATTTTAATTTTTAATAATATATATTTGTGCTACTGAATATTAAAAACAGACTTCTAAATTATAATAAATAAGTTAAAATAATTTTAACAATTTTAAAATTTTTATTTATAAAAATTTTTAAAAATAAAAACAAAAATCATTTTTTTAAACTTTAACCGGCAAAAAGACTAAATTTTCACACCAAATTTCGACTAATGCACTTAAATTCTAAGCTGTTTATTCCTAACCATGTCCAACATTTCTATATAATTTTTTATAAAAGTACATATATTCAGGACGTCCTGAAATTTTGAGTGTCATGTCAAAATTATGAATTTGATGTTCTTTTTCTTAATTCATAATTTTTTTATAAGATTTATAAGTCAGATGTATCAAATAAATAATCAATTTCATTATATATAATAATAATAAAAATTTTGATACCCTTAAAAAACTGATGCCCTATGCTCCTAAAAAATTGGTGCTGTATCTCTAAAAAATTCTATGCTCTAAAATGAAACCTACTCTAATGACTATATTTTTTATCCTGTTCACGAAAATATCAAAATCAATGTTTATTTTTCAGTACATCTCTAGTTGGCTAAGCTGCTATCTTAACATTCAAGCTATACAGTACATATTGTTTCCGGACAATGACTTAACATTTTCATTATTACGTATTTGATCCAATATTCATAGATATGCATAGTATAATTAAGGTAGACATATTCAAATCGAATACTATAGAGATAATGTCAAATGTTATATGATTAAGATGTTTCTCACACAATAGTTAAGGAGGTTATGGTTTATTAACTAGGTCACCTTAGGCATTGGTCACAGCAAATTGCTGACAAGGTCTGCCTCCAGTTCCATAAATTCATAAAGTGAGAAAAATGAATAATGCTTATACAAACCGCCATTATCATTGGGTAGCAATATGATATGAGTGACAAAAGAAGCCAAACAACCCTGGCCAGACATAGTGGTTTATCAATTTGGGCGGCGATATAGGTGTGCTCAGTGCTGTTGTAACTGTGAGTGGAAGCAAAGCATGAGAGAGGCATCGATTCTCAACTTTAGAGTGGATGGACGGTTAAAGATACATATAAAATAACACATATTGTATTGTATACAATACATTGACAACTCAATATTTTAGTTAATTGCCGGCAAAAGCTTACTATATCAACTTTAAAGACTGCATACATTCTTTTGTTTTTATAAACTGAATTTGAGTCCATGCATGCAACTTGGTATCACTTTTACTCATGTCACAAGCATTCCCATCTATAGTGTTACTTTATCATCTTCGTGGATTAATTAAGATAACTGCTGCCTTATTTTAACTAGAAAGTGGCTTATCAAAAGAAAAACTAGAAAGTGAATTCTGGACATTACATTACATTACATAAGCATCATGAGGTGAGTGAGATGTGTTTAGATTATATTTGTATTTTTCTCATATATTAAATATAATATTAGTTATCAGTTTTAGGTTTTTTATTTTGTATTTATAACTTATGTTATGGTAGTTTATTTTTTACCGAATGGTGTCGATCCATACGGATATTAAAAACACAATTTTAAATTAATCCTTAAACTCATATTCTATGAATTCATATTTAAATTTAAGATGAGAATGAAAACAGAATCGTATATGAGTTTGTCAATGAAATTGTTAAAGATTTGCAGATATGTGATATTCCGATTTATAGAATATGTTAGGTTTTTTTATTCTCTTCTGATAAGGATGAAGAGAGAAAGCCAGATAAATCGTATGAATCGTTTGTCTACAAATATAAACCTTAACCATATAAGTAATTGCATTTGGGTTACTACTCAGGTTTCAATATTCTCAATTTAGCCCCTCATCAATTTCGAATGTTGACTTATGGTATTTACCCAATAACCTTTCATGACATATATGTTCTTAGCCATATAATTAATATTAATTTAGACCACTATAGTTCTAGCGAATTAAATAATGAACCTAACACATTAAATGTTATATTTGTGACACAAAATTCTAACAATCTCCCACTAGTCACATATGTAACTTTATGCACGTGTTAGACTTTATGAGCTTAAAATATACCGTTATATACCTCAAGCTTATCCAAATAATATCGTCCATTAGTTATGTTAGTACATAAAATCAAAGTGATTTTTGCTATATCAATCATATCTAATAGTGACATGTACACGCCATCAGCGATTTCTAATAATGATATAACCAGACAACATAGATTCATCATGAAATGTGTGAAGGTGCAAGAAACACAAGAAAATGAGGTTTGAATTTGGTTGCACCAAATATAAACTTTTCAAAACTCAAACACAAACACAGTAGCTAACAAGTGAATAAAAATAAGTGAACACAATTATTTTTATCCTGATTAACTATTAACTAAGTTACTCTAGTTCATCCCGCAAGGTGATTTGCCTTATCCAAAGGGACTTAATCCACTAATTACAGACAACCACAATAAGTCCGATCAACCTTGTTGACAACCACAACAAGTCTGTCGATCCTTATTGTCAATCCATAATGGCTGCAGTCAAAGTCTTCTCAAGAATCCTGACTACACCTAGTATTTCAAGGAACCTATCAATAATCGTTGATTACAAAGATGTGTATACACAGCTACTTCTAACAAGTAAATTACACAATATTTAACTACAAATAATAACAGAACAATATTAAGCAATTTAACGAACAAAAGTTCCTTGCTAGAAAGTTAACGAGCAACAACTCCTTGCTTTACAAAAATCATAGAGTTATTTTGGCAGCGTTTTAGCAACTTGAATAAGCGTGAGTTTCTTCAAAGTTCTTCAACATTTCCAATTCTTCCTTTTATAGCTAAAAAGAAATCCCTTGGAATAGGAATACCAAAATTCTAGTTGCCTTCTTGCAACGGTCAACAAGAGAGTGGTAGACAACCTAGTACATAAGTATTATCCTTGTGCCATAAAACTAGCATAGTGGGGGAGAGGTGATGTTGTACCTTGTACTACAACTCACGTGAAATATTTTGATCATATCTTCTAATATTCATGGTTGAAGCATGTATAGAAGGATCAAAGCTAAGCCTCTAGAACCATGTCTTTAGAGTCTTCAGGACTTATTTATCCTGAACCTTGTCTTTAGTGTCTTAAGCACTTGGTCTTTGGAGTCTTTATAAACTTTTCTTCAAAGTTTTCAGAACTTCGTTCAACATAACCTTGTGTTCAGAGTCTTTAGAAGTTTGTTTTGAGAACCGTTGGTCTTCAAAATCTTTAGAACTTGTTCAACAGAACCTTATCTTTAGAATCATCAGAACTTGGGCAAGATAACTTGGAATCTTTAGAGCTTTAGAACGTATCACAAGTTCTTCAACATAATCACAGTTAGAAGCAATAAAACTAATGTTCGTTCAAAATCATTTCTGTAAGACACATTATAAGCCATGAAACACAATATTGTATTCTTCAGTGTGTTTAGTCTAGAATCTAATGACACCACACATCACTTCTTCAGAGACAAACTGTTAGCAAAAGCTACATACTAAGCAAACCATCAGGGTACTAAATTATTATTTAATCACTCATCTAATGTTATCATCAAAACTTAAGGCCAGATGCAGAACCGAATCTTGTTCTTACAATGTATAGCATGAAAATTACAATAACGTGGCATGTACATGTCAATTTTCAATTGGTCCTACTTTACTTAGTGAGATTATGCAATAACCTTATTATATAAAGTATAAATCGATGGATATCAAACTTTATAAACTAAAAACATATCAGAGTATGCATACATAATATCAAACATATAACACAAAATTCATAAATGACTAACTCCTACTAAACTAAAAATTCCTCAGACTATAAAGCATCCCTGTGAGCAGTGTGCTCACGATATACCTTGGATGGAAATCATGGAGTTTGTGCCTAAGTGTTCTATGAAAATCTTTTCACTTTGTACCTTTTCCTTAACAACTAGGAAGTTGATGTTAATATGTTTCAACTTAGTTGAACTTATACTATTGTTGGAATATAGGAAGAGTAATTTATCGTCATAGTATAACTTAAATGGTCATTCAATTCCCTACACAATTTGTATCCTAGTGACAAGGTTCCTCAACCAAATCCCGTGGTTAGATGCCTCAAACATGCTCTAAATTCTGCTTCCATGTTGGATGAAGCAATAAGAGTTTACTTCGCATTGAGCCAAGAAACTACTCACCAGCCAACATGTAGATATATCATTAATTGGTTGCTTTCCAATAATCCACTCTTGGATTTCTCAAATATATGTCTAAAATCCCAACTATGAATGCAATGTATGTACACATACATACTTGGGCATACATTAGACTCCATACAAATGGCGCATAAGGAATCTTTTGCATTTCTTGAATTTTTAACTTTCCTTTTGAGTACTGTCTGGGACTAAATTTGTCTCCCTTAGCAACTAGAGTATCCCTTGTTTTACATTCCTACATTCCAAACCTTTCAAGTACATTTTATATATAGCTCCTTTATGACAAACCCAGAATACCTCGATGTCGGTCTCAGTATATTTGAATTCCCAATATAAAGAAGGTGTTACCAATATCTTTCATTTTGAATTTTCTTGATAGAATTTTTTTAATTTCGTGCATCATGCCTATATCATTAGATTATGTCATCAACATACAAGACCAAGAAAATGTACTTGCTTCTATTGAATTTATGATACACCCTGTAACGCCCCAATTCTACCCCGGTAATTATTAAGAAAATCAGAGTTGCAAAAATACTTTTCAACAAACAATTGGAGTATTACAATTCAACTAAATAATAACATGTTGTCACAGATACATAACACGCAAGTTTGGATGAACTTAAACAACATTAGTTTAACTTTATTAATATAAATCAACGGAACTACATTATTCAATTCGGAAGTTATAACGACTTTTCAACTTTAAAACCGTTTTAAAATCAACAGTTACTTTTCATGTATCAACATGGTTATTCAACAACAAATCCAAAACAACTAAACAACTAGCGTTCATCCCCGAGTGTTACGTATCAAAGTGACTACCCAACTTGAACTATCAGCAACTAAATCCTCGACTGGGATACCTGCACGTTACCAGTATAAAGGTAATGGCGAAACAAAGAAAAGAGTGAGATATCGAAAAATATAAGCAAAAGTATGATAATTCATATATTAGGTAAAGAATCATACAATAATTACAACTTCAATCAACAAAATACGACATTCCGCAAAACAACATAATAATCAACATCGACTTAAAAATGCAACTCGGATGCGACTCTACTAATGCAAATGCATGTGGATCCATTGGAGCAGAACTCCCAACTTAAAATCATGCCAGGTTATCAAGGCATTCAACAAGGCATAAGTCTTCGACTTTCAACGTGGTGCCAATCCAGGCCAACTTAATAATGCACATGATATGTATGCTACAATGACTACAACGTCAACAACAACTTAAATCAATGACATAATCAACTTAATCAGCACGATCAACTCCGGCTTTAACAACAATTAACAACTTCTACAACCACGCAACTTATAATAAACATAATCAACTTCAACAACAATTAACAACATCACAACCACACAACTTATAATAAACATAATCAACTTCAACAACAATTAACAACATCACAACCACACAACTTATAATAAACATAATCAAGTTCAACTTCAGTTAACAACGTCAATAACCATGCAACTTCTAATAAACATAGTCAACTTCAACGACAATTAACAACATCACAACCCCGCAACTTATAATAAACATAATCAACTTCAACAACAATTAACAACATCAACATGATGTAATTATAATTTAATTCAATCCACTTCATTCTTCGACCTTGGCCACTTAAGCCTACGATTCTTAGATCATCCAATTCGGACACAAACAACATCGTTCCGACAGTACCTGCAATCCAACAATCCACGCGAGTTTCGACGAAACGACACTATTTTATCCAACTACCCGTATACCCGAATTATTCTGCAAAGTTTCATCCAATTCCGAGAAACTAATTTTTTCCGCTTAAATCGACAGACAATTTTATTTTTTGCTCTGTTCTTAGTTTCCTGCAACATTATTATTAACTAAATAAATTCTGCTACACGACTCAGCCACCCCTATTATTTTTCTGCATTAAATGGATTGATTTCCGGTATTGTTTCACACTGTCTAATAGTATTTCTAAAGCTGTTAGAATTAAGGTTATGCTATTATCTTATCATTCTGCTAATTAATCTTGTCACTACTTATTAATTTTCTGCATTTTTATGAATCACTCTACTACTCAATTTACACTGTCTGTCCCAATAAATTACTGCTACTATTATTCTACTATTACTATCTTCTACTGATATAGTGTTCTTCTACTACTTGACCAGTTAATTCTTCTATTCTTGCAACCTATTCATTCATTATTATACTCTAATAATATACCTAGATAATACACCTAATCCACGAAAAAACAGATAGAACAGAGGCGGTCGCCTCACTCCTTCTCACCCACGGGCGCCTCCCACGATCGTCTCATCCTTCTCAAGGGACGGCGCCTCTCATACCACGAGGCGGTCGCCTCCCACAACATCGCCTCAACACAATTGCAATCCAATTCCCAGTACAATAACACATAGCAGAAACAATAATATTGCAACCAATTACACAGTATAACCAATTTATTCATTCCAACAACACAATTGATCGACAAAACATGATTAACAGTGTAATTATGCAGCCCTAAACCCCACATAAAAATTATCCTACAATCGATTATATAATCCGAACCCCACCCCTTACCTTAAATTTGACGGTGGTTGTAACTCCGATCAAATTTCCACTTTCCAGTTCCGATTGTGCACTCCCGGTATCCTCTCCTAGCCCTTGTGCCTCCTCCTCCTTCAATTTGGTTTCTTTTCTCACGTACAAACCCTATTCCTCTTATTTTCTTCCTTTAAATCCTCCTTTATATCCTACTTTAATAATAATTAATTAATTAACTATCCTACTCTTTTAATAATTCAATATTTATTCCTCCATATATTCTATTATATATTCTATTATATATATATATATATATATATATATATATATATATATATATATATATATATATATATATATATTCAATTAATTAATATTCTCTTTTATTCCTCACATTATAATAAAACTCACTAAATACTTTAATTAATTAATTTCTACTAATAATAATAATTCTCCGACTAAATTAGTTATTCATTTAATCCTCTTAAACCGACTTATAAATCCGTTAAGGTCCCTTATAATTCTCCTTTTATATCTCTTATAAATAAATCCAACTTATAATAGTAATAATAATGATAATACTAATAATAATAATAATAATAATAATAATAATAATAATAATAATAATAATAATAATAATAATAATAATAATAATAATAATAATAATAATAATAATATAATTTTCACACTCTACTTTAACACCAATTAAATAACTCTATTAATCCACACTTATTTCTAATATTATTTCCAATAATATTCTATAATAAAATTAATTCATCACTAATTAATCCCAACTTCGACTAAATTCCAACGATTAATTCCTTAATACTTTATTTAAATAATTAAATGATTTTCCGGGTGTTACACACCCAATCTTCAAAAACATTCACCCAAAACCAAATGCGAGGATTACTTCATAAAACTTATAGTGCCACTAACATGACGTCTACTTTAGTTCATAGATGAATTTTGTCAATTTGCAAACCAATTTATTTGAGTCTACTGACATAATTTTTTCTGGTTGTATTGTATAGATTGTTTCATCAAAGTTGTCATTGAGAAATTCCATCTTGACATCCATTTAATGAAGTTCCAAAGCATTAATGTGTAACAAGAGCCATGATTCCTAAAGGAGTGTTTGATGAAACTGGAGACAATTATTAAGGGTTATACCTCTCCACATTATTCCACTAGGTCTTATAAAACCATTTGTGAACAACAGGTTTCACACCTTCTAGTAACAGGACAAGTTCTCGAACGTTATTATATTGCATGGACTTATGCTCCTCCTTCATTTCTTACATCCAATTTTCAGAGATGGAATCATGTATGGCTTGGCGGACGTTTATTAGGCCAACTTCCATATCATGCCATTATTTTTATCATGTCCTTAGAGAGAGACTATGTTATTATTAAGAATAGGTTTTCTCCTTTTTCTAGTGGATCTTCATAAAGGTATTGGTTCTTGTAACACTTGCTATTGAGGATATTGAGTTTATTCCTCATGAATTACCAAATCATCTTGATTAAGATAAGATTCAACAATGTCTTATGAAGATTTCATAATTGCTTCATCAAAAGCAACCGTATGAATCAATTTTGGAAATGTTACCGACTCTTCATCTAAAACAAAGTCTCTAGACTTATTCTCCCCTCCCCCAACTAAATATACTCAAAGAATGTGGTTGTTCGCATCTAAAAAAACGATTTTAATTTAGGATCATAAAATTTGTAGCCCCTAGATCTTTTAGAATAATCAATAAAGTAGCTGATCACTGATCGGAAGTCCAATTTCTTTTCATTTTTTTTTAAACTAGGCTTTTGCCGAGTCAAAAGTTTGTAATGTGCTTTGGCAGTTGCCTTTGTTGACACTCTATTTAAAATGTAAGTTGAAGTCTTCAATGTCTCTCTGTAGAGTGACTTTGGTAAGGTAGAATGATAAATCGTGCTCCTTACCATATTCTTAAGAGTCCAACTTTGTCTTTTAGCAACATCATTCATGCTAGGTGACCCTAGCATAATGTATTATGGGACGGTTCCCGATTCCACTAGGTATTTGGAAAAAATCCCCAGATGTTGTTCACCTGAACCGTTATATCTGTTTTAATATTCACGTCCATAGTCAAATTTGACATTCTTAATTATTTTATTAATTTGATTCTCAACTTCATCCTTAAATGATTTGAACACATTCAATGATTGAGACTTTTCATGTATAAGAAATACATATGCATATCTAGAATAATTATCTAAGAATGATATAAAATATTGTTGACCATTCTAATAAGGTGTGGGAAATGGTCCACAAATGTATGTATGTATCATTTTTAAGATATATGTAGCTCTATATGCTCTAAATTTCTTTGTTTTTGGTTTGTTTACGTTTAACACATTCAAGACAAACAATTTTTTTTGTGAAGTCAATAGAATCCAAAATTTCACCTGACACTAGTCGCTCAACTCTATTTTTAGAGATGTGACCTAGGCGCATGTGCCATAATATTCTTGAATTTTTATCATCAATTTTACGCTTAGTACTACCACATGATTCCATATTTAAGGATTCACTATAGGTAGCTACTGTGTCAAGCAAATATTAGTTATCAAGACCCATAAGTGAACTAGTTTAAATAATAATATGAATTAAAAGACAACTTGAATTTATTGTTTCAAATGAACATATATAACCTGATTAGTCCGAATAAGAAACTAAAATTAAATTCCTTCTACATGACGGTACCAGGAAAGTGTATTTCAAATCAAAATAAAAACCATAACACAATAATAATCTAAAATGCCCTACAAATTCAACCTCCACATACTTGCCATCTCCAACATAGATGTATATTTAAACATCATTTGACTTTTGCTAGTTCAAGCAACCCTACATTGAAACATTGATGTTAGTATAGCTGCACCAGATTCTAACCACCAAGTGTTTCTAGGTACATAACCCAAATTGAAATAGACAAAAACATGAAATGCACCTTTATTTACACACCAGGTGTGATATTTAAAACATTTCTTCTTCACATGTCCAAACATTTTGAAAAAGAAAACCTCATCATCCTATTTTTGTTTCTTTTGTGTTGGACCTTTTGCAACTTCATTCTTGGGCTCATTAGTTTTCTTTCTTTTGCCCTTGTCTTTAAAGATACTAACAAATTAAAATTCTCTATTATATCAATTGAAATTTTCCTCTTCTTGGGCATAATGAGAAATGAGCTCATTAAGAGGCAATCTATCTTTTTGAAAATTATAAGATATTTTTAATTGACTAAACTGTGAAGGAAGAAAAAGTAATACTAAATGAATGAGTAAGCTCCCGTGAGATCAATCTTAATACCTTAAGTTTTGAAACAATATCTAAGATACCCATAATATATTCCCTTATATTTGCTTTGCCTTGATTCTTCATGGAAATCAAGTTACGAAGAAGAGTACTTGTTTCCGCCTTCTCGCTTTTTGCAAAGTGCTTTTCAATTTCAGAAAGATTTTTTTGGTTGGAATTTGTTAAATCTTCTGAGATGGTACCCCTAATGACCTCATGAATGTTGTGCTTAATGATCATGAGACTCATGCTATTCGAGCGATCCCACTTCTCATAATCTTTACTGGCTTAAAAGGTACTAGATTTCATAGGAGAATATAGTTGATCCATCCTTAATGCAAGGTCAAGATCAATGCAACCAAGTGTAAGACCCACATATAATACATATCTAGAAAACATGACCGACCTTGTGGGTGTGCGATATGATCTACCGCACACAACCTCAAATATTTGTAGGGCCTTGATAAAAATATCAAGTTCAATTTCTATATATAATTTAATTATAATATACACATATTTGCGAAATATTTAACAATATTACACAGTGGTTCAGCGGAGAGGTGTATGTTTTGCATTACAAGTGTCCCCGAACCAGTGAATTAGTTTTTTTTTATGATTTTATTTGTTTAAATCACAAAAAAGTCATTATGAAGACTTGAACCCACGACCACTGGCTTAAAAAATTATACTCTACCACCACACAAAGAAATAATTAATGATTAAAAGTTAAATTATTTAATAAATGATTAATATTTAGCTATTAATGACTGATTTTTATTTTATAAAAAAATCTAATATTTATTAGAGGTCTTATTTTTAAAATAACATCTGGGCCACTAAAATGTTTGGGCTGACCTTGCTAGTAAACATATTATATATAGTGTAATTGGTACTGAAATACACATAAGAGCATATCAACAAAATTATATGTAAATGCCTAAATGAATAATATACAACTATGTCACAATACATACAAAGGTGCCTAAATCAAAACTAAGATCTAGATCATCATCTAGATGATCTCAAAAGAATATCTACACAGTGGGAGAAATTCCATCCAAAGCATCAAGCCATCTAGGTAGTCAAACAATCTTGCCCTTATCTTTTACATGCAAAGAACTTCCTGAAATACAATGAAAATAATAGGGTGATATAATAATCTCAGTGGATTCCCTATCCTATGGGTCCACTCGGCTCTATAGGGGTTCTAATCGATTCCTAGCTTAAGTCAAACAATATAATAATGACTTACGCATCTAGGGAACTTTCACATTGTATGGGAACATGTACACTTGAGCTCACCATCTCAAATCAATCATTATTCGAAAATCAAACAAAGACGTCTTTCCCTGATCAACCTTTTGTATAGGATTATCGATACGAGTTGATGTTCCTTCTATCATGCTTCAACTTTCTTGTGGATTTTGGATTCTCCATGAGACTCGAACCCAATTTAAGAATTGTCTCTCCATATGAGACTCAAACCCGTTTCGAGACTTTTCCTCGTATGAGACTCTAACCCACTTTAAGGTCCACATCTTCTATTGGACTCTAGCTCATTTGGTTGCACTATGGGATTCTAACCCATTTGGTTGGTGCAAAGAAATAATTCATATATAATTCTTATTTTTCATAAGCATCACAATTTGGGACGACACGACACGACAATGGGATTATTTATGAATACATGATTATCTCATCAATCACAACGTGATTGTATTCATTAATCACTAGCTGATCACATCCACTTATCTCATAACAATAATTTACGTTCCATAAAAAACATATTAATTCACGTTTATGATTCAATTCTAGTGAATATTTGTCTATGGTACATATCGAGGTACCTTAATGTTCAAATATTGCCATCTAAGTCATATATCCTAGCCTAAGTTATATTATTAGTTCATTTACCTAAATTCCGTCCAAGGTTTTCCTCCTCCTCACCATCATCATCATCATCATAAGTCTAATCAAGTTATTATTCACAAACAAGTAAAACATGTATTAAACATAAAGTCGTTCACACAAAAGTCATGATCATTATCATCATTCACCAAACATTATTAGTTTAAATCATGGTTTCTCATTACCATATAATACCCCATTGGATTATCTTTCCAATGCTTCGAGTCTTGTATCAATCTGAATTACAGTTCCCGTTTTGTAGTAAAATCAAGGAACCAAAATTTTTTTAAGTAAAATAAAACTCTCGCTTAGCGAGCCACAACGAGCTCCTACCTAGGCGAGGCAGAGCCCCAAAAACTGGGAAAATTAACTTCCTCGCTTAGAAAAACCTAGAAAGGTATCTTAGCGAGAATCTCTCTAGCGAGCGTCTAGCAAGGGCATATCAAGCAATTATAGAAAGTCATTTCCTTACAATTCCCCTATTTCACGTAGCGATCTCTTCCCTTGCTTAGCGAGGATGACAATACCAAAGCAATAAGAAACATGACCACAGAGGGGAAAAGAGTAACTAACACGACACAAACATCTTGACAAGCTAATAACACACCGAGTAGCATGTTATAACATAACAATCAAAAAAGAAATAAACATGTAATAAACTCCATTTGATCATGATCATGGTGAGAAACATAAACCCTAACTTTTCTATTTCTTGAAATTTCTTACCCTAATGGATACACTAACTAGAATCCACCTCAAATCAAGATGATTTATGATCAAAGGAGTTGATTTTTCCTCTTGATCCAAGCTTCTTCCACTTCCAAGTTTCTTATTTCTTCTCCAAATCTTTCTCTCTTATTTCTCTTTGTTCTATTTCTCTTTCCTTTTTCTATTTATCTTTTTTACTAGTCAAAGAAAAATGAGTGGGTTGTAAGAAAAGAGAAGTAAAGAAATATCTTTAAGGTATATTTCATCTATTAGAAAAGTTGGCCAATTATTAATGTTATCAAAATGTTTCTTCTTTAATAAATTAATAAAAGTTGTGAGAAAATATTTTATTTCCTTTTTTTATTGTTTCTGTTTATTCTCATTTATTCTCCATTATTTTCTTTTATTCTCCATTAAGGAGATAATTAATTATAATAATTGTATTTTCACTATATAAACCAGCCTAGACCTGAGAAATAAAAATCCAACAACATTTTATCATTCTTTTCAATATGGTATCAAGAACACTAGGTGTAGGTTTTACTATAAAGCTTCATATAACCAATGAGGTTTGGGATTTTACAGTAAAAAATTTATGCTCAATCCGCTTTCTTACTTGACCCGCTTCACATACCTATTTAGCCCCCATGGAGAATCATAACACACTACAACATTTGTTGTCTCTGGCAACACTTTTTTAGGTAACATGTAGAAATTGTTTCCTTAAATTCATATAGGCAATGATTTACGATTGTTGTCAAAAATATGTTTGCAACCCTTGATAATCGTTGCCTAAAATACTTTAGGGGACGTTTATGGAGCGATGCTCTTTTATTTTTTTGCCAACGGTTGTTAATTGTGCCCTTAACTGCTTTTGGGGACGATTTTAGAGCGTTAAAATATTATTTCTTTAGCAATGTTTGACAATTGTCCCCAAAATTATTTTTGGGGACATTTTTAGATTGTTACATTAGTTCTAATAAAAGGCTACATTTCTGAAATGTTGTATAAATGTTTTTAGCATTATCAAATTTTTGGTGGCAATCTTCCCTCCAAAACTTATACACTAAAAAACAAATATTTTTCTCTAAATATTATTAATATATATAATATATATATTAAAAATTTTCTAACACATAATTATAAACAAAAAATAGAAAATATTTTCCATTACTCCTCTCAATTGCCCATAAAAAATAAAAAAATTCTATTAAACAGAAAATAAAAATTTTTCTAACACACAGGAATTTTAAATATTTTTCATTACTCCTCTCAATTGCCACCTCTTATTAAAAAAATAAAAAATAGAAAAAAAAACAGAAAAGGAAAACAAAAGCAGCTTTCGATCGATTCTCCTTCTTCTCGTTCACTACACATTCCGCCGCCGAACCTAGCCGCGCTCTCAGACGCTCCGTCCTTCATCCGCTCCGACTCAAACCTCTTTCGTCCACACCCTCCGCCGTGTTGTTCGTCACTCCGTCCAACTGTCTCCGTTCGTCGTTCGCCGTCCAACTGCTTTCGTCCAAGTCGTCCGCTGTGTTGGTGAGAAGGTTCAATGAATTTCTCGAAGTAAACAGGTGTGTGCATCGCTTCCATTTGTGACATCGGTTAGGGTTTCAAAATAAAAGTGTTGTTGTAGATTTGGTTTAGCGTTTGAAGCCACCATAGATGAACCATAAGAGAAGAATCAAAAAATGGAATTGGAAAAGCAGAGAAGATGGATATAAATTAAATCGAAATACAAAACTGGAAATGGAAAAGCATGTAGGTGTTAAGGTCAGACCATATGAGGTGGACAATCTGCATAAGGAATCATATTTTCTGCATCTGACAAACATTAGGTTAATTGAGTTATGTGACTTAGTTAGTGTTGTTTTAATTACTTGAGGGTGAGTTAACCATGTGATTATATCAATGTTGTGTGATGTGCAGGTTCTCCTGCGTCTTTCCCCATTCCCGCATTGTAACTCGCATCTGCTCAGTCTAACCAAGTTCCTTATGCCACGCATCAGTTTAATTAATTTTCTGCTATAAAAACAGGAAGCTAATCGGAGCAAGATTCTTCAGCAAGGCTTATGAAGCTTATTATGGCATTCTTCATCCATCGAAACTCACCGCACGCGACTTTGTAGGTCACGGAACTCACACTCTATCAACAACGGGTGGAAACTTTGTTCCAGGAGCAAGTATATTTGCTATTGGCAATGGTACTGTAAAAGGCGGTTCACCAAGAGCTAGAGTTGCAACCTACAAAGTGTGTTGGTCTCCAACAGATGTTCTTGGCTTTGGTGTGATGTGTTAGCTGCTATTGATCAAGCCATTAGCGATGATGTTGATATAATCTCACTTTCAGCTGCTAGCCAGTACCTTGTTAATCCCGAAGATATTTTTACGGACGAGGTTTCAATAGGTGCATTTCATGCGCTTTCTAGAAATGTATTATTTGTTGCTTCTGCAGGAAATGATGGACCAACAGAAGGAAGTGTTGTGAATATTGCTCCATGGGTATTCACAATTGCTGCAAGTACATTAGACAGAGACTTCAGCAGTACTATAACGTTTGGTAACAAAAAAGTGACGGTAAATGTCATCGTAATTCAAAGTATTCTTCTTATTATTAGTATTAACTGATAGTAATATGTCATCGTAATTCAAAGTATTCTTCTTATTATTAGTATTAATTGATAGGAATATGTCATCGTAATTCAAATTATTCTTCTTATTATTAGTATTTATTAGTATTAACTGATAGTAATAAAATTTGAAATAATTGTTCTTTATTTTGTATTATTAGGGAGCCAGTCTTTTTGTAAACTTGCCACCAAACAAAGCCTTTTCTTTGATTCTTGCTACGGATGGTAAGCTTGCCAATGTGACAGATCGTAACGCGTAAGTACAAATCTCAAATGATTTACCTTGAAATAAAATTACTAACTAATTAAACGATGATTTCTTACACTTTTTATATGTATTGTTGCAGACGACTTTGTAGGTCGGAAACACTTGATCCTACAAAAGTGAAGGGGAAAATAGTGGCATGCAGTCGAGAAGGAAGTGTAAAATCAAAGGTCAGGAAGCTTTATCTGCAGGCGCAAAGGGAATGCTTTTGAGCAATCGACCAAAACAAGGGAGAACGACACTTGCTGAGCCTCATGTTTTGACTTGTGTTAACAACCAGAATGAAATCAATTACACAACTTCAAATTATACACACGATTACCCCTCTTTAAAAGTAATGTTACGTTAGGCATTTTGTGTACTCTATATACTATATCTTGAATTAAAGTTTGAACTCGATTTTATTATATTACAACTTTTATGGATGTATGGTTTAAGTTATATAATCAATATTATTTTTGAAGCCAATTATTATTGACTATATTATTTTGATAATAATTGCAAAATTGTATATTTTATGTGGACACTATAAAACAACTACCTATAAGCTATGGCTACACTTCAAAAACGATCTTCCTGATTCAAGTTTAAGGCAACAATTGTTAATTGTAGCCGAATTTGGCAACGCTTAAAAAACGTTGTCTCAGAGGCCGTAAATAATCGTCCCCTATTCCTTTTCTATAGGCGACGTTTTTCAAAAGCGTGCCCAAAAAACATAAAAAAAACGTCGCCTCAAACAATAGGCAACGCTCCCACAGGAGACGCCTAGAAAACGTCCCCTATTTGTTTAGGCAACGATTTTCAGAGTTCTGACAACGCTTTTCAATTGTTGTTGGAGAGGCTAAATGTTGTAGTGACATGTGGTCTTCCCCATCACAGGCCTACACCACATCCAACCATGACGAACAACCATTACTTGAGTCGGGTGATGGTCGTGCATTTTAGGTTAGTAATTCTGATTAAGGACAACAAATCTCTTCGACTCAACTTCCACTCACTACAGAACAACTAGACAAACTGTACAAACTCCTCGAGTCTCCAACTACTTTTGGCTCTATAGCAACAAAATATAATTATGCATTTCTTAGTGTCAGTCTTAGTCTTACTTGGATAATTCCACTGATCATATGACTGGTGAATCTACTTTGTTATCTTCAAATAGTCCATCTGCAGATAATCAAAATATAAAAATCGAAGATGGTTCTTTTTCAATCATTGTAGGTAAAAGGTCAGTTGTGTTATCTCCAGTGTTAACTCTTAAAAATGTTCTTCATGTTCTTAAGTTTGGACTAACACACGCATTTATTTAACATTTCTTGTAAGTAATCTAAAAAAAGAGGTCACTTTGGTGTCTTTTTATTTTAATTGGCGCATAAAAAATGTTATACTATTGTATAAATACAACCATAGCCAAAATTTGAACAAAATTGTACCAAAATTAATGGATAAAACAATTAAGAGTCACATCCAAGCAAACAAGTACAACATGCACGTATTCTAATTTGTGTTTGTTTTGATAGGCGAAGCAGAACAAAAAGAATATATTGTTGAGTTATACAAAAGTCACAAGGAAAAAAAACGACATTGAATCAGTCAGGGTAATGGTTTGTCAGTCATAGCTCGCAACAGTCATCACTCGGTAATGACCATATAAGATTGTCTGTCACCCAACAATGAAATTCGTCATTTGGAAGGGGTGTACCCGTCAGCAAGGTCACATCCATCATTAGGGCTTCAAAGCGCGATGGTCAGCCCGTCACCGCTTCCCGAATGCGAATTTCACAGAAACAACGACAATCCAAAAATTCTAGAATTTGAAGAGTTCGATTCCACATCCAAAACATAATCAAATAAGACCGAAAACATGATTTAAAACATTAAAGAATAATCTTACACAAAATGGAAGATCATAAGAGATCTCAATTTTGGAACTTTATTTCAAAAAATTCCCAAAAATCAAATGGAATAAGGCATGAGTAAATATAATACAACTTGTTATGATGATTTGTTATTTATCGTATGATATATATATTATGTAGATATCAAGAACACAACCTTAAACTAATTCCTATGAACTCATATCCTATGAACCCATACATGAATTCAAGGTAAGAATGAACGTGGAAGCGTACCCGAGTTTATCATTGGAATTGCTTGAGGTTTGCGAATATTTGATCTTTCAATTTGTAGACTTCATAAGTGATTCTCTTCTAATGGGGATGAAAAGAGAAAATCAAATAAAATATATGAATTTTTCTACAAATGAAGACCATAACCCATATAAATAACTGTCTTAAGAATTACTACTCAGTTTTCAATATTCTCAATTTAGAACCTCATCAATTTAGAGTGTTCACTTATAATATCTACACAATAATCTTCATAACATATATGCTTTTAACTATAGAATTAATATTAATTGTAACACCTTTTATTCGAATTAATTAAATAATAACCCTATATGTAAACCAAAATTTCAACAACTTAATCTAAATTTTAACTTCTCAAATTTTCATTTAAAACTTTGTTGTAAATTGAATAATTTTTATGATACGTTATCTTGTTATCTTATTTTTTATTGATGTAACTAGATTTTTAAGAAAATAATATTATATTCCATATCAGTACTGAATATTATATCCATGCATGATAATGCCATGGGAGGTTTTTCATGCTGGCCATTACTTCTGCATATATTCAAAAGTAATTATCATTGAAGGGATAAGTTATGTTTTTCAGGTGGCACATCCATTGCGTCATTAAGCAAAGTTATTTTGGATAACATAATAATCAATTTTTTTAATAAATTACTTTTTTTCCTTCAACTTTTTTAAACAAAAGTAATATTTGTACCTTTAAACTTTGATAATGTTACATTCAAGTTTACATTTATAATTTGTTTATACTTTTAAAATTATCTTTATTTCATTTTCATAATTTCAATTTTATAAATTCAGCACTTTAATCTTCATTTGTCATTAATTTTTATTCTATTTTAAATTTTATTATTTTAAAATTATTTTTTAATGGATTCCAATAAATATAATTTTTATTCATTTTTAATTACGCGTGTCTTTAATTTAGGGTTAGTTTTAAATTTTGTTAGAATTTAGACTTATTTTATTTTATTTTTATTAAAATTAAAATACCTAAATTTATATTTTAAATTACAACAATAATTATTTTTAATAACAAAGCACATCAATATATTATTAAACAAAAAATAAAGAGTACATGATACAATAAAAGCACAAACAATATTTAAAAATCAATAAAATAGAGAAAAATAAAGACATAAAGAAAACACATAATGATAAACAAAAGCAAACTTTATTAAATTCTCTTAAAAAAATATTTTTTTACGCAATTTCCAAATAATTGACCAGAGCATTGAACTCTAAATTGAAATAAGATCAATTTGAGACTTCTTAGCTTAATTTAACCCAAGAAAATACCTATAACTACTATGGTATAGCAAAGAAGATTTATCGATATCCTCATCCACCTAAACACCTTATACCAAATAAACAAAGTAAATTCATAATGAACAAACAAATCATGTATTGACTCAATATGTTCTAAGAAATTCTCACTCACAACTCGATTATCAACACACAATACCACACCTAATTAGATTATGCCTAATCAACAATTTATCTTGAAGCAACGATCAAGAAAAAATCACCAAACCCTAGATACACCGTGAATCACTCGAGGAGGCCTACTATCAACTCCAACCACCACGGAGAAAAGTTTAAAATAGGTATAATTCACTAAAAAATCTCTCATCAGATTAGATAGTCTGAACCAAACGTCTACCTAACCCTATTTAACTACAAGAATAATGGAACCAACACTACAAAAAACATTGTCATTTGCGACGTGATTATCACGTCACAACAACTAAAATCACGTCACAACAATTAATATTCTTCAATGTTCTTCTCTTTAATACCTTGAAAAAAAACTTAAATTAAAAACAGAAAAAATTATAAAGATAAAACGAAATTTTAAAAATTAATTGATGCAAACTTACTTTTGAAAGATGACTGGAAGAAATTGAAGATTTTTTTTTGAGATTATAATGAATGGAAAGAGAGAAACTGAGAAGAGAAGAGGAGAATTGGAAGAGAAGAAGAGAAAAAAATTATAAATAAAATAAAAGAGGAGTAATGTTTGTTTGTGGTTTCTGGGAGAAAGAGAAAATTGCCTCTATATAAGCCAATTAGTGACATGAATATCACGTCGTAACTTTCTTATGTGATATTCATGTCACAAACGTTCGACGGTAATAATTGAATTAACTTTACATGCACGCCTCTGCGTACAATCAATTTAATGTTAATGATTTTCTCGCTAAAAAAGTTGCAACGTGATAAACACGTCACAACAAATATTTTTGAAATATTCAAACTTCTTCCCTTTACAACGCCTGAATGTTTTAATTTTTTATTTTGATTTTCATGTTGTAACGCGATATCCACATTACAATTTAAATTAAAAAAATGCTGATACACCCACAAATAACGTTACTCTTTTATTATTTAATTGATAAAAATAAATAGTGAAGTGACTATCACGTCGTAACTACTATTTTTCTATAGTATGATAATCACCTCACAAGATCATTTGCATCATTTGCAGGAGACAAATTTCCTTGTAGTCAGGAATTATTATTCTCGGACTAAATAAATATTTCCTCTTAAAATCCCAAACTCACCCCTCCACCTAATATGTGGATTAAAATTGTGAAATTCAAAATAAATTCTTTAAAATTGAATCGTTGAAGTTAAAATTGAATGAGATATTTTCAAATAATATGACTAATTAAACTAATAAAATATCTCTAAAATAAGATGAGTTTGTGGTGCTCTATGTTCTCCATTAAAGATGTTATTGCATTCAAAGATCAACCACAATAGACTGGTCCTACTAAGAGATTTTACTCTTAGATAAGTTGTTATAGTTTTGATTAGTGAGCTTTGTATATAGTAAATTTTATGGTGAGTTTGTTTTAGATTTTTATAAAATGATTTTGTTTTACAGAAAATTTTAAAAAAAATTGGAAACTAATATTTGTTTATTTAATACAATAAAAAGCATATAGTTTTTAAAGCTTCTAAACTTAGATTTCTTATTTCTTTTTTAAAAGAAAAACAATTATGAATAGCTTTTTATTTTAAGGTTTTAAATGAATCTTAACAATTTTTTTTTTAATTCTTAAACAAACACCATTAACATAATTAAAGGGATTTTGTTGTTGTATAAAATAGTTTATTTTAAAAATAAAAAAACTATAACAAACACACACTTAGTAGAAAGAAAATCCACTTTATTTACATGACAGGTTTTGGATAGAAATTAGTCGCAGCTAAACTACTGTAAAATATAAATATTAGTACTAAGACAACAAATTGTGAGGTGATACCACATGTAGTATATCATTATATATCTAAGCTAATGGTGGGTACAGTAGTGTTTACTTTAATAGTGGGCATGCAAAGAGTGGGGATCCTATATTTGTCTATCTATATTACTATATATCACAGTAGGCTAATAGGCAATTTTAATGTGTGGTGAGAAATACTTGAGACTATATGACCAGTTAGTGACACACTCACATCAATTTTTATAGTTTTACTTATATCAGTCGGTCAATAATTAATTAGTTTAAACTTATCATAATCTACTGCAATAATTAATAACTATGCGATCGACTATTCAACCCAACTCATGCGATGCATGCATGTGCACTACAAATTTATGCAAGTATATATGTTATCTATCCTCGATAACGTATATACTTTTCATGAACGTTAAACATTTGTAAATAATCACTTTAGTTTTCTTTTCCCAAACGAATCAAATTGCATCCAATCAAATAACATGCAAAACTTCACTTAAAATTTGTCCACGCAAAAAAAAAAAAAATCAAACTAATAGATAAATCATTATATATGAGGCAAGAAATCCCTATATAAGATAAATCATTAAATTAAACAATAACATAAAATAAATAAAAATAAATCAAGTTGAGAAATATAGTCGAATCATATCTCATCATATAAAATAATGACTTGTATGGTGAATATTATTCTTATTTATAAATGTATGTTCAAACTATATATTATCTTATGTATAACTCTTAACACACTCGCTCTCTCTACTAAGAACTGAATATCTAGAGCATAAAAATAAATGATGGATAGTCTGATGACAGAAATCTGATAGCAAATGGTCCATCAAATCTTAAATGAAGCTCTTGATACCATGTTAAAAAATGTGGTTGGATCTTGTTGCGTGTAAATGTGAGTGGTTAATATCCCACATTGTCTATAAATAGATGTAATGTTAGATTTATAAGAGAGAGAATCCATTTATCTAACACCTTAAAATTTTGGATTGAGATGTGGCGTTTCTCTCTCTCTCTCTCTATCTCTCTCTCATGGTTTAAGAGCATTGGTCTCGTTGGTAGTGGAAGCAGGAGCAAGATCTGAGGTTGGATCCTGTTATTGGATGCGGAAGACTCACACTTGTGGGAGAGAATATTCGGTGTAAGTGTGAGTGGTTGAAGTCATATATTTTGTATGAATGAATGTAATGTTGAATTTATAAGAAAGATAACCCATTTACCTAACACCTTAATATTTTGGGTTGAGATGTAGCACCTCCCTCTCTTCTGATCCTAGACTATTGGTTCCGTTGGGACTTCTGACTCTCTCAAACTCCCCAATAAGCCTAATTCATTCATAAAAAACCAGCTTATAGGGTGAAAATTGTCCCTACTTATAAACACATGTTCAAATCACATATTATCTAACGTGAGACTTTTAACACCTATCACTTCAAAATTATTAAAAAAATAAGTTTAGAATATTATAAATATATTATAATATTCTTTATGTTATCAGTATTTATTTTTTATTCATAGTTGGTTCTATGCAATGTTATAAAACAAAATAGATCTTAATATCGAGTTTCTGAATTAACTCAATAGTTATTACCTATAACACTTTTCTATAATCTTTTACATATATTCACAAATTCAATATAATATCTAGAGTTGGTTTTGATCCTCCTTAGCTATTGAAACCATAAAAGTTTTAGAATGCGTTTGTTTTAATTTTTGATGATTGATTATATTGAAGAGAAACAAATCTCTCTCCGCTGGTTTTAGTATTCGCATGTATAACATTCATTTTTCCTCTCTCTTTGTCTTGATTTAGTTATATTTGTTTTAGTTTGTTTTGTTCTTCTGTTTGTTTGATCTTCTCTCCATTGACTCTTCCATTTGATTACTCCCCCTCATTGATTTTTGTATTTGGTTCTCTCCCTCTCTCTCTCTCTCTCTCATCTCCCAATCCCCTATCTCTCTCTCTCTCTCTCTCTCTCTATATATATATATATATATATATATATAATGTTTTGTGTGTTTATATGATTAATTGTGATGTTTTGATGATTATGAGGATTGATCTGATGTTTTGCATAGTGTGCGATGGTGTAGTGGAAATTAAGATGATTAAGAGTCATTTTATTATTTTAGAATAATTATTTAAAGTTATTTTAATCAATTAAATAGAATAATATTGTTAAATAGAGGCCATGAGGGTAAGGTGGTAATTATTGAAGAGTAAGTGAGGGCATGATGGGAAGTTCATTATTAGGGGTCTAAGAATTAAACAAGGAATAATAGAAAAGTATTCATTTTGTGCGATCGTGAAAAGAACTGACGCTGTGGAGATAGAGAGCTAGGGCACAGAGAGGTAAAGAGGAATTTGTAGGACACGAGGAGGAATCGAAATACAACAATAATCGTAAAGGTAAGGGGTGTTTATCTTGATTATTATAATTGATTTAAGGCACATATAATTGTAGATTGTAGTGGGTTTTGGTTGTGATGAACATGAGATGATTTGATGAAATAGATGATGTTTTGGGACTTTGGATTGTAAACAATTGTACTCATAATGTAGAATACAATGGTTTGTTGGTAATTGATGAAAACCTTGTGATTATATGATGTTTTAGGACTTGTACTGTGAAGAAATCGCAAGATTGGGACTGGTTTGTATGCATAAAATCACAACAGGAAAACCCTGTTTGCGCTGCGGCGCCAGACGATGGATATAGGCGCCGGATGATGGAGCCTCGCTCCAGCACTGCCAAGCGAGGATGTGGCGATGAGAAGTGTAACACCCCAAATTCTAGATTAATTACTTAATTAATTAATTTAGCGTAAATATACGAGTCTTTGTGACAATACATGATGTGTATTCGTGATGCATCTGTGAAGCAATATCGATGAATTGATGAATGAGATGTTTAAGATGATGAATTGTACGTGTGGTGTAGAATGAAATAGTAAGAAGGTTTAAAATTTAGATAATTATTTTAGAATTATTTAGATTTAATAGTGAATAATTAGAATTATTGGAGTTAAATAAATGGAATAATATATGATGTAGAGGAAGTAGGGGCAAGATGATCAATTAGAAGGAATAAATGAGAACAAGATAAGGAAGTTGGATATTAGGGGTCCAAGGGTCAAACCAGGGAAAAGAGTTTTAGTTATTCTATTTGTACGATCGTGAAAGATTTGAGAGAAGAGCAGAGAAAAGGCTAGGGCACAAGAGGTAGAGGGATCTTTGACTGTAAGCTAGAGGAATTAGAAGTTGCTGCTAGGAATTAAGGTAATGGGGGTTTTATCATCTTTATTATATTTGATTTAAGGTTTGAATTCGGTAGAATTGCCTTAGGTTTTGGTGAATGATGAATTGGTGATTTTGAATGAGGATTTAATGAATTAGGGATGGACAATGATGCCCCATTGATGTATAATTGATGTAGTCACATATGATGTTATTAGATGACGAATCCCTATGATTAGATGAAGTTTTACATAATATGGTAAAGTCGCAGAAAGTTTGGACTGGTTTGTGCAGGAAATTGCAACAGGAAAATCCTGTCCGCGAAGGATCGTTGGGTGATCAAGGGAGTGTCGCCAGGAGATGGTCGTTTCTCTAGGAGAACATGGGAACAAAGGGAGGCAGAATTGGAGCTAGTTTTTGGAGTGCGTATCTCCTAGCGTCGTCGGGCTTAGGGTGACGCGAAGGTTACGTCACTAGGTGATGGAGGTGTGTCGCCAGGCGACAAATGGCCGAATGGGAATGATATTTTGGAAATCTTAAAATGATCATAATTTTAGTTCTAGAGCTCAGAATGAGGTGTTGTTCGAAGCGTTGGATAGCTAACACGATGATCTATAACTATGTGGAGTAAAATGAAGGATAAGAAGGATAATTATAATACCTATGTTAGGATAGAATTAGTTTCCCGACGTTGAATCTCTGTGATGTTTTGTGATAATGAAGTATGATGATGATATGACAATATTATGATGATGCATTGATTTACGTGATGATGCTATGATGTTGTTTTGATTCTTATGATGATATGATATTTTCGTGATGAATCATGAATGGTGATACATGTTGACTAGCCGTGGTCGGGTTAATTATGTTGTTGCGTATCATTGCATTCATGGCATGGTTTATGACTTCGGTCCAGTAAAGGTGATTAGTACTTTGGTTAAGTGATGATGGTAGGACAATTGTCCAGTGAAGGAAATAATCCCATAGTGTGGATTAGATGCAACAGTGAAGTGCTCTGGTTCCAAGTAGGAATCAATCCTATTGGTGGAGATCTTAGGAGATTGAAGATGACTGAGTCATCAGTGACATTTTGGTACCAGATGCACGAGTCTATGATGATGCATTACATTCTATGTGACATTTCATTTAATGTGTTTTATTGATGAATGATGATACTTTGTATATGATGATATATGTGTTTGTAGCTTGATGAATTGGTTAAGGTGTGAGTGTAACACGAATAAGTGACAAAGCAGGATACCTTACTTATGTGAATATTTTACTATGTCTATTCCTTATGTCTTATATAATAATTATGATTTACTCACCCCTTTCTATTTGAATGTTGCCTCCACGTGAGTAACACACAGATGATCAAGAGTAGTTCATAGGAGCTTAGAGGATAGCTTCAAGATGTGTTTACTTGTTTTCAGTAGAATAAGGGAGTCTTACTTTAATATGTGACATTGGGGTTGGGATTGTTGTTGAGAACTATATGTCTCTATTAATTTGATGCTTTCTAAATTGTCTTTTCATAAGTATTGATATCCATGTTGGATCATGATGTTTATTTTGATGAATTATATGAAGAACCCGTAATAAGTATGATATGAGTTATGATTTCCGCTGCAAAGATTTGAAGATGATAAATGCACATCATTTGGTTTATAGTTGTGCAACATGTGTTACATAGAAAGATATGTTATTATGATGTTTTTAAGAAGACGTGACATCCTTGCTGGTGATGTACTCTAATCTATTTGTTTAAAATAATTGCGAAAAATTCTTTGGATTTAGAAGGGTGTTACATTAGTCATATTAGAGAAGGCCGGTATGTCCAGTCAGGTTATTGAGTCTTTAGTGTATAACAATGGTATACTGTTGAATTAGTTTCTAACCGTAGTGTTTGTTGTTGATGTGAAACAGAGAAATGGCTTGAAGGAATGATGTTGCGATTGCTCATGCTCTGCAGACTGTTTTTCAGGCTGTGCAACAACAACCTTATATTGGTGTGAATGATGGGTCTCGTGCCTTTGAGACATTTCAGAGGAATAATAAACTTGTCTTCAACGGTAGGTTCAACCCCGATGAAGCATAAATTTGGCTCTAGGAGATAGAGAGAATCTTTTGGGTCATGGATTCCACAGAGGTGCAGAAGGTGCGGTTTGGTACACATCAACTGACTGAGGAAGCTGATGACTGGTGGGTCGGTATGCGTCAAAGACTGATAGGAATGGGTGAAGTGATTACCTGGGCTGTGTTCAGTAGGGAATTTTAGAGCATGTGCGCGGAAAGAAGGATATTGAGTTCCTTGAGTTGAAGCAAGGAAGCTTGAAGGTGACTGAGTATGCTTCGATGTTTGTGGAACTAGCGAAGTTCTATCCATATTACTGTGAAGAGACATCTGAGTTCTTGAGGTGTATCATGTTCGAGAATGGTTTGCATCCGGAGATCAACCAAGAAATCAGATATCAGCAGATTCATGTGTTTTTCAGAGTTAGTGAACAACTGTATAATCTACGAAGAAGAAAGCAAAGCACATTTAGCTTACTACAAGATTCTAAACAAGAGAAGAGGAAAACCACATCAAGATTGTAAGAAGCCTTATGATTCCCCAACTGACAAAGGGAAACAAAAGGCTTATGATGGAAAAAGGACAAGAAGGGGAGGAGCTCCTACTTCAGTCATGTGTTATAGGTGTGGCGAGCAAGTTCATTGAGCTAATGAATGTGAGAATAAGGTCCTGAGGTTCTACAAGTGTGGAAATTCAGGTCATTGTTCTCCTGAATGCAAGAATTATGGCCTTACTTTTTTCAATTATGGAGAGTGGGGTCATATCGGTACCCAGTGTTAGAAGCCGAAGATAGATGTTGTTGCCCAGACCAATGGTAGAGTATTTGCGTTAAGCAGAACTGGTGATTCTAAGAATGACAACTTGATTCGACGTACTTTTTTTATTAACGATTTTGAATTGATTATTATTATCAATACTGGTGCTACTCATTCATTTATTTCTCTTGAATGTGCTACTAAGTTGGAATTGAAATTGTCTGATATAAACGGTAGTATGGTAATAAATACTCATACTAGTGGTTTTGTTACTACTACTTATGTTTGTTTTAAGTGTCCTTTGACTATCTATGACAAGAATTTTGTGATGGATTTGGTGTGTCTGCCCTTACACCAAATCAATGTTATTCTTGGGATGAATTGGTTGGAGTTCAATTATGTTCATATCAATTGCTACAATAGGACTTTGAGGTTTCCTAAGTTTGGTGATAATGGAGAGTTGATGTTGTTAACCGCTAGGCAACTGAATGAACTGTTAGAAGATGAAGCAATGATGTTTGCAATGTTTGCATCATTGCTAGTTGAAGATAAAAAGGTGAATGTGTAATTACCAGTTGTTTTTATTTTCCAGAGGTATTTCCTGATGAATAAGTGAATTACCTTCAGAGCGAGAGGTAGAATTTTCTATTGATTTGGTGCCAGGTAGGAGTTTTTTGTCAACGGATCCTTATATAATATCGGCTGTAAAGCTTAGTGAATTTAAAGCAACATATAGAAGAGATGCTTGAGAAGAAGTTTGTGCGACCGAGTGTTTCGCTGTGGGGTGCTCCGGTGTTGTTAGTAAAGAATAAGGATGGAAGTATGAGACTGTGTGTAGATTAGAGATAGTTAAATAAAGTCACGATTAAGAATAAGTATCAGCTACCAAGAATAGACGATTTGATGGATCAATTGACAGGTGCTTTTGTTTTCAGCAAGATTGATTTGAGGTCGGGTTATCATCAGGTTTAAGTTAAACTAGATGATATTTCGAAGACAACTTTTCGAAGGAGGTATGTTCATTATGAGTATATAGTGACACTGGTGTATCTAATGCGCCAGGTGTTTTCAAGGAGTATATGAATAGAACTTTTCATTCTTACTTGGATAAGTTTATAATAGTTTTTATTGACGATATTTTGATTTATTCTAAGTCGAAGGAAGAGCATGCTGAGCATTTGCAATTGGTATTGCAAGTGTAGAAAGAAAATAAATTATACGCGAAGTTGCCAAAGTGCGAATTTTAGCTCAAGGAAGTTATGTACCTAGTGGTGGGATTGATGTGTATCCTTCTAAAATTGATGCAGTGTTGCAATGAGAGGCTCCGAAGTCTGCAATTGAGATTTGAATTTTTCTTGGTTTGGCAGGTCATTATCGAAGATTCATTTAAGGGTTTTTTAAGTTGGCGGTACCATTGACGTAGTTAACTCGAAAGGGTCAAGCTTATGTGTGGGATGTAGCATGTGAAGAAAGCTTTATGGAACTAAAGAAGAGGTTGATGACCGTTCTGGTATTGGTTTTGCCTAATCTGAGTGAGACATTTGGGGTGTATTGTGATGCGTCTAAGATGAGACTTGGTGGTGTGCTAATGCGAAATGGACAATTTGTTGCTTATGCTTCTAGACAACGCAAAGTTCTTGAAAAGAATTATCCTACACATGACTTAGAGTTAGCGGTAGTGGTGTTTGTGTTGAAGATTTGGAAACATTATCTTTTTCGTTCTAAGTTGAGTTTATGTATAATAATTGTTTTCATTCTAGTATTGGGATGGCGTCGTATGAAGCCTTGTATGGTATGAGGTGTAGGAATCCATTGTGTTGGTATAAATCAGGCAAGAGTGTCGTGCTCGGACCTGAGGTTGTGCAAGTGACAATTAAGAAGATAAAGATGATCCAAGAGAAGATGAAGGCTTCTTAAAGTCTTTAGAAGAGTTATTATGATAAGAGGATAAAAGAAATTAAATTCAAGAAAGATGGTCATGTGTTCTTGAGACTTACTCCGGTAACCGGTGTTAGTAGAGATTTGAAATCAAGGAAACTTACGCCGTAATTTGTTAGACCGTACCAGCTACCAGAGAAATTAGGTGAGATGGCTTACCGAGTTACTTTGCCTCCGTCACTTGCGAAGTTGCATGATGTATTTCATGTGTCTCAGTTGCGGAAGTGTATCTCAAATTCCTTGCATGTGATTCAGATAGATGATGTACATACAAAAGATAACCTAAATATTGAGATGTTACCAATGCGAATAGAAGGTCGAGAAGTGAAACATTTGCGAGGAAAAGAGATTTCCTTAGTGAAGGTGTTGTGGGGTGGACCAGCTGGTGAAATTTGGACTTGGAAACATGAGGATCAGATGAAGGAGTCTTATCCGAGCTTGCTTTTTCCAGGTAATTTTCGAGGGCGAAAATCCTTCTAAGTGGCAGAGAGTTGTAACACCCCTAATTCTAGATTAATTACTGAATTAATTAATTTAGCATAAATATATGAGTCTTTGTGAAGTGTTTGATTATATATATATATATATATATATATATATATATATATATATATATATATATATATGATGTTTTGGAGTTTTGTGTGAGTCCTTATGACAATATATGATGTGCATTCGTGATGCATCTGTGATGAAATAACGATGACTTGCTGAATAAGATGTTTAAGATGATGAATTGTGTGGTGTAGAATGAGATAATAAAAAGATTTAGAATTTAGATAATTATTTTAGAACTATTTAGATTTAATAGTGATTAATTAGAATTATTTAGTTAAATAAATGGAATAATATATGATGTAGAGAAAGTATGGGCAAGATGTTCAATTAGAAGGAATAAGTGAGGAAAAGATATGGAAGTTGGATATAAGGGGTCCAAAGGTTAAACTAGGGAAAAAAGTTATAGTTACTCCATTTGTACGATTGTGAAAGAATTGAGAGAAGAGAAGAGAGAAGGTTAGTACATAAGAGGCAGAAGGATCTTTGACTGAAAGCTAGGGGATTTGGAAGTTGCTGCTACGAATTAAGGTAAGGGGATTTTGTCATCTTTATTATATTTTATTTAAGTTTTCGATTTGGTAGAATTGCCTTAGGTTTTGGTGAATGATGAATTGGTGATTTTGGATGCGGAATTAATGAATTAAAGATGAATAATGATGCCCCATTGATGTATAATTGATGTAGTAACATAGGATGTTAATAGATGTTGAATCCCTATGATTAGATAAAGTTTTAGGACCTATAATGTGGTAAATTTGCAGAAATTTTGGACTGGTTTGTGCAGGAAATCGTAGCAGGAAAATTCTGTCCACAATGGATTGTTGGGTGATGATCGTTTTTCTAGGATAACGTGGAAGCGAAAGGAGGCAAAATTGGAGCTAGTTTCTAGAGTGCGTCTCTCCTAGCATAGCCGAGCTAAGGGTGACGCAAAGGTTGCGTCGCCAGGCGACGAAGGTGTGTCGCCAGGCGACAGATGGCCGAATGGGAAGAATATTTTTAAAGTCTTAAAATGATCATAACTTTAGTTCTAGAGGTTAGAATGAGGTGTTGTTCGAAGTATTAGACAGGTAACACGATGAACTATAATTATGTGGAGTAAAATGTAGGATAAGAAGGATAGTTCTAATACCCGAGTTAGGATAGATTTTAGTTGCCCCGCGTTGAATCGCTACAATGTCTTGTGATAATGAAGTATGATGATGATATGACGATCTTGGATGATTAAATCGCAATTGGAAATCGAAAGACACCACAATTTGTGAATCAAAGAATTTAGCTACCATGGACACACTTTGTTTGACAAATTTTAGGAACATGAAATATAGATGAAGATACTTGTTGACGATGAAGAAGATAACAAAAAGAATAAGAAAATTATTGCACTTAAAGCTACCATGTTTCAAAAATTCAAGGAGTTCCTATGACACAATAAACAAACGCAAGACTCTAGAATCAGAGTGAAGAAAGTTCATTCATTCCTACATGTCATCAATGCAGAGAGAAAGGCCATATAAGACTAAATTTCCCTTAAAGCCCGAAAAGAAATCAAAATCAAAGAAAGCTCAAGAAATCCCAAAAGAGGGCATACATATCCTGGGACACCGATGATATAGAATCTATAGATAAATTAGAAACAAACCTTTATCTCATGGAAAATCATCAAGATGATTAGGTAACCTCTCACTTTTCCTATCAAAAGAAATGAGTAAATCAGAAAAAATTATCTCTACCTCCAAAGACACTATATCTTCCATTGAATTAAAATATAAAAACTTGTTGGAACAAATAGAAAGTCTTAAAGAGAGACAATATGATCTAACTCAAAACTATCATCTTCTCATAAGACTGTAGACAAATCTATCAAGTGTGAGAAATGTGACAGTTTGAAAAATAAAATTATTGATCTTCAAAACACACTTGATTAATTCATTAAAGGGACAAATAACTTGAATCTTCTGTTAAGAAACCAAAGGGCGTATTACAATAAAGTTGGTCTTAGTTATGAACCTAAGAACAATAGTAAAAGCTTTAGCAATATTTGTAATGTCCAACAAACATCTAAATGCAAAACCTTAAAATGTGATTATTGTAATAAAGACAATTATATTTCCATGTCTTGTTTTATCAAAAAGAGTCTTGAGAGTAAAGAATGACATCATACTTCTTACTTTTATAAAGAACATTGTGAACATTAAAATAGAAGGAAGCTCACTCATAATATGTATTTCTCTAACATCAAATAACCCAAAAATATTTGGTATCAAAGGTACGAAATTGAAATTATGATGAAGATAAGGATACCGATAGTTGCTCTTCAAATGAAGAAATAATTATCTGTAATTATTCTCCTACGAGGGAAGAAATTCATTTGCCTAATGACAACAATAAAAAATCATTGCATATTTGAAACTTGGTAAGATCCCTCATATTACCCTTTAGTTGTCATAATTAATTATAAGCAATATTCTACAAGTTACTTAGCATTAAAGTAAGTTGTGTAACAAAGGTAACAAATTATGATTCCTCTATATGCATGGTCTGTAAATTTTGTTGTATGAAAAATCCCTTTTTTTTTTAAAAAAAAAATCTTATAAAAAGAAGTGGTTATCTTATGGTGTTTATGCAAATGCTCTTATGTTTACGTGATCAAGATAGTGATGTTGATGGTATCATTAAATGGTTGTGATCACAAAATCTACCAAAAGAAACAACGAAGTCCCGTGGCTTCCTCGAAAGGAGGAGGTTTCTCTAGTTTACTTGAGATTTTGAGGTAGTACACTTAATCGAGATTGAAGATATCATAAAAACTTTGATTAATTCTATAGTAAGTTATTTATTAACTTCTCAATCAATAAAAAATTATTTTCTACTAACCCATGGTTGAGTTTCAAGTTATTTTGGAGCATAGGGGGTGCCAAATACAACATGCCTAAAAGTCTAATATCAACCTAAGGCCCAAGGAAGATGAAAATAAATTGTCCAAAAGATTTCCTTAAAACAAAATGACTATCCATTTAAAAGAATCTTAGAAATAAATAAGCGGACAATAAAATCCCTCTTGGTTTAAAAAGATTCAAACGTTTTTGAGTTCTATTCAAGAAAGAAAAATCAAGTGGGAGAAATTCTCCAAAGCATATCTATAAGTTGATTTCTTATCTTAATGTTACCTTAATCGGGGAGAAATAATATTTTGGATCCTATATCTTACTATGAACTACTACTGTCCATATTTATAAAGTAACTTGTTCATTTTACATGGGATCTATGTGCTTTGATTTTGTTACTCCTTTTTTATAATGACAAAGGGGGGAGAAATATACTCTTTGGAGGATGGTATATCTTCTATCTAACTCATGGACAGTTTAATCATGTAAAATATATTACTTCTTTTACCATCTCCCTTGAGAGACGCGTTGTCATCATCAAAAATAGGGATTTGAAGTTTTGATGACGATAACACACGAGGATCTATATTTTCTTATAGAAGAGGACTCGAGATCAAAGTTCCTATACAATCAGATACTATCTAGCAAGAATTATTGAAGCCTCTTTGGGGAATATATGAAACCTCTTCAGGTCTTGTCTATCGGTCTGTCTAAGTGAATTGAGTAATGTAAAATTAAGGTAGTAGTTTAAGATTACTGAGGCAACTCACACTCACACTTAAAAATATTTTCATCATGCAAATTATTTTCTAAACCAAGCCATATAATTAAGAAGTTTCCCAAACTCTTCCCAATACTTTTTTCCACTATCTAGTGAATTAAAACTTTATTCTAATCCATTAGAAAATATAAAGTCAATTAACCAATTGATGGGGACGCCGCCTAAATGAACTATAATGGATATATATATATATATATATATATATATATATATATATATATATATATATATATATATATATATATATATATATATCTCTTTTGGAATGCAAATATTTAAAAAGTGTTTTCTAACCGATTAGATTTTTTGCTAATAAATTAAAAAGTTCTAACTGGTGAAAAATTAAAAAAAGATAGCACATTTAAGGCCTACAATAGCTCTACATCCAAACCTTCTTATTTGGGTCTTAAAAGTGGTTATATTTGTGTTTTATAATCTATTAGAAAATCAATAAAATAATCAATTCTCCTCATGGATCATTTCCTTTTTTGGTGATTCTAACTACTATATAAAGGGAGGTCTCCCTCACTTGAAATCCCATCACTTTCAAATGTTTTCATATTTGTTAGGAATTTATCTCTCTACTTTTTCTCTTTTCTCTCACAATAAACTTTTTTCTTCACTTGTGGTTGCCTTAATGCTTTGCAGTAAAATTTTATTTGGGAGGATAATATTTTTGTAAGTGGTCGTGTTGGTCGTTTATAGTCTTAAGGGTGTGATATCTTTAAGAGATTAAGTTTTGGTTCTTGAGATAAACCATAAATCTCTATTATTGGTTTGTTAAGCTTCGCCAAAAAACTTTGTTTTGGTTAAAGAGATCAATCATAAATATCTAATTGTCTCGATAGAATAAGCTAGGGTCAAAGTTGTCTTAAGGTTGGGGATTAGCTAGTTTAAAATCTCAAGAAGGCCTCTTGGGGACAGGACTAGACCAACATTCGGCCAAACCTAGAACACTCTTTAGTGCAATCTTTCTACCCTTACTCTCTTTATTTTTCTACAATTTATTTTCGCTACTTTAATTCTAGTAAGTTAACTCAATAAAAGTTTACTAGCACGATATTAATCGGGGAGGGTAAAATTAATCACGTTTTTCAAATACCACAGTCCACCCCTTATTGTGTTTGAAATCATTTGATCAACAATTTTATGTTAAGTGATCAGTAGTTATCATTCGATGATACTTTTAAGCACCTTTTACGTATAATCACAAGTTTGAAAAATAATTTAAAAACAATGATGAAACAAAGTATTACAAGAGATACTTTTTTTAAAAAGAAAATGCAACAAAATTAAGTGACGGTGTGGGGATGTTGCCGCACGAATAATACCTAAGCATATCGCACGCTCGAAATAAACAGAGTCGCCAACGAACTTTATTTATTCCAAAAAGAATTGGAAAATATCGATAAAACCCATGAAGGATGATAATATGGTTGTAGAAACCAAAAGCAATGAGAATGTATTAGCACCCCTCACATACGCTGTACTAAATGGTACCCATTTAGTTAGTTATGTGAATGAGTTTTAGCGTGAAAGTTTGGGATCTTCTACTTATTATGCGAGAAAACAGAAAATAAAGGATTTTTAGATTTTTTATTATCGTGCTCGCCAAGATTTCTCAATTATGTGCCTACGTATTTTCACGGGGCAATACTAAAATCAGAGCTCCGTAGTTCATGGTAAAAGATCACACATTTGTTGGTTGATTTTATTAAATGATGCTAGTGTCACATTCTAACAGTTAAAAATGGCTTTTTTGCACTCACAAGGAGGCGTAATAAGCGTATGTTTTCTGTTGCATCAGAATGGATAAAAACGTCCTTTTGTGAAAAGGTTTTCGAAGTCGCACGGGGAGAAAAAATAAGTTTGATTGGTTGGTTTTTTTAAGTGGATACAAATATTTTCACAGGGATATCTACAATAGTATCCAAATACTCAAGAAAGGAAGAGGTCTAAATCCAATCACTTTCTTTTTCATCCAAAATGTTTCTTAATAAATGAGCGACACGAATCAAGATTCGTTTATTTATTGAGTTTTAGTTGGGAAGACAAATACCCAAATAGTGAGCTCTATAACAATATTCGAGTATTCATGAAGGGAAGAGATCTACACCCCAAACACCTCCTTTTTTATTCCAATTTATTATGAAGGGAGCTGAACTCAACAACACCGATCCAAGATTAGCGTTACATGAACCATACATTTAACACTTGCTAACTTGAACATCTGCAACAAATTAATACAAAACTGTTTATTTGTTGGAGTGTGATGCGCATCCAAGTAGTATGAGTTTTGTTTCAGTTATTTTGAGAATAATAATCTCATCAAGAAGAAGATGATGAAGGGTTTGAATCTGGATCTCTGGGAGTGTAATGGAGATAAGCTTGGTTTTCACGCTAAAGTCTCATTGGCTAATGTGAAACGAGAGAAGAATATCGGGTTTGGGGGATGGCCACTGTTATTCGTTTGTAGCCTCTGTTTATCTCTCCAATTTATCTACATACACTCACCAATTAGGTTTTCAAGTGAAAATAATGCCCTTGGTTTCAATACAAATAAAATAGAAAATTGAAAGAAAAATCTTAATGAAATGATGAATATAGTTATTTCGATTGAAACAAAATAAAAACAAGACAAAAAGGGATTGAAACGAATAACAATCAAGCGTGCGTTTGATTAGAAAAATAAAATGAACATATTAAAAATGATATACACGCGTCGAAGTTTAAAAATAGTTCATAAAAGTTCAAAATGCAAATAAAATAATCAGTTAAACAAGCTTTGACAAGTAAAATTCGACTGCAAACTGTGTCAAAAATATAAAAAGAGCACATAAACACGACCTACATGCAACATAATTTCGTAAAACATTCAGGTAAAGATTAAAATTTGAAATATTTCGCCCGCTAATTTTACGCACAATGTCAAATCGCTTTGATCAATCGAGCCTATAAAATCAAAATTTTATTCTGATTGAATTTTGATTAACTTGACGCTATGCATGAAGCGGTGTAAAAGAAAAAAAACTCATGAAGTGAAATTTAGGTTATTTTTACTTTTTAATGATGAAAATGTTGACCTAAGTTTGACTTTTGGTCTACCTAATTCATGAATGATCGACTAATGATGAAAATGTAGTGAATGAATGACCCTAGGGCAAGATTGAGTTACGATAGGGGGATATAAGAGATATGGCCATGATGGTTGTAACCTTTCTTTCTTCAAAAGGTTTTGGCCCCTTCTTACGGATGATAGTGGGTCATGTTTGACCATTTTCATCAATTCACATCTCTTCCTCATAGTTTCTCATCGTTCTTTATTAGTCTGTTTGACCATTAGTCCATTTCCTTCTTAACTGGGGGTATTTTGATCTATTTCCCTAGTGATGTCTCTCTATAAGTTTCTTGTGAAAGTTATTATGGATAGGCTCTCTAATATCATTGTTAATCTTATCTCTCGTAACTAGCCAAGGTTCCTTAAAGGACGGTTTTTGGTGGATGGGGTGGTCGATGTGAATGAGCTAGTTGACTTAGTCAAGAAGATTAAAAATCTTGTCCAATTTTTAAAGTGGATTTTTCAGAAAGCTTATGATTTTGTTAGATGGTCTTTTCTTGGCTATATACTTTAAATATTTGGGTTTAATGATAACTAGAGAGGTTGGATTAATGCTTGTGTGTTTTATGGGAAAATTTCAGTCTTAGTTAATGGTTTATCGACCCAATAAAATTACATCTAATCACTACCACAAATAATGTTTTTCATGATGAAACTTTCACCTTACGAAAAGAAAAATCACGGTATAAAACCAAGGCGCACCATCTTTTATTATTTATTAAAAAACCACAAATTCTCTCAGTTTTTAACATAACTGAGGGGAAAAACAACTTAGTACATGTTTCGATTCCCAGCTAACACAATTTATGTTTTTATTTGTTTATATGTGTAAATAAAATATTCTAACCCTTCAGGTATATATTTAACTGAGGTAAAAAATAATAAAGTTTTCTATAAAAGCACTCGTTAATATGAAGCCGCCCCAAACCTGCAAGCATCATTCTTTTGGATAGTTTGCAAGACAGAAAAATATTCTTCAATCTCGAACAAAACATTTTTTCTTCCCTTACAATCTATCTCACATAATGGTGTTTATGTTGTTGTTGTATTTTTAGAATAAAATTTCTATGATGGATTGCAAGTGCAGAAAAAATATTTTCCAATGTTTGAAACAAATAACTTCTTAAAAGTTAGATGCATTAAAACCCTTGATTTTAAGGGTATGCAACAAAACATGTATGATGAATAATGGATTGTTAGAAAACATGTATCATGAATGATGGATTGTTAGCTTTGATTGAAAAAGTAGCTTCTAAATTTGAGTTTCCAATCAATGAAATAGTAAAAAGAAAATTTTGTGTACTCACCTCTCTTTAAACAAACATACAGGTAAAAATGGTGAATTTGAAGGCTAAATTCTGACATTCAAATTTCATTATTTATGATCGTTTGCAAGTGCAGAAAAGATTGTTGTAACAATTTATTTTAATATTCTGTATAAATGTAATCGTTAAGAAAAAAAGAAATCACATCGGTTTTACCTAAACCGAGGTGATGACTAAAAAGGGATGATAAAATACATCAATTTTATTATTAAATCGAGGGGTACAATAATCACATTTTACTATAAAAACACTCGTTACACAGATTGTACTCTAATCTTAAATAATATGAATTCTCCCCAAAGAGAGGAAATATTTACACTGGTCTATTTCATGAGTTACTACAACATATTTTATGGATGGATTGCTAGTGCAAAAAATAAAAATTCTCATTGATCCTAGAAATAGTTCTCTAGCACATTGCATGAGACCTCTAGCATTTAAAACTCTATATCAATGAAGATTTGTTGCATACACTGTATTTTTAATATTCTGTGAAAACAATGTAATTAAAAAAAGTATTCACCTTGATGATTTGTCTTGACTGAGGTGATAACTATGTGTTTTTATGTACTATATTCACGACCTTAATAAATCTTTGTCGTTTATTTAATGGTTTTTAACGGTCAAGACGCTACCATTAATGATCCACGTAAAACCTAAGGGACATCCATTATAAAAGCATGCTGAATATTGAAAATCTAACTTAAATGAAATATGTTAAATCCATGGTTTTAGGTTTGGCAAGAATTTTGCTAAAACATGGTTCTGGGTTGATGTTGAGCATGATGTCACAACATCTTCATCAAGTGTCATGACAGGTTCTGTTGTCATGTGTATCAGACAGATGTCTTGACATCTTGTCCTGTTATGCAACAGGCGCTGCTGTTTTAATCTCTTGATAAATTTGATTTGTTTTTTAGAGATCCTTTTGGATATATCTCACTATTCTTCACATTTCAAGGAGATTTATTAGGAACAAAGTTCATATTTCCTTTGTTTCATTAAAAAATATCTTGGAGACTTTTTTAGGAAAATTTAAAAGATTTGTTCCTATTTTTATGTGAAAATCTTGCAGCAGATTTAAAAATTGAAGATTGGAAATCCAAGAGTATATAAATAAAGGACTTACTATACCTAAAATAACAAGCATTCACATAGAAGAAACAATGGGCGCAACATAAAGGTTTAGGGTGTTTGGGTGTCTTAAAGTTCTTTGTATGTCACTCATGTATCTTTTGATGCATTGAGTAGACTGGTTGTTACTTGATAATTTTATCAAGTTATTATTCTCACTCATGAGCTTTTAAGCAAAGAGTTTAGTATTGTTCTTAGTTGAAGCTTTTAATCAAAACTAAGTATTGTTTATTTGAAGTGTAATCTTCTATTGTGTTTTTAACTCTAGTCACAAGGTTTGTGACTAAAGACTGTACCATTCAACAATTGACTGATGTAAGAAAGGATATTGGAACATCATCTCATCAGATTGATGATCCAAAACATGAGGAAGACAATGAGTTCAACATTAATTTTGCAGGGTATTATGATAAAGATTGAATAATTAATGGTGTTGATAGAAAAAGTGATTCTAGAGGATGGTTTTTCTTGTGGAATAATATAATATATTGGTTCAACAAGAAACTAAAATGTGATTCATTATCCATTACTAAGGCCTTAGATGCAAATTAATTTGAGAAATTGAGGAGTGATTTAGGAATCTGCATTTTTGAAAAGTTATAGAAATTACAGGTATGAAGGAAGGAAACATATACTCTATCTTTCCTCTATTTTGTGGTGCAAGATACTCCTAAGAAAAGTGTTAGTGATGGACCTACAAAATGGTGGAACAAAAGGTCTTTGCAAAGAAAGTAAGTTGGTTTGAAGAAGATAAGTTCTGAGATTCTGATAGAGGAATTCAATGTCAACACTCCTAAAGTGTGTGACATAAGCAATGCGTGTAAGAGGATCTTTGATAGGGGCAAGATTTAGAATATCATATAAAGATGATCAAGATTTTTTTTTCCATCTGAGTTTTGTGTGTTTCCATCTAAGTTTTTTTGTTTCTAGTTGTGTTTGTTTCCATTGCTGGTTTTGTGCTTCCATTTGAGTGTATTTCTAGTATGCAATATGTGTGCTTCCATTTCGTGTTTACATTTACTCTATTTTTTCAATTTTTGGCTAAAAAGGCGGAGTAAAGTGCTAGTGTGTTATGTGTTTCGTGATGCTATTAAATATGTCTTGACATGTTAAGTAGCATACTGATAGGAATATGCTACTGCTAAGGAGAGAGTGGTGATTATGGTTGCTTGTTGGATGTAAATATTGAAGGGGAAAATGATTATTTGTCATGCTTGTTGGAGCTTTTGTTGCTGCTACTACTACTTCAACTACTGATATGGTAAGATGTTTTACCAGATGTTCTAACATCTTTCCTAGTGGGCTTGTGTGAAAAATACTGATGTGAGGTTGTTTTATCTTCTGCTACTGCTTCCTATGATGTGTCAACTTGGGTAGTTCATATTTGGTGTACTGGATTTTTGGTGTACCTAAGTTTTCCCTTTGAGTGGAGTCTTGGTCATGTGTGACAAGGGGAGTTTGGTCCTGTATGTGATGTCAAACCACATGTCTGGAGATCTATCTTCTAAAAGTGTTGAAGATGGTGATTTGTAACTGCGTGTATTATATGATGTGTTTTTCTTATGCAGTTTGTACA
Organism: Vicia sativa; assembly: GCA_021764765.1. Classification (NCBI taxonomy): domain Eukaryota; kingdom Viridiplantae; phylum Streptophyta; class Magnoliopsida; order Fabales; family Fabaceae; genus Vicia; species Vicia sativa. The sequence continues at coordinate 117,176,745 of CM038797.1, forward strand.
AAGTTAACATGTTTGTATGTAGCTTGTGTTGTGGTGTTATTCCTCTCTCCAAGATTATTGTGCTTTGATTGTTTTAGCCAAAATTTTCCAAAGGGGAGATTGTTAAATCCATCATTTTAGGTTTGGCATGAATTTTTCTAAAACATGGTTCTGGGATGATGTTGAGCAGGATGTCACAACATTTTGACCAACTGTCATGATAGGTTCTGCTCTCATGTGTATCAGACAAATGTTGAGCCAAATATATTGACATCTTGGTCTATTTTGCAGCAGACGTTGTTGTTTTAATCTCTTAACATGTTTAATTTATTTTTAAATCTCCTTTTGGATATATCTCATTATTCTTCACATGTCAAGGAGATTTATTAGGAACAAAGTTCATATTTGAATTGTTTCATTAAAAATATCTTGGAGACTTTTTAGAAAACTTTAAAAGATTTGTTACTATTTTTATGGGAAGATCTTGCAGCTGATTTTAAAAGTGAAGGTTAGATTTGATTTGAGGAGTCCAAGCCCATTATTTAAGAGTCTATAAATAAGGACTTCGTAGACCTAAAATAACAAACATTCACATAGAGAAACCGTGAGTGCAACATAAGGGTTTAGGATTTTTGGGAGTCTTTTAATTTCTTTGTGTTTTATGTTCTTTGTATGTCACTCATGTATATTTTGATGCATTGAGTAGACTGATTGTTGCTTGATAATTTTATCAAGTTATTATTCTCACTTATGAGCATTTAAGAAAAAAGTTGAGTATTGTTTTTAGTTGAAACTATTAAGAAAAACTAAGTATTGTTTATTTGAAGTGTAATATTCTATTGGGTTTTTAAGTCTAGTAATAAGGTTTGTGGTTGTAGATATCACTGCAGTGATTTGAAGTGAGGGGGGGGGGGTCTCATATCTAGTGGTGTATAGGTAGAAGTTGCACAAGGTAGTGATTAGGAGAGAAGTCATAAACTAAGGTTGGTTTAACTTTGAACTAATACTATCATAGTAAATTTCCTTACTTGGTATCCCTCGGAGTAGGTGATGTTGCACCAGTCTGGGATAACAATTTATTAAGTTGTTTATTTTTTTTTATAATTTACTTATTGCACAATCTTCAGATTTAGCAAGTGTTTTTTTGTTAACAAATGTCATAACATCCGTCTTGACATCGTGTTTATGTATTAAGATATCAATTGTAAAATCTATATTGCAAGTGCCAAAATTTCAAAATATAATGGGCGCTTGAAAATTTTATGGGTTCAAAGATTTTGGATGGATTGTAGGAGTTGCTACAACATATTTTTATGATGGATTGCAAGTGTAGAAATTTTTTCAGGTTCAACGTTTGTTTTCTTAAATATTTATTCGAACCGATAATTATTTGATTTTTGATATTAATTACATTTTTTTCATTAGAAACAATTTTATGAAAGACCCAAAAAAATATCTCCTCCAAGATTCAATAATACGAAGATTTAAATCTTGAGGGAATTTGATATCATAAAAGTCAAGAGTTGACCTTTTCTTCTGTACAATTGACTTTTTTAAATACAGTCAATTCCCCTCATTTTGACCTATTTAAACTCTCGAAAGATTTTATGATGATCGATAATGAACATGTGGACCCCTCAGGATGTATATAAGACTATGGAACCATGAATTGTACAATGAATCAATCATAACTTGCCTTTATTCAAAACCCTTAATAGGAATCCTTTAGATAAGATATGGAGATTAACTTCCAATCTTTGGAAGTTCTAACTATTAACTTCCCATGAGAACTTGTTGAAACACTTTGAATTATAAGAAGACTTTGAAGCCTGAGAACATTTATGATGTTGAGAACAAACCAATTCTTATTGCTTTTTGAATATCATCTTTCTTCTTTTTGTGTGATGAATATCAATAGTACAAGATGCCTTAATCCCAAACACATATAATTTATGAAATGCATGATGTGTATGCACATGTAGCATAAGCTGATTAGGGTTAAAATTATAGGGTAGATTTTGGGGTGCAACAGTAAACAATACAACAACTTAAAAAAATACTTACTCCTCGGTGTTTCAGAGAAACTGAGATAAAAGATACACTAGTTTTGAACATAATAAAAGTGCGGCTTATGGGTTTCAACTCATGTCCATATAACTATACCCCTCGGGTTTTGAAACACCGAGGTGTTAAATGGAGACTTTCCATAATGACCTTGGTTACCTTGCTTCTTTTTAGTTAAAAGACATTTCACAACGAGGTTAGACGCGTTATTTTTTTTATAGTGAATGGAGGTTGAAGCAAGGAGACCTTGTAGCCTCTTTTATTTTTCTTCGGGTTTTTAAAGGCTCTAGAGGCCTATTTTCTAGAGCTCCAGATCTGCAACTTTTTTGGGTGCCAGAGTGGGATCCTCTGATTTGGTGGACTTGCATATACCGTATGCATGTAGTTATGTTTTTCTAATGTAAATATGTTAAACACAATATATGGGACAATGTGTATGACAAGTTAAAAGTGTAGCATACATAATAAAAGAAAATATAAATAACACATGAATTGATAACTCAATTAAGTACAAAATCACCTATATTTGGAAGGAGTTAACCCAATGAAAGGAAATTCACTCTAAATAATCAGAAGTACTAATTGGACTTAATTTAAACTTCGTATTTCAAAGCCTCTTTTTCTCATAATGCCCGTTAGTTTCTATTCATCACTCCCTATAGAAAGAACTCCACTCTAAATATCCAGAAGTACAATTGGTATTATCTGAACTCACTTTGTCCAATGTCACTTTCCAAATACTACATGTGAAGATTCGATCAAGGCTCCCCTAAATTTGAGACACGTCTCACTTTGACTTGAACAAGCTCCCAAGTGTCTGGCCAATAAAAAAATCTAAGACTTTTTTTTTTATTGTTTTAGAGATGTTATAGATCTTTTTATTATTCCAGAAAGTTATTATGAATAAGATGAATGATAAAACATGAAAAATAAAATGTCGTAAGTAAATTGAACACAAAGATATATCCTAGTTCCCCTTTCCAACTAAGGATATATCTAGTCCCCTCAGACCCAGTGAGAGATTTTCCAATATGTTAGATCTTTGTAAAAGCCTTACACCAAGACCTATCCTATAATCTTCTAGCACAACAAAGAAGCACACTAATTCCTTGATTTCACAAGCACCAAACTTATGGTTGACCTAGAATCACCCCAATTCAAAGGACTTTTCACAAAATAAAAAGTACACCACTTCCTATTAACAAATACATTTCACCAACATACTATGATGAAAATCAATATACAAGCTTATATAGAAATGAACAAAGTCGTTTCTTGAATTGAATTCCAAAATGAAAATGATCTTCTTTTTCATTATATATATATATATATATATATATATATGTGACAAAGGTAGTTGGGTTCTCATGAAAATGATCCTATGTCTCGACATCATCTTAGGACATTTGGGTTCAGTCATACAAGAATTTCAAATCACAAATCTTGGTCTCTGCTCTAAAAACATGGTCAGGGAGTTTGTACTGAATGTTCCTGATGAGTGACATGTACAAGGAAGTGAAGATTGTAGAAAAGTCATTGTAAGAATGAAAATTATGTATTTCACTCCTGCTCTCATAAACAAGTTTCTGGGCAGAGAAGAAGAATCACAAGCTGAACTAGATGTGTTAGATGATTAGATAGGAAAGGAAATCGTTAGTGGTTGTGTGGAGCACTGACCTAGTAATGGAAACTGTCTTCTAGAAAAATGACTCTAAAATATACCATCCTCCACAGGGTAGCTACTGTTAACTGGGCTCCCACTCAACATACCTTCATTGTGTCCATTGGCCTTGGAATATTCATCTTTGGTGTTGGTACTAGAAGGTCTTTTGACTATGGCAAGTATATCTATGATCAAATCATGAAACAAGCTTCATCCACAACAGTAAAACTTCCTGTTTGTTTTCCTACTCTCAATTATGGAATAGTGTTGAATCAACATCATAACATTGTGTTGTCAACTGACAATGTGAAAACAAGGAAATCTCTCTTATCCCTGTATCACAAGTTTTTTGGAGGAACTCATGTTCCAGATATTGTTGTAACATCTTTGCAAGAACATGTGGTAAAAACTTCCAAGAGAGATAATTTCTCAATTAAAGGAGTCTATTAGAGAATTAGAAGACTCCATCAGAATTGATACAAGCTTTGGAGGAGGAAAACACCAAGGAAGATGAAGTTATTCATGATGAATCTGAAGACAGTAGTGCATATAAAAATGATGTACATGGTGATAATGCAGCTGCAAGTGATGATGTTGATCGAGGGAGTTCAGAATCTGGGTTAGATATTGATACTCATACTGATACATGAAGACAGTGGTTCTGGTGTGTAGATTAGCAATTTTGTACTCTTTATTTTAGTTTATGATTTTGTAAGGGTTAAATAAACAGGATATTTTTAATTTTCTACCTACACTTTATTTTTGTTAGGATGTTTTTGGGTGTGAACATTTTCTAATATTACCTACCTAACCTTTGTCATATTTATGGATAAAAGGGGGAGTAGTATGGTAAACATAGACAAGTATCAATATAAACAAGTATCTATCTATACATTATAGACATTATGTACAAAACTCAAAAATAAAAAACTATTGCAATGTGATTCAATATCTAAACACCAATTCTCGACAACGACGCTATTTTGTTGTTGTGGTAAAGCAACAAGAAAAAGCAAATATTTTTAGTTTAGTTTTATAATATCCACAAATATTAGTGTGAGGGAAAGAATTTCGTTCAATAGTCTCCACATTTCTGATTTTGGTTTTGAATGCTTTAAAAGTAAAGTGCGGAAATTAAACATATGAACAAGAAAATAAATGTATTTTCTGGAAAGGAGAGAACTCTTTTGGGTTTGAATTTTATCTACCCTATTAAATACTTAAACCTATTTATAATCTGTATACAACCTAAATCGTTCGTCAATATCATCATGTATCACCCACAACACAATTTATGACTAACCCAAATTGTCTCATTAGTGATGTCTCACGCAACTAAACAACACATAAACATTATAAATCGACACCCACAATGATTATTAAGTATAAATCTATCTTTAGATTCTAAAACCTAATAGACATTCATCCTAAATCCAGATTTGAACCGTATATGTTTATAGCAACTTAAATCAACCATAAAGCAAACAATCATCTATATTTATTTGGAAATTGGATTATATACAACACCATGATCAACAAATATACATACAATCAAGGTAAGCTTACATACAAACTCCAAAAAATACAAAAAATAAAGAGAAGTGGAGAAGATAACCAAACATATCTCGCGGTGTCAATTGTAATTGATGAGAAATCTGACTTCCAACCATCACGATGCAAGCTCCATTGTTGTTTTACAAGTTCAAACATAAAAGAATGAAGTTGATAAAATTGGGAGCAAAAAACACCCAAACCATACTCTAAAAATGTGTCATAAAACTATTTATACAAGTTTCAAAGTCACAAACCATGCTAAGCATGCACAGAGGGCGATTAGTGCGTAACCTGTTGTCTCGAAAAAAAATCAGCTTTTATTTTTGCCATAACTTGAGAATCGTAACTCCAATTTACACACGGGTTGAAGCGTTGGAAAACTTATTCATTGATCTATGTCATAATAACTAAATATCATTTCTTGAATACCTAAAAATAATCAAACTCAATGATATTTACATGAATCGACAAAACTATACTAAAATACTAAACAATTACTTATTCACAATAAAGTTGAGGTTATTACTAAAATACTTACTCATAATAAAGTTGAGGTTATTCACAATAATGAATCTAGTCAATAAGTATTAATTATTTACACTAAAAAAACCACAATTTGACACTTATAAACTCTCCCCAACTAAGAACACTGTTTGTCCTCAAACAAAAGTCTCCCTAACCAAAAAAAATAACATTAAAGAAATCATGAATCAACAAGTTTAGAAAAACAAAAACAAATGTATGGTTCAAAATTAAAAATGTACAAGAAAAGTAATACTTACCTCTATACTACAATGATAACATGATATCGACATAATTCCTAAGAACAAAACTAATGTCAGACATTCTAAAATCACACAAGTTCAATCATGAATCACACCTAGCAAAAACTTCATCAAAGGATGAAGAATACATGAACATGAGGGGCTTGACTATTACCCGACAATCTTGCTAATAAAATATTAAATTACACATTTATCCTAAAAATTCGTATTGAAAACATAAAAGCAAGACTCATAAGGGCTTTCAAGGGTTTTAGTGTGACTTGGTTAACAAAGAATGATCAATTTCTAAAGGTAATTGAAACAAAAAGTTGTCTAATTCTATGGGAGTTATCAATTCACCAAGGTTCAAGAACAAAACTTCAATCATATTTTTTTCTCTTTTCTTAATTGTTACACCATCACACAACTTATTAGCACAATTTTTTTTTCTTTTTCAAGGATTTTCTTTTTCTCTCTTTTTCTTTTCTTTTTCTTTTCTTTTTCACATTTTTATTTCTCTTTTTCAATCTTTTTATTTTTCTCAACTACTTAGCAACAAATCTTTTCTCCCCAACTTGAATACAACCAAACATGTAATGTGAATGCTCCCAATTTTCTAAGGCAAGGTAAATATTCAAACCATGATTTATGGTTAAGGATTCAATAAAATGTTCAGAATACAATCTAAAATCAATAATGAGTTAACATCAAAATGGATCCTGATAAAAGGCTCAAAGGGGTAGGCACAATCTCACTCAATCACAAGGTAAGTTACTTTTGGTCAAGTGGTTGTTCTCAAAATCAAATCAAATGCTTTGATTCTTTTCATGCTTACATACATTCAACACAAATACAATATTAAACATAATAAAACGTAGTTAAAACAAGAATGTTGGTCTCATGTATATGATAAACAATAGAAAGCTTATTCACATTTGGGGCAGAAACTAAATTGATTCAATTATGGACAAGTAGTGCAACATAATGAATGACATGTTAATTATACAAATTACAAGTTTCCTAATCATGTTATGCTATAGAAAGTGATAATCGAGTATCTTGCATTGTACAACTTCAAACAATATCGTTACCATACATTCACAAGTTGAAACGATCAAACTTGGAAAATGACCTCACGTGTCTTCAAATTATCAGATCAAAATTGGAGTCCAAACAACAAAAAAAAAACATTAGAAATTATTACTACTATTTACTACTCTAAATAGCCCCAATGAAAGTGGTAAGCAATGGCCGGGTGAAGAGAAATTACACTACCGCAACTACAGGGCACACTTAGCTCCCATAGAGTATGCTCAATGCTCGTAAAAAAGGTGTAGCACGGATAATCTGTGCAGAAAAATTGAAAATGCCTTTTACTTCCCTTTTCTAAACATCCACTACACCTACACTAACTCAACTACCAAAATGTACATAATTTATAAATGTTGGGGTGCCTACCAACAAGTGCTTGTTTTACGTCGTTATCTCGACGCCTTTATTATGCACATTCTTCCAAGTTGCTTCTTTTCACGACCATTCCTAAACAAACACATTAGCAAACGTGAAGGGAAACAAACATATATATGATATTCACAAGTATAGAAAACATGTATAATTTCACAAGTATGATAAACATAGAGAAGTATAAATATAAACAAGTATTTATCTATACATTATAGATATTATGTACAAGCCTCAAAAACATAAAACTATTGCAATGTGATTCGATATCTAAACACTAATCCTTTGGAATGACAACATTTTATTGTTGCGGGTAAAGCATCAAGCAAAAAAAAATATTTTTAGTTTTGTTTTATAGCCTCTACAAGGATCAGTGTAAGGAAAAGAATTTCGTCCAATAGTCTCCACATTTCTGATTTTGGTTTTGAATGGTTTAAAAGTAAATTGCGAAAATTAAATATATGAACAAGAAAATAAATACATTCTTTGGAGAGGAGAGAACTCTTTCGGGTTTGAATTTTATCTACCCTATCAAATACTTAAACCTATTGATCAGTTGTATACAATCTAAATAACTCGTCAATATCATCATGTATCACCCACAATACAGGTTATGACAAACCCAAAGTTGAGAGAACAACCGTATTGTCTCATTAGTGATGTCTCACGCAACTAAACAACACAAAAGCATTATAAACTGATACTCACAATGATTATTAAGTTTAAATCTATCTCTAGAGTCTAGAATCTAATAGATGTTCATCCTAAATCCGAATTTGAACCGTATATGTTTATAGCAACTCAAATCAACCATAAAACAAACAATCATCTATATTGATTTGGGAATTGGATTCTATACAACACCATGATCAACAAATATACATACAATCAAGGTAAACTTACATACAAACTCCAAAAAATAGAAAACACAAAGAGAAGTGGAGAAGATAACCAAACATGTCTCGCGGTGTAAATCGCGATTGATGAGAAATCCGACATCCAATCATCAAGATACAAGCTCCATCGTTGTTTTCTAAACTCTAACATCAAAGAATGAAGTTGATGTAGTTGGGAGAAAAAATATCCAAATCACACTCTAAAAATGTGTCCTATAACTATTCATACAAGTTTCAAAGTTGCAGACCGCGCTAAGCCTACATAGAGGGTGCTTAGCGCGTAACTTTTTGTTTCGAAAGAAACTAGCTTTTGTTTTTGTCATAATTTGAGAACCGTAATTCTGATTTACACATGATTTGAAGCGTTGAAAAGCTTATTCAATGCTCTATATTATAATAATTAAATATCATTACTTAAATACCTATAAATGTAAAATAACAAAAATAATCAAACTCAATGATATTTACACAAACTAACAAAACTATACTAAAATTGTTAATGATTACTTATTCACACTAAAATTGAAATTATTGCTTGAAAAATTAATGAATTAAGCCAATAAATAACAATTATTCACCCTCAAAAATACCACAATTTATCACTTATCAATTACAAAACTTGTGAACCTGGTAACTCTAATAGGTTAAGGCCCAAGTGTAAATATTGTTTATCCTAGTAATGAGAAGCCTTTAATCAAAGAAAAAATTTCCTTCTTTATATTTATTTTCAATACATGAAATACTTCAATTTTCTAGTTTCTATTCCTTAAAAACATATTATCCTTATCCTTAATAAATCTGTTATAGTTGAGACAGAACAAAAAAATAATTATTATAGATATGGGAAGAACATGATAGGTTTGTCCACACTATACCCACCAAGCCTGATTTCTGGTTATTCCGTTTTGCTCTTTTCAAAATTGCCAAATGCTTTCTCCACGTCCTCAAAAGTAAGGCCAATACCTATAAGGTATATTTGTCGGTTCCCACTTCTAAAGCCATTAAAAAATTGGTAATATTCACATCAAAAACTTACCACTTTGTCCACTACACTTTTCTTATTATATATAGTAACCCAAACCTTTCTTACTCTGCATGTATATTCCATTTCATCCAACTCTTATTAAACTTGTTGCAACTTGTGTTCTAGTGCTCCTAGAAGTCACTTTAACAAAGAAGATAGAATCTTCATTGGTTTCTTTCAACTTCCCAAAACTAAGGGTTACTATTTGTCCCTTTTTTTTCTTCTTCTTTTCATCTAGTTCTCTACACTTAACACTCACTATAAGCCAATTGGTGTGTATCTTAATATCAAGTTTCTTAGTTTTTAGTAGAATTTATTTTCTTATTTTAGTCTCAAGTAGTAGAAAACAAATTAAATTTCAAAATGAGGAACTCTCCTATTTTAAATTTAATACTATTATTCTCTATATATTTTCTTACTTTGTTTCTTTCTGTTGAAGCTAGACACCATTCTCATTCAAAACACAAACACAACTCACATTCTCATAATCCACCATCTGAAATTTCAATCCCTCCTTCTCCACTACCTTCGCCATATACTAGTGCTCCTCCTCCGGAAGAACCACCTAGTCCTCCCAATACTAGTGCTCCTCCTCCACTACCTTCACCATATACTGCTCCTCCTCCTCCGGAAGAACCACCTAGTCCTCCCCCTACTAGTGATCATAATAATTGCCAAAATGTATCTGGTGTATTCGATGTACGAACATTTGGTGCAATTGGAGATGGAATAACTGATGATACCGAGTCGTTTAAAATGGCTTGGGACACTGCTTGTCAAAGTGAATTACCACTTAATTATATCATTGTTCCTAGTGGTTTCTCCTTCATTGTTCAATCTACTATTTTCACTGGTCCTTGTAATGGTGGCATCGTATTAAAGGTAATGTACTTAGTGCTGTTTATATCAACTTTTTTTCATATGTTCTCTAAAATACTTTATGAAAATCACTTATACCACTATTAAAAATATCACTTATACCACTATTAAAAATGGTTGAAAAGTAGTGGAAATTAGCAAAGAAAAAGTAAAACTTGTTTCCAAATTTCATGTTTCACCCCTTAAAAATGAATAAGTGGGATATTGCAGGTTAGAACTCGCGTCTCTGCACAACTAACAACTAAACTGTCTTTACTAATCACTTTGTTGGTGTACATGGATTAGGTTGATGGAACTCTTATGACACCTGATGGACCAGAATCTTGGCCAAAAAACAACAGTAGACGTCAATGGTTAGTCTTTTATAGAATCGACGGTATGTCACTCGAAGGAGGTGGTACAATTGATGGCAGAGGACAAAAATGGTGGGATCTTCCTTGTAAGCCTCGCAAGGTAGATATTAATGTAACTTAAAATCTTAAGCAAATTAAAACACTAACTGATCCGTAACTAACAATTCTTCGACAGGGGCCTAATGGAACAACATTACCAGGACCTTGTGACAGCCCAGTGGTAAGATTTCAAAAACTTTCTTACGAATTTTATACAATTGTATAGTTTATGTATGATTGAAAATGATTATTTGAATGTAACTATGTAACTTTGATTTTGCAGGCTATAAGATTTTTCTTGAGTTCGAATTTGACTGTAAAAGGACTTAGGATAAAAAACAGCCCTCAATTCCATTTCAGATTTGATGGATGCCAAACTGTTTATGTAGAATCAATTATCATAACAGCTCCAGCGTTAAGCCCCAACACTGATGGAATACACATAGAAAATACTAATGATGTCAAAATATATAACTCTATTGTTTCCAATGGTTAGTTACAAAATAATCAAAATCTTAGCTCCCTTTATATTTTGCAGCATCACAAGGCATATTAATAACACTATATTTTTCATGAACTTTTCTTTTATAGGTGATGATTGTGTTTCCATTGGAACTGGTTGCTTTGATGTTGATATTAAAAACATTACATGTGGACCAGGTCATGGGATAAGGTAATTTTTTATTTGTTTTCATGAAAACTTACATTCCAATATGGATCTGGATTGCGTGCAGTCGTAACTCTGACTACATGCTTTCAGTCAGAATCGTCTTAAATTTTTGGAATTTTTTGTAGATTAAGCACAGTTTAAATATCATAAAACAAATGGAGGTTCAATTTTTCTACAATTTAAGCGTCACAAATATTTTACGAGATTTTATTTAATCACAGTTTAAATCGTGTCAAATTTTTGACATATTATGTGGTAGTCCATCTTGCATGCTATGAAAGATGGCTCTATTTTATCACAACTTTGTGATTAGAAGTAGCCGGCCACATCTAGACGCACCAAATTTCAAGCTCGGCATTATGGATTGAAAAAATTAAATTTAAAATCTAGATCATCTGATCTTAATCATACAGTTTAGACATGGTTGACTAACATAGCTGTGTATTTGAGGGCGTACAAGTCATGCTTTTGCTCAGAGTCCAAAATTTATCACTATAAAATTGTGATAAACAGAACTTCATAAAATATCATCACACTTATGATGGTTACATCAAATCTCTTTAATTTTTCATGATTTACACACAGCCTCCAAAATCATGAGACAATTCTGATGACTATGTGTCGTCACACGTCACACTGCAAACGATCTAAATCCGATTTATTTATTGTACTAGTTTAATTATTTGAGTTTAATCTTATTATTTTTGTTTTACTTTCTTCAGCATCGGGAGTTTGGGAAACCACAACTCAAAAGCATGTGTATCAAACATAACAGTAAGAGAATCAACCATAAAAATGTCAGATAATGGTGTAAGAATCAAGACATGGCAAGGTGGATCAGGATCAGTATCAGGAGTAACATTTAAGAATATTCACATGGACACAGTTAAAAATCCACTTATAATTGATCAATTTTACTGTCTGAGTAAAGATTGCAGCAACAAAACTTCTGCAGTTTTTGTATCAGATATAGTTTACACAAGCATAAAAGGAACTTATGATATTAAACATCCTCCTATGCATTTTGCGTGCAGCGACTCCGTCCCTTGCACAAACTTGACTCTCTCTGATGTTGAGCTTCTTCCTTCTGAAGGAGATATATTAAGTGATGCTTTTTGTTGGAATGCTTATGGAAATTCAGAGACATTAACTATTCCTCCAGTTTTTTGCTTGCTGGATGGTATTCCTCAGTCTGTTTCAGATAATGATATTGGTCAATGTGGATGAGCATTTAAATTCTATAAAGTCTAGATGTGTGTATATAATTGTTACAAGAGAAGTGATTAAGGAATATATAGATAGGTAGTATGGTTTTGTGTATTTGGGTTTGATTGAATGATTGTTGAGGAGTTGTGTTTTAGATGCTCCTTTCCAATTGTGTTAACTATGTATTGTATATTTTCAGTTTGAAATTGAGGTTTGGATTTTTTAGCTTGAGTTTGTGATCAACATATACTAAATAAATCTTGATATTGTCACATATTGATCATTACGATTCACTTTTGTGTATGGAATGTGTTCTGGACAGTCCATAAGATTCACAAACAAGTCTCACTAACAAACAAGCTTTACACGATCACGTCCTCTATCATATTTTTCGTCGTTAGATATCTAATCAAACAGTTTTTTCGCGATAGATATTTATCAGATGTACAAAATTTTATCAAAGTAATAAAATTATACTTATATTCATAAGAATTGTTTTATTTTAACAAAACATTAATTAATGTGCTATGATTTTAAAATTTGGGGTTTTCAAAGTTTGATTTGATATAAAACACGTAAATAAAATAATGGAAATTTTTAGCTTGAAATTATCCATCAATACCGTTTTCCTCTCTTTTTATTTAAATAATTGGTTATCCACATAGATTTACTTGTTCTTTTTTGTATTTTTAAGTTTTCATCGTCTTGTGCGACGTCGGTTGTTTTCTTGTTTAGTTCGGTGTTCGTTTGTTTAGATTGACATATTCACTTCAACTTATTATATATTTGATGAAGACTTGGGTGTCAATATTCCAGATCCAGAAGTATGAATATTTCAGTTACTTTTAATTTTTCATTTTTGTAGACACTTTCATATTTTCGTTGTATGCTACTAACCTAAGTGCTACAAGATTGTTTTCAGTTTTTAGTAATGTTGAGCTTGTAATGATATGTGTATTTTTCAATTTGAATGAATGAATATCTATTTTAGTAAAAAAAAAAAACATATTGAAGGCGATTAGGCTTTGATTCTAATCCCATGTATGTCATTTTTCACTCAGTAATTGATTTGAATGATGAAGTGATAACTTTGCATGTCCACTCTTTCTCCATCATATCGGAAATTTGCTCTATTGCATCAAGACTTTATTTCACCACTTTTAGTACACATTTATAGTTCCTTAACGAAATATTTGCATCGTCTGTGAAAACTCGAAGTTCACACTGTATCTCTTATCTCAATTGTGGAGAAATTGTTTTGAATTGGCCAAAATAGTTTCAAATTGTTTGGAAATCAAATCTAAATATAGTTTATATACAACACTCATACACCTCAATTCAACGAGATATTTTTTCTAATGGACAACGTCGTGAGAGTTCTCATATCCAAAGCAAACAAAACCTCGTAATTACAATGACGTAAACTTGAGATTGACTAAAACATTGATGTTGTTTGTAGAAAATTTTAGTTTGCATCATACCCCTTAGTCTCGACTAGGAGTATTATTTTAGACTATCCAAATTAATCCTATATTGGTAGCCTTGACTAGGCTAGTGTTTTGTGCTGGTCAAAATATTTCCACATTATTTAAGAATCAAGAGTAATGGTAGTTTAAATATAACACTTATACATTATAGCATAACATGATGTATTTTTTTAAAGGCTAAATCGTGAGTTCTCCTATTCAAAACGAATATTTGTAGTTGAAGTTAGACAAATTTGATGTAGAACATAGTAAAATTTAATTTGGCCATTTTCTTGTAAGTTTAAAAACAATCATTCTTCTCCCACACCACCGACCTAAAACCACGAATACAAGCTTCTGGTCCCTTGTGCTTTTGAAAGGAAAAAAAATCCAACTAAATCATTTTTGTCCCTAGCTTTTAGAAATCGATCAAGGTTTTGTTGATGTACACGCATATGTAATCTTCTTACCAATCATTTTCGGATCATTCTTTTGCTCATGATTATGTCATAAATGTTTTTGGGACAATAATTAAACACTAGAACAAAGTGTTTAATACGGTTTCATTTAAATGATACTTCATCCGTTCCTTGTTAATGGGTTTTTCTGTTGGTGATATTTTACACATATTTGAAGATGATAAATTTTGTTATTTTGAAATAATAATTTTCTTTTCACCTATAATGCTGTTAACTATTTGGTGTTGGTGTAAAGGAGTGAATTTGAGAGAATAATGGATTGAATGGAATGTATATTAGATCATTAAAGTAAGTGGTGGTTCCACATCACTTATATCCCTATCAAGCCAACTATTAAAATTAACTAACTAACCAAAACCCATGGGAGATTTCTTGTCCATCCCCGTGAAAACTCTAAAATACCCTTCACAAAATTGGAAGTTTTTTTTCGGTTCACACCACTTATTATAATTGTTGAGTGAAATTGAAAATATATTTTCAGTTCCATACTAAATAATGTAATATTAAGAATTTATTTCAAATTTGGTCTCACATACACGTTTTATTCTATCGGTAAAATAAAACAATTTGATTTAACAAAATAAAATCAATCGGTAAAATAAAACAATTTGATTTAACAAAATAAAATCAATCAGTAAAATAAAACAATTTGATTTAACAAAATAAAATCAAACATTAAGATTTGATTTAGACAGATAAAAAATTTACATATGTTTTGGTCTAAAACTCAGGCACCAATAATTACAGTATTAAAAATATTGGGAAATTATTTAAGACTGTAATTATTGATCACGATTTTGCTTGATTTTTAGACAAAAAAATACAGTAAATTTTTTATCTGTATAAATTAAATCTTAATGTTTGATTTTATTTTGTTAAATCAAATTGCTTTATTTTACCAATAGAATAAAACGTGTATATGAGACTGGATTGAGAATAATATCTCAATATTTGATAAACAACTACAGTCTTAAAAATTACACATAGGTTGAAATCGAAAATATACTTCTGATTTACACTTAACTCTTTTCAACGTGATTTTTATGATATAGGGTGCTAATCGAAAGTATATTTCCGATTTTCAGAAACAAGAAAGTCATGAGTGTGTTAAGAAATTCACAAATCTAAATAAATGTAATTTAAATTACAATACAACTCAACATCTTCCCTTGATTGATTAAAGTATTAAAACTAACTAACTAACCAAGTTAACTATAAATATCATGCCAATCTCTTTTCTAAAGTTTTCAAAAGTATTAAGTTTCACAAGTTTAATGAATAATTCTAATAATTATTTTTCAATTGAGCAATTGACCACCTTCACCATCTCCTTATTGACTTGTTCTTTAAAAAAATAATTCTTTTTATATTATTTACTTCAACATATAACAAAGGATTTTTTTTAGAGTCAACCCAACATTTATCGAGTTTTGAGGGGGGGAAAAACAAATCGTGTTAAATTGTAAGATATATTTGTCTTATATTTTGAGATGTGTTGCGCTATGCATGCATTTTATGTGTGTGGTTAAGATTATAGTTTACAAAATATTTGTAGTGAAGAAATGTCTTTCACAATTAAATTGTTAAAAGATTAATAAAATATTAAAGTAATTAAATACACATATTCTTTGGCCTAAAAACACTTTAATTAATTATTTAACCATTATATTAATGTTAGTGTCACACACAGTGTGTTTTCTAGCCAATATGAATTCTAACTAGTTTACATTGTTTTAATCTATTATAATATATCAAGGGTAAGTTTGTTTGGGTTTTAAAACATGAAATCTTTTTTAAAAAAATGTATTTTATAAAATTGTATTTTTAAAATATTACAATATTTTATATTTGTTTTTTTAAATTGAAATACAAATTTTGTCATTTTATAAAATAAATATATATTATTAAAGATTAACATATAATCGAAATTGCAATTTTTTAAAATAATTTAATTTTTATGAAAATCTACTTGAAATACTTTTAAAATTAGATAATTTTTTAAAATTTTGATATCAAAATAATATTTTAATAAAATGATAAAATATCTAAAATAATAATTTAATAACAACTATTCAAATCAAATTTTCATTTAAATTTTTTATAAAAAAAATATCTTTGTAACATTTATTTTCAAAATTATATTAAACTATAAAAATCATTTAAAATAATCAAAACAAATTAATTCCATATCATCAATAATTTTTCCAATCATATCAAATTTTCCATGTTAGCTAATATTTCTACCTGTTACTAATGCTAATCATAAAACAAAGCCTTTTCATATTACACCATAAGTTTTATCGACATAATTCCTTTTCTCTTCTAGCATGTGCATATCTATAAATTATAACGTATCTATTTAATTGATTGTGTGTTTTTTCTCTCCATTTACAATATACGTTCATTACTTTTTTTCTTTGTATAAAGCATTCCATTCATCCTCCATTTCGAATATATGAAACGTCACTAGCATATTGAGGTACAGAGTGATCTACAACCATATATACTACATTCTATCAAGGTATTAAACATGTATTTGTTTGCTTGTTTTTTAGTTCGAAATCTACTCGATTTTTTTCTTTAACCACTACACAAATATATTCTAGTTCTATGGTATGTTCATAAATTTATTAATATTAATATTGCTGTTTCAACTTGTTTTGTTTATTTCTATTTATTTTTCTTTTCTTTTTTTGCATTCTAGGCCAAGATTTTATTTATTTTGTTTATTTTGTACAATTAAAGAAATAGTTTTTATTTTCTTCATCTCAAATTGATTAGTGTTTCGGAACACCTTGCAACATTATTCTATTTTATAAATGAGATGCAATTTTAAAAGACAAACCTTTATAATATTCTCTTCTCATTTTCTTTTTTTTTTTAGCTAACAACATTTCTTGATATATAAGTTACACAAGTTCTCATTTTTTAATCGATTTATATAATTATAATCTCAATTTTTACATTTTTTAATATTTGGACAATCTACACGAATGCAAATACCAATAAATTAAAGAAGATAATTTTTGTTTTTTCCTCAATATTGAAATTTTAAACTAATATTATTTTTATAATAGTTTTTTAATTTAATTTATCTGATTCTCGAGAAAAATTTCAATCTCTTAATATATGTTTCACAAATACTCACACCTAAATCAATTTATCTTAGGGTGTATTTGTTTCAAGGTTTAAAATTATATTTTTTGAAATGTTATTCAGAGGATAATTATTTCTTAAAATATTATTTCAAACTATGTGTTTGGTAAAAAATTAGATTTTTAAGAATTATTATAAAATTTATTTAATTTAAAATAATAAAAATAATAGAAAATGTGAATGTTAGTGGAAAGTTAGAATCAGTTAAATATATTTCAATGAGAATATTATATTTTCACTCTTTTAAGCCTTGAAATAAATTTAAAAGGAACATGTGTAAAAAAGATTTCTTAGAAAAAAATGTCTTAGAATAATTTTTATAAATTTGAATCAAACGTGAGAATTTTACATTTTCATAGTTATATATTCAGGAACATTTTTTGTAACCTTGAAACATTATAGTTTCACTTTTCTGTATAATTGATTGGTCGTCTTCTTCTTAATATTTTTTCTTTTGTTTGAATAATCTTTTGAGGAAATGATTACGTAAATGGTAAATTTTATTTTTCTTCTATTATTTTCATAATAATTTTGTAATCAATTGAAGGATAAGATTAATTATCATGCATTGTTAGTATAAAATATTTTGCTCAGTGTCCGTGCATAACAATCACCCACTAATACTATTTAATAAATAATTAAAATAAAAGTAATATATAATTTATAATTTAACAGTCATGATTTATTAACGGTGTAAAATTTCTTTATACGGTCAATGTATCAATTAAATTCTTGAAGAATATAATTTTGAAAACTGTATTTTCAGTTTTCTTTCTATATTTGTATTTTTGACACATATTTTATTTTCCTAGCTAATTATTTTTTAATTTTACATGAAATTGTTATTTTCTGAAATTAATTCTATCCTATTTAATTAAAAAATTTCAAGTCCGCACCATCTACTTAAGTACAACTTCCAAAAAATTGAAGGAATAATTGTTTAAATGATAATTTTTCATATTTTTGTAATACTTATACTTTTTGCTCATATAATTTTAATATTATTTTTACTTTAAATCTAGCTTGAACATAGTTCTCTTTGGACAATTATATGTAAATATATTGGATAGAATTTGATTGATATATGTCATATAAGGTACCTAAAAATTTATCAAATACTATATATAATTATAAAAGTAGTGTCCATGCATTTTATTTTATAATTATAGATTGCGAATTATATAATTAGATATGTTTTATTTTGTGTCTAGATGGAAACAAATTTCTCTATAATGTAATATCAATTCTATATTTTTTATTTTATTTATTTATTTATTACTTTTATTATTATTTTAAAAATCAGTTTATTTATATTAATGTATAATTTTTATTTTGATTATTGATATTCTCTTCCATCTAAAAGTGTTTTTTTTTAAGTTAATTTTTTTCATTCAACAAATTAAGTTCAATACAATGAGGTATAACATTAACATACTAACTATATCTAATCCAAGAATTGACTGTCTTTATTATACAATGAGTCATATTCGCTTGATGCTTAACAAACTCTATCTCCAAGTTTGGAAAATCAAGTAATAACAGTTTAATAAAACTTATAATTAAACTAAATTTAGAACTTCTAACAGTCTCGGATTGAAAGGTGTGCACCATTTTTTGAGAGTCACTCGCAAACACCACCTTGTCGAGATGTAATTCTAGAGGTCCTTGGATAACCTCTGTCAAATCTAACGCATCCGCTTTCAAAGTGGATAAGGTGCTGACATCCCAGGAAAAACTTGTTGTAGAAAAATTCGTCAAATTTTCCCTAATGCACCGACCTTTATTAGTTGTTCCCCTATAGCAGTTAAAACTCGCGTAGACGTTACACTTGATCCAACCAATAGGGGAGGGTCCTAACAATGAGTATTAGGGGGGACTTCCATGATTTCTTGAGAGTTTTGGGTCGAGAACCATTCCCGCCACTTAAACGCTAACCAACCAAGCCTATGTGCCTCCTCCTGGTCATTATTCCAAATAAAACCATTCACATTCTTCCACATATTCTCAATCATAATCACAAAAGCCCGACCACGTTCCTGTCATCCTTACTACACAAATAAAAAATAAGAGATTTAGTAACAATAGAAGAGTGTAAATGGGGTTCAACAATGTCATACAAACCTGCTTCCCTCCAACAAGAGTTAGTCTTAAGACAATCAAAGAATATGTGTCAATCATCCTCCTCACTAACTCCCCAAAATTGGCAAAGAGTTGGGAAAGGGACATGATGTTGATGAAGACAAACCCGAGATGACAAACAACCCCTATAAATCCTCAAAGAAGGCGTTTAACCCAAGAGGGGCTTAAATAGACCACAAACTATTACAATTATCCTCCTTAATCTCATTAATATAAATCTTCTTGTTTCTC
The DNA here is from genome assembly GCA_021764765.1 of Vicia sativa. Classification (NCBI taxonomy): domain Eukaryota; kingdom Viridiplantae; phylum Streptophyta; class Magnoliopsida; order Fabales; family Fabaceae; genus Vicia; species Vicia sativa. The sequence continues at coordinate 117,196,768 of CM038797.1, forward strand.
TTCCATAATTGATAACATGAACGAACATTATATTTACCATTTTATTCGTCCTTCCATACCAACCTATCTTCATTAACATTCTCCACCAAAGGAACTTGGACGATATCCTCTATGACTGCACAATCAAACACTTCTCGAATCAACCTCATATTCCATTGTTTAACGTTAGGTAACAATAAATCTTTAATAACCATATTATAAGCACCTTGTTTTTGAGGACCCTGTAAACAAACCTCATAGCTTCCCTGAATCTAAGGTTAACTCATTACCTTTATCCGACTCTCATCTCCTATACACCACCTCAATCTAAGAGTTAGTACCTCTGTGGCTTTTTAGATACTCCTCCACACAAAACTAAGATTATATCCAAGACTATCATCAAAGAAAAATGTTTTAGGAAAATACCTTGCTTTAAAAATGCTAGATACTAGTGTTTGAGGGTTATTCATGAGGAACCATCCTTATTTTGCTACCATAGCCTTGTTAAAGGCTCTAAAGTCTCAGAAACCAAGTTCATCCTCCTTATTACTACAAGTTAACTTCTCTCATGTCATCCACTGAATTCCCTTTTGCTATTAGAACCTCCACACCATTAAAAAGCATAAAAAAACTTCTCAATATCATTAATCATTGCATCAAGAAGAATAAAGATACTCATTATGTAGGAAGGAATTGCTCGAAGAACATATTTAATCATGACTTCTTTCCCAGCTTTAGACAACGATCTACCTTTCCAAAAATTAATTCTATTTCATATACGGTCTTTGATGAATGGGTGCTACTAACCACTGCTCCAAGGGTGTACTTAATAAGAACTAATAAATGGTCTTTAATTTCACTTTTATTCTTTTGAAAAAAATGATAATTAAATATGTCTAAGTTGACTCAAATTAACTTATTCATTCACTTTTCTTGTATATTATACATAATTTAAATGACATTTGGTGTTTAAATATTGTTACTTCATTTCAATATTATTATCATTTTAATATGAGAATTGATTTACTTGAAATAAAACAATAAAAAAATTAAAAACGCATAATAAACTATAGCACAAAAATAAAATAAAAGCTAAAAAACTCTAATAAAAATTCATTTTATATTTAAAATATCAAATACAAAGATTCAAATACTCTGATAAAATTAAAAGAAAAATAATACTTAAACAAAGTATGATATAATCTCCATATTTATATAACCAAATTTAATTACTAAACTTTTTTTTTGTCTAAATATTATTTTTTATAATAAAAATAACCTATAAAAATACAAAATATAAAAACTAATGTATCACATACTTATTCATAACATATATTTTCTTTTCAATTAAATTTTTTATCTAGTAAGACACATTATCGAGCTTATAATTTATAAATTTATATGACAATTTAAATATATTTGATAACGGTCTTTTTATCACGAGTTTATAACCTATTTTACTAGTCTATAGTTTATTTTTTAAATGCTATAAATAGCATTTTATGGCTTATCATTTTTATTCTTATTGTTTTAACAAAACTTTATTTTTATCTTTTATAATTTATTTTAATTTAAATGAAATAGTTATGTATTAAATATCTTTTATATTATTTTATATTTATAAGTTAGTTGAACTGTTAATTTTATCAAACATTTCAATTAACTTAACTATTAATTTTAACCATTAACTATTGGTTATAAACTATCATTCATCGATCATCAATTATAAACGATAAACTATAAATTAGCATATTAATCAATTACTATTTTTATCAAATTGACCCAAAACATAATTTGGTATTTGTGGCTAATTCACATAATTATTTCATTTAGAATATATGTGTAGTTTAAAAAAATTATAAATATAAGTTGACTAACCATGAAAACAAATTGTAGTTATTATTAGAAATTTTAGTAAAAAAAGTAAAATTAATCTACACCCACGCGTGTCTTAGTCTAGTAGTATATGATATTGCTGTGATATTTTCTCTCTCTTTTTGTAATTTCAAATGCAAGTAAAATATGTATATATTTTATATTGTATTAGATATATGTTGTGATTAATAATTATTAAAATGATTAATTTAACAGTATATAACAAACAAACATTAGCATGTTTCAATAATAACATGACATATTGTAAGTGAGAAAAAAGTTATAATATTTATTACAGAATTTGAACACTTGGTAAATGATGTGGTCACAATTCTTAGTAAAAAGTTGTAACAGTGGTTGAAAGAGTGTGGTTATCAAAGGCCACGATACTTGATAAAGAGCTGTAATATTTGGTGAAAGATTGTGTTTATCAAGGGTCACAATACTTAGTAAAGAGAAGTAACGCTCAGTGAAAGAATATATTTTATCAAGGGTCGCAATCTTGTGAAATAATATTATTTATTTTATAAATAAATTGTTTTTGATTTAGAAAAATATACTAACCCAGACTTTCTTCCTCTTTGTTTTAATTCCATATTTCTTTCTTTAATATGTTCGACTATTCATTTGTATTTTGCAAAATCAATAGATTTAATTATTCTGATTATTATTGATTATTATTGCGTGTAGACTACGTGACAATAGAAAGTGCTTGAAATAAATTTAAAAAAGTGTCCATAAGCACGGTTCTAACTTTGATAAAATTAACTTAGAAACAATTTGTAACATAAAATAATTGTTAAGACAATCTTGTGATTAGATGATCTTCTAATGAAGATTAATCAATGAAAAACAGGAAAAGATATCTCAAGATAAAATATTAAATTTTCACGACAATGGATTGACCAAGCTCTTATATTCATAGAAGTTAATCATAAATTAAGGCACAATATGAAATTCTATTGTTATAAGTCCTACGTGCTCAAAACATTTCATTGTCATTCATAAATTTTTTGCATTAAATACTTTCAAGTTGCATATTTAACTTAGAAAAAATTCAAGTTTTTTGACGAAGCAATCAATTGACTAAAATCTCTGTCAAGTAAAATTTGAAAAACATTGAAGTGACAATCAATTGAGGGGATCATGCAATCGATTAATCAGTTTAATATTTTCAATGACAATTGATTGAGGGATCATCAATCAATTAATCTAGTTCATTTCTTCAAAAGAATTGAATGTTAAACATACATCAATCAATTAACATATTATGTCGATTGTCACCTATAGCATCTTGAAAATTTTGGAAATAATTCTATACCCCTTCATTGCATATGATCATGATACCTTTTCTAAAACATTGCAAATTCTCCTGATCATTTTTCCAAACATCGCCACTCTTTCTAAAGGCTGCTTCTAATGTATTTATATCAATATTTTTTCACATTACGACTCACCTCTTTCATCAAATATTTACAAAAAATTTCATTTGTGCATTAGAAAAAACTCTTAGAAACTTTACAAATAATTTTATTCACCTGAGAAAAGTTTCTCGAACACCTAGAGTTTATATTTTTTTAATTGTTATATTGAAAGATAAGATAAAGTTAGATTATTTTGAATAATCAAAAATCATATGTACTCAAAATACATATGTACCCAATTATCTGTATAAGTGTGTTGTGACTTGTTTGTCGAGTTTCTGGAAACAAGAAAAGTTAGGAGAGAGTAGGATTTTTTCTTTGTGTGTTGTAAAATCAGAATGTGGTGTTCTTTCTTGATTATGTTAGAGAATTGAAGAGAGTCTTGGTGTGACACTGTAACAATTTATAACATAGTGAAATTTTTCATGTAGTATGGAGGAACTAGGCTACCCCTTTTTAGAAAGGGGAACTTGAATATATGTTGTCTTATTTTCTTTACTGTAATTTATTTTTCTTAAATTTTAGTTCATATGTTCATTATAACTTTCACGAAAAATAAAAAGAACCATTACATTTGTAAAATAATCGAAAACATCTTAAAACCTAACTCACCCCCTCTTAGGTTTCAATCTATACTTAAATAATGGCAACATAGAGTTCTATTTTAAGAATCAAAATTATGAACCAAGACCTTGTGAAGTTGGATCATTTTGATGGAATGAACTTCACTCACTAGAAAGACAAGATGATCATCCTCTTGGGTGCTTTGAAAGTCTTCTATGTATTGGATCTTGAATTGGTATTGATTATAGAATTGCAAGATGATGATTCTTAGGAACTCAAGGAATTACACAAGAAACAAAAGGAGGATGAATTTTTGTGTCGTGGACACATTTTGAACATATTTGATTGTCTCTATGATCTATAAACATACAACTAAACGACAAGGAAAATTTGGGAGGCACTCGAGTTCAAGTTTCTTGCTGAGGAGGATGGTACTAACAAAAATTTAATTTCAAAGTATTTAGATTTTAAAATGTTATATTCAAAGCCTATACTAGCACAAGTGCACTAATTATAAGTTCTTGTAAGTAAACTAAGTGCTATGAAGATCGATATTCCTGAAACTTTCAAACTTGATGCAATTATTACAAAATTTTCATCCTCATGGAAAAGGTATATAAAGAAGTTGCTTCACAATTTAGAGGACTTATCATTGGATAAAATACATAAACATCTCGAGTCGAGGATGAATCAAAAGATAGAGAGAAATGTGAGGATGTTGGATATTCTAAGGCCAATGCGGTGACCGCAAAAGACAAGAAGAAAAAATATGGTAAGAAGAACTATCTTGGTCCTAATAAGGATCAAAATTAGTGTAGGAATTATAAAGGATCAAATGGCCCTAATAACAGATGTTATTTGTGTGGAAAATCCAATCATTATGATCGATATTTCAAGAACAAGTAGTCCTGAAACATGGAAAATGATTTCCGAACCGATGATAACATAATTTCTATTGCGAGTGAAACTATGGTTCTCAAAGACAATGTACAAGGATGGTGGTATGATACTTGTGCTACTTTCCATGTTTCTTATGAAAAAACAACATTCAAAACCTATTCCAAAGTCACTAATGGATAAGAGGCTCAAATGAGAAATAAAGGACATTCAAGGGTCGTTGGAATGAGAATTGTAGAAATCAACTTCAATTATGAAAAATAGTTTACGCTTATTAATGTACTTCATATTCTCGACATGAATAAGAATCTTATAAGTGGGAATCTTTTGGAAAAATCGAATATTAAATCTATGTGTGAATCAGACAAGTTAATCTTGATCCATAATGGTGTATTTGTGGAAAAGAGTTATTCCTTTAAGGGAATTGTTAAACTTTGGACTATTGACAACATTATTAATAAAGTTTTTATTTCTTATAATATAATTGAATATGTTTCTTTACGTCATAATAGATTAGAACATATTAGTATTAGTACTATAAAGAAATTAATTAAATATAATTTAGAGAGAAATATCAACTTACATGATCTTGTGCATTCAAAATTCTATAAATTTAATAACATGTTAATCTGTGATAGAAATATTTTATTATTTTTATTGATGATTTCTCTAGATTAACATATGTATATCTTTTAAAGCATAAAGATGATGTTTTTAATACATTTAATTATTAAAGGCAGATGTAGAAAATCTATTAAGGAGAAATACAAAATGGTCAAACCAAAAGAAATGATAATACATGTCAAGAAATAATAAATTTCATGTTGATGCATTATGAATTGTCATATAATTTATGGGGTGGAACTTTGCTATCTTCTTGTCAAATCATGGCTGTCATTTCTCCATATAAGGTATGGAAAAGTAGAGTGTCAAACCTCAATTATTTTATAGTGTGGAGGCGTGTAGCTTTTTATAATAACATGGATCTTAAAAGGAGTATGTTCAGTCCTCGAGGGATCAAATATGCTTTTGTAGGCTATGCACCTAACAATATAGCATATATACTTTTGAATTTGGAGTCTACTGTAATTATTGAATGCCAATATCTGGAATTATTTGAGAAATTTATCATGAATGACAAGGAATATGTGATTCCCACAAATAAATAACTCGTGAGGAAGGTTATCAACAAATTTTTGAGATACAACCCAAGCTTAGGATAAGCAAGAGAGTCGAAAGGCTAAAGATCTAGGACTGAATGAAATCAATTCTTGACTTATTTATTTTTATCTATTAGAAAGAAATAGTAAAAAAATTATTCATAAGATTCCTATTATTCTTCAAGTGTAAGATGACCTAAGGCTTATAAGAAAGTAGTAGTTTCAAATGATTCCTCTTTTAGGAATGATGTTATCTAAGACAAAATAGATTCAATAACGTCAAACCACACTTGAGAGCTTGTCGTTCTATCTAAAAGATCAATGCCTATTGGATGTAAGTGAGTGTTGAGAAGTAAGTATCATTGTAATGGTGCACTAGACATCCACAAGACTAGATTTGTAGGCAAGGAAGTGTTATCTCAAAATAAGAGTAGGAGTTTCTCTCATGATATACTTACGAGACAGGAAAAACACTTGGCCATAAATAGTGTTACGCGAGTGATGTATGCGAATAAATGTTATAGAGTGTGTGTAATGTAACATTGATATAATCACAAAGAATAACATGTTTAAATCTTTCCTAACTGAAATTTCGATTAGATTTTGTGCTAGTTTTACTATGTTTAAGTTCAAATCGAAATGTACTTAATCATATTAGTATTTTTTTCCTTTTTTGAAATTGGTCTTGTCATTATGAGAACAAGTGGGGACTATCGAAATTAATAATCAATAAAAAGATTAGTTAAATACATAATAATCATTAGCGAGTTCCAATAACAGAGAGTTATTTCTTTTAAGAAATGAAGATGATCTCTACTCCCAATAATAACATGACATCTTGTAAGTGATTAAAAACTTACAATACATAGTAAAAAATAAAGAATTGTAAAGAGTATGTTTAATCAATTGTCACAATACTTAGTAAAGAATTGTAGCACATAGTGAAATGATGTGTTTTATCAAGTGTTGCAATATTTGGTAAAGAGTTGTAACACTTGATAAAATAATGTATTTTATCAATAATTACAATCTTTCTAAACAACATCATTTAGTCTTTTACAGATAGTTTCACATTCAAAAAAACATCTATTTATAATTTGTTAAATCAGTCTCTCAAGCTATTTTGTTGACATCTCATCACTTTTGTGCCATGTAATGTTATTTAAGACACATCACTAGTATTTTGATGAGACATCATTTACCTTTCACTGTTATCTCCTTTTTATTTCTTCTCTACAATTGTAGCATATAGTTGTCCTCTATTTTCTTTTAAATATCATTGGCTCTTATTATGTCAATTTTTTTTTATTTTAAGGCCATTCAGTAGTAATTAAAACGGTTTAAAAACAAAATATAACATCCAAGTGTTACAATTTCTCCTCCATTATGTTTTATATTTCCATCTTCTATATATTCATATGTTTCATGTGTTTTACTTTATAACTATATGTTATATAACTCTAATCTCTTTTATCAACGATAGTATTAGAACTTCCACAAATTCTAAAATGCACCCGTAATAAAATCTTCTCCTCCAAAATCACTATTCAATTATTATTCTTCAAAGGCTCTCTTGGAACAATTTATTTGCAATATGTGAGTAATTTCTTTAATGCTCTGCTGGAAGATTTTATTTGCAATATGTGAGTAATCACTTTCATTTCTCTATGATTTAATATTTTTCAATTCAACTTTTCTTATTTAATATACTATTTTAAATTAGCTATGATTGTAATGTTTGATATTGCAGCTTAAGATTTAAATATTGGTACAGCAAAGAGGTTAGTGTTATTGAAGTTAAAAAATAACAAGTACATTTACATTAAATTTATAACGATGAATGCGTCTAAATAATTTAGGACTTTGATGTCTTTATCTTCGAAACTAGCGAGCTCAAATGTATTCTCCAAGTAAAGTATATGCTTATTGTACATGGAGTTTAATCACTTTTTTGGTTGGAAAAAATCCTTCTTTATAAATTTAATACGTCTATTAAGCAGAAATTATCGCGGCCATGGTGGAGTTTAATCACTTTTCATCTATCTATTTGTTTGTTTGGCAAATATAGTTGATACCTTTAAAAAGATATATTTGTTCTCTCTTCTAAACTTACAATTAATTCAATTATATACTATTTTCTTGTATTGTGGTTATTATTTGTAACATGATTCATAATTTTATTTTTAACTTCGAAACTAGAGAATTCAAACGTATTCTCCAACTTAATTATATGCTTATTATACATGGAGTTTATTCACTTTTTTTGGTTGGAAAAAATCATTCTATATAAATTTAATATATCTATTAAGTAGTTACTGTCGCGGTCATTGTAGAGTTTAATCACTTTTCATCTATTTGTTTGTATGTCTGGCAAAAATAGTTGACACACCTTTAAAAAAATGTATTTATTCTCTCATCTAAACTTACAATTAATTCAATTATATACTATTTTCTTGTGTTGTGGTTATTCTTTGTAACATGATTCACAATTTTATTTTTAATTACTATCATTTTTAATTTGGCAATTATTATCACTATCCGTTTTCTCATTGAGTGTATTTAGGTTATTCTCGGTGATAACTTGACTCATAATTAATTTATTAATAATATATTTGATTTTGAAATTAATTCAATTGCTCCGATTTTATTAATGTCATAAAATACATATCAAATTTATTTATGATGGTGAAGGGCATCAAAATTCTATTATGAGGGTTACTTTTATTTTGTTGGTGACTTGTGCAATATTACGTTGACACATTAATAAATAAATTTACTTGCATAGGTTTCTTAAAATAGAAAATGTATGGTAATATTACATATGTTTCATATATATTTGTACATGTTATTTTAATATTACCACAATATGCTAATTTTACATTTCACTTATTTGATTGTGTTGTGAATCGGATGCCTTAGAACAAAATATAAACTTGTTTCTTAATGATCAAGAAACAATTAGGGTATACAAAATAATGAAGAACACGATGAACACAAGGATTGGTTATTAACTGCACTTCTTCCCTTACTATTTCAATAAGATTACAAGTATACAAGAATAACAAATAACTCTCTCACCCTAAAATAGGATTTGCAGTATGCAATGATGAGGGACTTGAAGGCTTGGAAAAACACTTAGAAGGGGGGGGGGGGTGAATAAGTTTTTCTTACTTTTTAAATCTTTTACCCAAACAACAATACTAAAATACTCAAAGATTTTTATCCTGGTTCGTTTGAAACTCAAACTACTCCAGTCCACCCATCAAGGTGATTTCGTCTCTCTTAACGAGGACTTAATCCACTATAATCAACAATTACAGAGTGCACTACCCAACTGGTCTTCTCAAAGAACAAACTGCACAACCAACCGTTGTGACTAACACCTCTAAGACTCAACTAGTCCTAGCCCTCTCAAGAATACTGACCCAATTGGTCTTCTCAAGGAACAACTATCAGAAAGTGAATTCTGACTGATTGTGTACAATATTGCTTCTAGAAAAGCTATTCTTCATAAAGTTAAGTTTACACAAAAATGAAGCTCAAATGAATAGTAAACTAATTACAAGAATGACTTTTTTATTTTTGCAGCGTGAGTTTACTTGGAATGTTTTGTTGTGAATTGTTAGAAGATGTTGTTGAACGTTGTTGTGTTATAGTACTGTGTTGTTCTTATTTTCCTTTTTGAATATAAGACTTTATGTAGGGAATTCTAGGAAAACTTTCCGTTGGAGGTAGCGTGTCTTGAAGAATGTAAAACATAATTAACTTGCTAATCTCCACGTGATTTTTCTTAAACAATGAACCTTGGAAGTTGTGTCACTCAAGTACTTAGCCTTTTTAGCTTAGTAGGATAACATTGTTGTAGCAGGTTTTGTCTCTTAGAAGATGACGTATATTTAGATGATAATCTTCTGTAAGCCTTGTTAGAATATCTTCTTATCAGAATATTCTGTTGGTACTTTCTATCAGAATTGTGCTTATCTGCTTCTATCAGAAGTTGTGTTTAGCTTGCTTCTATCAGTAGTTGCTTCCTAGCTTGCGTGACCAGAAGTTCTGTCTTCATTAGAATTTCTAATACTTCATGATCTTCTGTAAGCCTTATCTTCTATTCAGAACATACTGTTGGTGCTTTTTATCAGAGGTTGCGCTTTGGTTGCTTCTCTCAGAAGTTGAACTTCATTCTTTACTTCAGAAGTTTTATAGGTAGCGTGCGTGTTCTAGAAGTTATTCTCTCATTAGAACTTCTAAAACTCGTTTCTATCAGCAATTGCTTTGAGCGTGCTTGATCAGAAGTCCTGTCTCATTCGAACTTCTAAAGCGTGTTTCTATCAGCAGTTGCTTTGAGCGTGCTTTGTCCAGAAGTTCTGCTCTCATTAGAACTTCTAACTTCATCTTCTGCTCAGCATGATATATTCTCCATTTTGTGCTAGAGTCACAACATCTTCTGAAATGAAACATGTACAACAGAGTATCATATTCATTCATACAAAATTTATTATGCTTGTTATCATCAAAATTTTAATATATTATTAGAAACAAACTTTGTTTTAACAAGACTAGTATGCTATTTATAATAAACCTAAAATACTAAACTAATGGGCTTTTATCACAAATACTCATTACAAGTAACTTAGGGTACAAGCTAATTTAACCAATTGGATATAACAAACATGCCCAATTTGATGCTAACAATCCTAGCATCCTTCGACACTACATGCTAGAACACACTTCAACTACAGCTTGTAACACTTCGACAACAACATGTGAGCAAACTTCGACTCCATGCTAAACTCTGTCACACCAAGATACTACTTTCGATCTAATAGAGTTTGATTCAATATCTCACAGATTGATTAAGAGAGCATAAACAAAATCAAATAAGCAAAGATAGAATGAAGATTGTGGTAGACATTTCATTAAGCTGCAAACTAGCATTAACTAAACGATGATATTGTTGACACGTTCATGTAACTATTCTCTATCGCAATAGTTTCAAGTCAAGGTCTCACCAAAAATAAACTTAAATGGTAGTGCCAAGAGGCGCATACGGTTTCAAGCCAAAGTTCCATGGAGAATAAATTTCTAATAAGTCACAATTACTTGGTATATTGATTTTAATGTTGAAGGTAGACATTGCAAAAATTGAACTCTTATTTTGATAAATCTATCAATAAAAATATATAAATAGAGTGCAATATGTAATAATCTTATATTATAGATGTTCTAGATGCTATGTTTTATAATGCATGAATTTGAGAATTAATTATGTATTAGTTGAGTGTAAATGAAAACTAATATTGAAGTAATTATATATTACTTCTTACAATTATATATACAGTACTAATTCATCTTTTAATAGGGGTTTAAAAATTAATATTTAAATAAACAAATTTAATTATAAAAATATGTAAATAATATCAATCCAACTTTCACCAAAATATGCATGTTTTATATTAGAATAATTCATTGATATAGTACTAACAATAAATACTATATCCGTATGAGTTTTGTGTGTTCCCTTAGCATTGTTCTATCTATACTCGTTCATATTTTAATTATTGAATATGTCGACAACGTTTTTAATTTTCTTTTTGAGTTAGTGGAAACAACTTTGATTTGGTTATTCTATCGCGGTGCTTGTTTGTTTATGGTCCCTGATTGTTTATGGTCCCTGATATGGTAATTGATCCGTTGTGCTATCTTGGTCCTCTTCATTTAATTATGGTATATAAGGAATGTCTCTTATAAAAATATTTAACTATTATAAGAAATAAGACATGACAGCAACAAATTATAACTACTAAATTTAAATAAATATCCTTTTGAAATTATTGTCTTTGATATTTTTGGTTTCTAACATAAAAATAATGAGTATAATAGTAGTATATTATATAGATAATTAATTAAAATATTTTAAAGTATCAAATCATAAAAATATTTTAAATTTTACAGTATGATTTAACATTTTCCGTAATATATTATACACTTTATACACTTGAAAACTTTGATAAAAATATATTAAAAAAAAAAGTGACCGTGATTTTAATCAATTAAATGTAGAAAGTGAGTGAAATAATGGTCCATGCCCATTGCCCACCGTTGAAAATTTAAAAGTATGAATTATTATTTTGTTGGTCTCAAATAATCACTTTTACATATAACTTTATGAAAGGACTTTTGCGCACTGAGTATTTGTATCTCTAAGCACAAAAATCCATAGAAAGAACTAAGAAAAGCCAAATTCTAATTCTCTTTTTGTTTTTGGTGAAAGAACTATCAAAACTTGGTATTCTTCCATTGTCACTTTCAATGGAATTTTTAGTCAAGTAGCTGTTGTTGGTCACAATGTCGGAAGATTGAGCAGTAGAGGGGAAAAAAGTAGAGGGGAAAAAACTTTCAGTCGGTAAACACAATTTGATGCACGGACATATTTTGATAAGAAGGCAATTTAAACACTGAAACATGATATCCAACTTAATTAATAATATTAGCAATGCGTATTTAGTTTTCAAATCTTTTAACTTATTTAATGATGTAGAATTTCAAAAAAATTAGATTACAATGGTGTAAATAGATTAAAAAAAATTCAAATGTGACTAAGCATTTGTATTATAAAGTAGAATTTCAACTTAAATTTTTCGCATTAAAGTTGTTCACCTTTTGAGAAACTTAAGCGAAAATTCTATTTTATAATACAAATGTTGAGTCACATGGTTGTACATCTATCTCATCATATAATTTGCACTACAACAAATAATACATTTCATGACGGTGCTTTCATGTCCAACATGCTAAAAAACGAGAGAATATGTCATGGGAGCGCAATGTTTGATTTTATTAATAAGATAATAAAAATGTTACGTTGGTGTTATAAAAAACCGAGGTAACACAACTATAAGTTAGCGCCTTCTTTAATCCATAAAATAATAATAAACCTGTTATCTCGTTTTTGTTTTAGAACCGAGGTAGTATAGCTATAAGGAACCTCACTTCGAATCCTATTTGTCGTATTTTTAACTGTTTTCAACTACTTAGCACAAAAAATGGGTTAAATAAGAATAGACAATAATAGTAAAATTTAAATATTTCATTGATAGGAACTACAACATCATCAAAACAACTACAACAACACAAACAAATAAAACTACTCAACAAATTCAAACTTCTCAGCCCACTCAACTACAATATTACCCCTAACCATCCCTAACTTATTGAAAAGTTCAGAAAGAACTCTTCCATAAGGTATGAGAAAAGTTTTTTCTTCACGAGAAGTCTCTATCATTTTCTTCGAGAAGTTGAAATGGTAAGAGGAAGATTAACTCTCATCTTGTAGGTGAGGAATAACAAAAGATGTTTGTCATACCAAGTAAGCGTTTCCATGTCTTTCTTTCTTGGGCGGAGATTTGACACTAGAAGTTGAAACCAAAATTTTGCAATAGGGCATAGAGAAGTAAGACTAGAGAGATTGGTATCTTTGGCATAAAGACGGCGGAGGAGATTTGCGTAGACATTGTTGGATTCATAATGTTCAACACAACTACCAAACTCTTCATAGTTGATTGTCAAAGCAATCATTGATGGAGTAATGATAAAATAATCGCCATTGACATAGGACTAGATGATTTCTTTATCACCAACTGGCACAACGAATACATTCATCCAAAACTGTATAATGTTAAAGTAACCACTAAACTTTTGTTTGGTAACAGTTTCCCTCACCATTTTTTCTAAACATTCGAAATCATTGAAGTTAACATACTTTTCTTTGATAACAAACAACAAATTTGCATCCACTTTTGATTAGCTAGTAACAAGAAAACAAAGAGTTGGTAATGAAAAGTTGAAAATAGGAAAAGACGTTGAATCAATGAGTTGGTAATTAGACATTTAAATAGATCAAAAAGTCTCTTTGATAATCTAAAATAGATGTTACGAATTTAAAATAAGATGGTCATTGTTATTCTAGTGATGACCTAAAAGAGTCGTTTCCAATGCATGAGCGCCACATGTTGTTCTAAATTCCCTGTTAATTTTATTTTTTTAATTGTAAATTAATGTTCTAACCCGTTGATTTTCTTACAAAACTGAGGTAAGCTCTAGCGTTAAAATATAGTTGTGAGATATTTGATCGAACTCTATTGGGTCGGAGGGTAGCTTCTGGTTCGACAAAGTTTGATATATCGTCGAAGATTGTTCACATGTTGGTGTCGAAGACCTTCATATTGTAGTCGAAGTATATTCTAGTATGTGGGTGTCAAAATTCTAGGGTTGTTAGTATTTCAAAATTGGGCCTTTTTATTATGTCCAGTTGTTTAAGTTAGTTTGTATCTTAAGTTATCTTGTAATGAGTATTTGTGATAAAATCCCATTAGTTTAGTATTCTAGGTTTATTATAAATAACATACTAGTCTTTTATCATTGCATACTGCAAATCCTTATTTAGGATGAGAGGGTTATTTGTTATTCTTGTATACTTGTAATATTGTTTTGAAGATAAATGAAAGAATAGCATTTATAACCAATCTTTGTGTTCTTCTTATTTTTTAGCCTTGTTTATTTCTTGATCATTAAGGAGCAAGTTTATACTTTGTTTCCAAGGCATATGATTCACAATAAATTGGTGCGATGAGCGTGTAGATAAGATGCCTTCAACAATGTATGGGATTGAAAATTTCACCAGAGTGAACGATTTTGGTCTGTGGTGCTTAAAGATGAAAACCCTACTGGTTCATCAAGGTTGTTTGGAAGCGTTGAAGGGAGAGGCATCCATGAACATTGCGTTAAATGCAGCTGAGAAGATGGAGATGATTGAGAAACCCCACAATGCAATATTGTTGAGCCTTGGTGATAAGGTTCTTCGATAGGTATCAAAGGAGACGACGACGATAGGGTTATGGGTGAAGCTTGAAAGTTTGTACATGACCAAATCGCTGGTAAATCGAATCTACCTGAAGCAAGCTTTGTATTCATTCAAGATGATTGAAGACAAAGTGTTAACTGAGCAATTGGATATGTTCAACAAGATGATTCCTGATCTTGAAATGTGAAGATCGATGATTAAGATCAAGCATTATTATTGTTGTGCGCTTTTCCTAGAACACATGCTCACTTCAAAGAAACTCTCTTGTATGGAAGGACTTGAACGAATGAAAGGAGCATACACCTTTGACTTTTGGTGAAGGTTAGGCCGTTAAAGGAAAATTCTTGCGAAAGGATAATAAGTTTGATAAGAATAAAGGTAAAAGTCAACCAAAGTCTTATAGTGGCGAAGCATCTGGTATTCGATGTTATCATTGTAAGAATGAGGGTCGCACAAGAAAGGTGTTCCCTAAATTCCTGAAAGATCATAGAGGAAAGGATAATGGAAACATAGCTATTGTTCAAGATGATTTCGACTCATCTGATGTTCTTGTGGTTTCGAGCAGCAACTCTTCAAAGGAGTAGATTCTGGATTCTGGGTGCACTTGGAATATAACTCTAAACAAAGACTTGTTCGAAGAATTATGTGATCAAGATGATGAATCTGTATTGTTGGGAAACAACAAAGCTTGCAAGATTGCACGTGTTGGATTTGTGACGTTCAAGCTCCATGACGAGTCAATCAGGCTATTGACTGAAGTTAAGTATTTACCTGATTTGAAGAGAAATTTGATTTTTCTTGGGGAATTCGACAAGAAAGGATATTTTTTCCAAGGAGATAAAAGTATTCTAAGAGTCATAAAGGGGTCTAAGGAAGTCTTGAGAGGCGTGAAGAAACAAGGCTTGTATACCCTTGAGGCTGAAGTTGTAAGTGGTTCAACAAATGTTGCATCCACGAAACATTTGTTGAAGACAGAAATTTGGCATATGAGATTGGTCCATGTTAGTGAAAGGGACCTGGTCGAATTGGGGAAACAAAATTTTCTTGGAGGAGATAAAGTTGAAACGCTAAAGTTTTGTGAACCATATATACTTGGAAAAACTTGCAGAGTGAAGTTCAACAAAGGCAAACAAATAACACATGGATCCCTTAATTACATCCATGTTGATCTTTAGGGGCCTTCAAGGTTTCCATCACATTCATGAGCAAGGTATTTTCTATCCATAGTAGATGACTATTCCATAAAGTTATGGGTATTCATCTAAAAGACTAAGGATGAAACTTTTGAGAATTTCAAAGGTTGGAAGACTCTGGTCAAAAATCAAACTGGCGGAAAGGTCAAGAGGTTGAGAATAGACAATGGCCTTGAATTTTGAAATGAGGCATGCGACAACTTTTGTGTTGCCTCTGATATTGCAAGGCACAAAACTACTGCAAGCACTCCACAACAAAATGGTTTGGCTAAAAGGTTTAACCGAACCATCTTGGAAAGAGTTATATGCAAGTTGGCTAGTGCTTGGTTAAAGAAGGTTTTTTGGGCGAAGGCTATTTCAACAGCAACATATCTGATAAACAGATGTCCTTCGAGTGCGTTAGACATGAATACACCTGAAGAAGTTTGGTCAGGATATCCACCAGATCTCAAAAAAATTAGAGTATTCGGTTGCGTAGCCTATGCTCACACTAGGCAAGACAAGGTCAAACCTAGAGCTCTTAAATGCATGTTCATGGGATACCCTGAAGGAGTCAAAGCTTGTAGGCTATGGTGCCTAGAGCTAGGTCACAAATGGATTATCATTGGTCGAGTTGTAGTTTTCAATGAAGCTGAAGTGGCTTTCAAGAAAACTAATGATGTTGGTCGAAGTGCATAAATATGTGACAAAGAGATGGAATAGGTAGAGATTCCTGTTGAGGTGGAGCATATTCATGTTGAATTGTGTATCCTATATGAAGTCTAAGAAGAAGCAAAAGATTTTGAGGAAGTTGAAGAAATTGTCGATGACTACCTATTAGCAAGAGATAGGACAAGAAGAATCATAAAACCACCTCAAAGATTTGGGTATGCAGATATTATAGCTTATGCCTTAATCTCTGTAACTAAGGTTCTAGGCAAAGAACCAAGAGACCATAAGGAATTTATGAGGAGTCGAAATAAGACTGAATGGTTGAAGGCCATGAATGATGAGATGAAATATCTTCATGATAACAACACTTGGGAATTAATCAAGAAACTTGTTGGAGCCAGGTTAGTCAACTGTAAATGGATATTCAAAGTTAAGGAAGGAATTAAAGGAGTCAAAAAGATACAAGGAAACGTTGGTTGCAAGGGGTTTCACCCAAAAAGAAGGTGTAGAATTTAATGATGTGTTTTCTCCTGTTGTGAAGCATAAGTTTATTCGAATGTTACTTACCATGGTGGAACAATTTGATCTTGAACTCGAATAAATGGATGCGAAGACTGCGTTCTTGTATAGTGATCTAGATGAAACAATCCTGATGAGGAAACCTGAAGGGTATGTCGAAAAAGGAAAGGAAGATTATGTGTGCAAGTTGAATAAACCTTTATATGGGATGAAACAATTTCCTCGACATTGGAATAGGATATTTAACAAGTTCATGGAACACATAAGTTTCTTTAGAAGTCAGTTCGACCATTGTGTTTACTTTAGATTTCGTCCTGATAATTCATTTGTTATTCTGTTGCTTTATGTTGTCGACATTCTCATAGCAATAAATAATGTTGAAGAGGTAATGAGGGTGAAGGATGAAGGATGAACTCAATAAGGAGTTTGAAATGAAGGATATGGGAGCAACTTCCAAGAATCTTGGGATTAACATTCAAAGAGGTAGAAAACAGTCGAAATTGTGCTTATCTCAAGAGGCATATCTACAAAATATTCTTGAAAAGTATGGTATGTCGAATTCGAAGACTGTTGTGACTCCAACAAACCCTGAATTCAAGCTGAGTATTGATCAATGTCTCAGTACTGGGGTTGAAAGAGCTTATATGAATAGCATCCCAGATGCTAATGTAGTAGGTTCTTTAATGTATGTTATGGTTTGTACTAGACACGACATAGCATATGCAGTAAGTCTTGTAAACAGGTACATGGAAAATCCTAGAAAGGCTCACTAGCAAGCATTGAAGTGGATTCTAAGGTACATAAATGGGTCTCTGAACAGAGTCTTAATTTATGGTGGAGCCTTAGGTGAAGATAGAAAAGCAGTAATCAAAGGTTATGTCGACTCTGATTATGCAGGTTGTATAGATTCCAAAAAAATCTATTTCTGAATATGTTTTTACTATGTTTGATACAACAATTAGTTGGAAAACAACACTTCAGAAGGTTGTTGCATTATCAACCACTGAAGCGGAATATATTGCTTTAACTGAAGCTATGAAAGAAGCATTGTGGCTTGAAGGTTTTGCTAAGGAGCTGAAAATTTAAGATGAAGTTATCACTGATAAATGTGATAGTAAAAGTGCAATAAACTTGTCGAAGAATTCAACTTATCATGAGCGGACCAAGCACACCAATGTGAGGTTGCATTTTGTCAGTGGGATAATCGAGCGTGGAGAAGTCTAAGTGCCGAAGGTTTCGACAAAACAGAATGTTGCTTATATGATCACCAAGACATTGCTAAGTTGCAAGTTTTTCCACTGTATGCAATTGATAAAGCTGCATGAAGAAAGATAGTTGTTCTTTGATAATAGAGTTTGTTCCAAGAAGGAGGTTTCTAAGATATTGGATCGAACTCTATTGGATCGAAGGGTAGCATCTTGATTCGAGTGAGTTTAGCATACCGTCGAAGTATGTTCACGTGTTGGTGTCGAAGACCTATATACTGTAGTCGAAGTATATTCTAGTATGTGGATGTCGAAATGCTAGGTTGTTAGTATTTCGAATTGGGTCTGTTTATTATGTCTAATTGTTTAAGTTAGTTTGTACCATAAGTTAGCTTGTATTGACTATTTGTGATAATAGCCCATTAGTTTAGTATGTTAGGTTTATTGAATAGCATACTAGTATCTCATCATTGCATACTGCAAATCTTAATTTCGACAAAGTTTAGCATATCGTCGAAGTACGCTCACGCGCTGGTCTCGAAGGCCTATATACTATAGTCGAAGTATGTTATAGTATGTGGGTGTCGAAATGTTAGGTTGTTAGTATTTCGAATTGGGTCTGTTTATTGTATCCAATTGTTTAAGTTTGTTTGTAGCCTAAGTTTTCTTATAATGAGTATTTGTGATAAAAGTCCATTAGTTTAATATGTTAGGTTTATTATAAATAACATATTAGTCTCTCATCATTGCATACTGTAAATTTTAATTTAGGGTGAGAGAGTTATTTGTTATTCTTGTATACTTGTAATATTTATTTGAAGATAAAACAAAAGAATAGCAGTTAATCTTTGTGTTCTTCTTGTTTTATATTTTTTCTACTCTTATTCATTTTTTAATCATTAAAGAATAAATTTATATTTTATTTTCAAAACATCTGATTCCGAACATATTATAATTTTACGCCATTACTAACTTGTACATGGATTATAATGATTTAATCCTAGCATTATTTACATGAGATCAACCCACTCGTCAACCTCATGCACCGTTGAGCACATGAACAAAGTAAGAATCATCTCTCAATTCTCAAATACCATAAACGGCTAATAACGTCATAAAGTTCAAAATTAGAGAATCTATATGTGTAGTGATGACTGAAATGTGTATAAACAAACCCAAAAACTATGTAAACACATATTGGGAACCTATAAAGCATTACAAAAAAGGAATAATGATTACTTAATTATCGGCTAGCGTGACTTTATTACAAGAGAATTTGTGATCTATCGCCCTCACTTTAAAACTTCAGATTGAATTATGAAGTGGAAGGAGTGATAAATTGCCTTTACCTTTTTATAATTTTGCATGCGTGGTGGCCACCCAAATCATGTATAGTAGGGTGTCTGTATTTCAAAAGGAATAAGGTATTCTTCCTTTTAATAACATGTATAAAGTAACTGTCGGTGCACGGGTTATATCCAATTGCTACCATAGACTAAAAATAGATTGGGATTCTAGGATTTATTCACTACTCCACTTCACCACTTGAGCTTTTTCTAGTCATGTGAGTAATTATTTAGCAGCACAATCATGGAAACTTCTTTCGTATCTTCTCCATTTTTACTATTGATAGACACACATATAGGTTCGGCGGATTTGTGTTTTGATTGTAAAAGTCTAATCTAATGGTAAAGTTTAATCTATAAGATTAATCGGTTATGGGTCAATTTTTTTTTTTTTTTTTTTTTTTTAAGTTTAAGTTGAATATACAAAAAGGTTTTAGAATACCTGAATTTAAGATTGATCGGTTTCCGAAAACACTCGAGTCTAATCTAATTATAAAGTTTAAATTTTAAAATTAATCGGTTATAAGTCAGACTTATTTTTTTAAGTTTAAATTGAATATACAAGAAGGTTTTAGAATGCCTGAATTTAAGATTGATCGATTTTCGAAAACACTTGATCAGAGTACTTCTCAAGATTCAAGAACAATAGTACAATACATTAGACTCATATCACTTTATAGAAAATCTAGGGTGTTAAAATAAACCTTTTTATCACATTATTCTAGATTTCGACCCTTAAACATTCACCCTTTTATCTCTATATTCTATTCCTGATCTCTAAAAATTTTATGGACAATATTAGCGGAGAACATCGAAGTGCACTGATAAACAAACAAAATAACATAAAACAAACAGAAGCAAATACCCCCATCACACCCCCAAAAACAATTTGAACTAAACATTGACCCCAATATTTTAGAATAAGAGCGAGAAGAGTGACTCAGAGAGATCCTTACTAAGGAGGTTGAGGGTAATACAACACAAATTGTCGCATCATAGCTTGAACTTGTAGGGCCTTGTTTACTACTTGAAGACGAAACAAAACAAACAACAAAAAATAAAATACTTTGTCATTAAAAGCGTTAGTTGACTCCTACGTTCATTTAACATCGCATGGCTCTACGGTTCATTCCCCCTTGCTATGGGGGGTATTTCAGCTTCCACAACCTGTTGCTTGTCCTTTCCACACCAACAAAATGCCTTGTTCAGAGATAGGTACTACTTTGTGCCTCAAGTTTCCTCCAACTTCCATATCCTTACCTTGACGTTCCTTTTTTTGCCTCTCTTTAACTTATTGAATGAACTTTGGAATTTGGATATATGTTATAGATGAATAAGATGATGCCACCTAAGAGATTACTCCTGAGACTTTTTCTGAAAGTGATTTTTAAATTTTTCTTTCTCTCTCTAGTTTGATCATGCCAACTAAAGATTGGTTATGTTCACCTTCACCTTGTTTCTTGATCTACAACACTTTCAAAGTTCTTTCCTATTTAAATGATTTTAACGTCAGAGTACCTTTTTTTTATATCAACATTGATAAACTAGTAAGAATGAATGGTCGACCAAGAATGATAGGGGCCTCTTAAACTTTTGGAATGTCTATGATCTTAAAATCAACTGGAAAGATAAAATTTTCAATTTCCACCAGCACATCTTCGGATACCCCATATGACTGCTTTATGGTATGATCAGCAAATTTTAAATTTCTCCCTAAATCGCTTACCTTTCCAATACCAAACTTTTGGAAGATAGATAATGGCATTAAGCTCACACTAGAGCTCGAATCAATTAGAACATTATTGAAAGTTCCGCCTTTTATAGTGCAAGGTATTGCAACCAACCCAGGATCCTTCTGCTTGATTGGGATTCTCCTCCCTGGCAAGATTGCACATAATTTCTCATTATCGGGTACCAACCCATCTCATATTGGTTTCTTTTTAGATAATACCTCCTTCATGAATTTTTGGTACATGGGCATTTGTTCGAGTGCTTCAAAAAATATGATATTTATCTCTAAATTTTTGAACAGTGTTACAAATTTCTTAAAGTCTTTCTTTTTTGGGACCTTCTTTGTTACTTGAGAGGGATGGGACAACTTAATCACTTATTTAGTCTCCTTTCTATTTTTCTCTTCAGTTGCCTTTACGGACGATATAAATTCTTCTAGTTCTTTCTTATCTTCCTTCACTTCTAGATATACCTCTATGAGATGGTTGATCCGCTGTCGCGCGCGAATCAAAACGAGTAATTTTTGAAAACGTAGTATAGCGACAATGACTCGAATCGTCTCACAAGGATTCTTGATTATTACTAACCGAAGGTAAATTGAATTAGGGGGTTGGTTTGGTGTTCGATTAAGAAAAAGCAGAAAATAAGCGCTTAAAATAAGTGATTATAAAATAAGTCAATCTACTGATTCAGTTCCTACTATCATCGATTATTATAATTTTAATACCTGAAGCAGATTGTCTATTCCTATTTGGATACAAACCCAGTGACAAGCGCAGTGAAGTTTGTGAGATGTACGATCCTATTGTCCGAATTAAGCAAACGGGATAAATTTTCATGGATTAAGAAAACATGATTGATCAGACACAACAACGAATTAAGCAAACGCGATGAGTCTAATTTAGGATCATACAATCAACCAAATTGAATCAATATATTTTATGCAATTGAATTAAGCATACAATAACACAAAATATTATTGAAAGAAATTAAATTGAAATTAACATTATAATAATCTCAAGTGTTGGAACCTGAATACACTAGATCGACTCTGGATGTTTAGTTCCTCGTCATAATCGTCAAAAACAAAAAGTACTTTTTTTTGAATAATGAAAGGTCATCTCAAATTACTGTAGCGGCTGCTAGGTATATCAAGGACAAGGATTCGGGTCATAACCCAACTGGGTCAAAAACACAACCCAGGCCCAAAACAAATGACCCAAAACTTAAATATAAAAAATACTGCAACTTCAACGACTTTTTCAACCTTTCTACAGTCTGAATCAGCTTCTGGCCACAACTAGAGAGTTATAGCTCTTTCTCTTAGCTTTCCAACGCATGGTCAAACGCCTCAATCTGATTCCTGTAGCTCAAGTTATAAATGTTTCCGTGAAAGCTGTTAAAGCTGAAAAATAAATACGAAAATGAAATAAGTGCAAAAATAGAATAAAATAGGAAAACAATATAAAATATAAAAATAATCAAAGGAAAACAAGGAAATGCTTAGATACAAACATGGAAGAATGTGCATGAAAATGCACTGATCAAATTCCCCCACACTTGAACTTTTGCACTCCGAGCAAAATAAAGTAAAAAGAAACACAAAAGCATCATCAGTTACTCGTTTTAGGCTACAAACTCCTCTTCGGTTAAGATTGCATCAATAGGTACTAATCTTACACACTAAGGATATCATAGAAACACTAATATTATCTCCTGAATATAGAACCCAATTCAAATCAAATTATTATGCTAAAGCCTAACTTACTCATCCTCCTTTTTACTCTTTTTCGTTCAGGCGCAATCACATTAAGCCCGTTATCTCCACACACTCATAGCAAAGTGACCGGTTAGTGACTCTGATCCTTTTTGTGTGGGGTTCTGGTACTTACGTGGCATAACCCTTTGCTTACTCAGCTGTAGTTGCGGGGGATCAGACCGTAGTCCGCCCTACCAAGTTCAGCACCAGAAACCGCTGAACCAACTAACAACGAGTCTTATTATCAATTTTTTTTGTAGGTTCTACGACCGTTGGGTTAAGTGACCGGGTGAGGGTCACCAAACTTAGAAGGCGCATTCCTTTTTCTTCCTCTTTTAAATTTTTTTCTCCGGAACACTCACTTATATTCATCAGCTTCCTTGCATAGAGTGTGTGTGAGATGGTCGATAAATAAACTACTCAAGAGCTGTCAGAGAATGAGAATTCAAGGCTAAAACATAATAAGAATTCAAATCAATTTCCATATGCAGGAGACTTACAATGTTAAGACGATACCGATCTTATGAACTTTTCCCAAGTCTCCACAACTAACCTCGATTAATCTCTAACCCTTAACTTTCAAACCAGATGCAATTTATTTTATAACTAAAAACAAAACAAAACAAGAAAACAGGGAACAAAAGCAAATAAAACAAAAGATTCTCTCCCCCACACTTAAAACAAGCATTGTCCTCAATGAAAAGACATAACTACTAAATAAGAGTGAGAGAGAGAAAGGAAAGAACACACCCGAGTAGTCAAGGAGGATAAGTAATCACATAAGCATCCTTTCTCAAAGAGAGATCTTCTACATTCTCTTCTTCCAAAGTGGGGCTCTCATGGAGTAGTTTTGGATAATGTCCATTGAACTTGAGAATTTTATCACTGCCTTCGCCTTTTATTCCAGGATCAAAGAAGAATCTTCGATAAGTAAAAGTGTCGAATGGGCACGTGATGTTCTTTTCAACAACACCGGAGATTAAAAGATTGAAGGGTTTTCTCACTACTTTTGTTTCATCTTCCCCTTCAATTGAGAACATGTGCAAAATCATGGATGGGCTAATATTGGGAATATCGGCCAAAGTCCACCCACTCTCCTTCTTATGCTTCTTCAAAACCTGCAAAAGCTTATTTTCTTGATAAAAATTAAGGTTAGAAGAAATTATAACCGGTAGTTTTTCATTCATCTCTAAATAAGCATATTTAAGATTTTCAGGAATTTGTTTCAGCTCTTGGGAAGGTGGTTGTTCGATGGATGGTTTGTTCCGGGAAGACGGGGTGTCGAGAGTTTCATCTACATAAACAACTTCATTTGCAACCTCATATGCAGTAAGAATATCAACTTGCAAGGCACCTCAATTTCAAAGACAAAGAGCAAATTTTAGTGTCAAGACAAACATCACAAGAATAAACATCGTCAAAACCGATAATGATGGAAAATCAGCAAATAAATCACTACAAGTATCATCAACAATTTCGAAATAAACTCTTTTGAAAATGTAACTCTCTCCAAGGGTTGTTGGTTTGATCCTTGAGCTTGTTGCATGACATTCACCAAAGTGGCAAGTTGTCCAACTGTGTTTGCAGTCTGTAAAGTATAATCTATTTTTGTTGATATTGAGATTATTTGCAGCCATTTGTTTAACAATGTCCTCTAGTGAAGGCTTGGGAGGTGCATAGCTCACAACCTGGAATTCTTTTAGATGCGTATGTGCATCCTCACCTACAAAACCATTAAATCTAGGTAGCAAATGTATTAAACTAGATTTCAATTCAAAAGGTGCATCACCTGTAGGATAGTCAATACATAAACCATTATAGTTCATATAAGGGGAAACCAATTGCCTCAAAGTTCTTTGTTCAGCCATCTTATCAACAAACACATAAATACAAACTACGTCCCAAACATGCAGAATCAAATAGAAAGAAGAAAAACGATTAAAATAAATTCATAAAAATACAAAAACACCAAATTTAATCTAATGACGTAAAATAATAATTTTGAGATTTTTTTTGATTTTTTTCGACTCTATGAAAACAGTAATAAATTAATTAAAAATAGAAAAAAGATGAATTTGGCGATTTGACGTCGGAATCCCTTACAGAATTGATCGCACGATTTTTCTGCTTCCAGTAGGCAAAAATAATATACAATCGGACACAAATTTTCTAAAAACCTGTTTTTTTCCGACTCTAAACGCGAATTGGCCAAAACCGTGAGGAAACTAGGGCCTAAATGCGAGAACACTAATCCTAAGACTCTAAAATTAGTTAATAACAACAAGAATCCCCGGCAACGGCGCCAATTTGATCCATCGTCGCGAATCAAAACGAGTAATTTTTGAAAACGTAGTATAGCGACAATGACTCGAATCGTCTCACAAGGATTCTTGATTATTACTAACCGAAGGTAAATTGAATTAGGGGGTTGGTTTGGTGTTCGATTAAGAAAAAGCAGAAAATGAGCGCTTAAAATAAGTGATTATAAATAAGTCAATCATCGATTCGCCTACTATCATCGATTATTATAATTTTAATACCAAGCGATTGTCTATTCCTATTTGGATACAAACCCGGGACAAGCGCAGTGAAGTTTGTGAGATGTACGATCCTATTGTCCAATTAAGCAAACGGGATAAATTTTCATGGATTAAGCAAACATGATTGATCAGACACAACAACGAATTAAGCAAACGCGATGAGTCTAAGTTAGGATCATACAATCAACCAAATTGAATCAATATATTTTATGCAATTGAATTAAGCATACAATAACACAAAATATTATTGAAAGGAATTAAATTGAAATTAACATTATAATAATCTCAAGTGTTGGAACCTGAATACACTAGATCGACTCTGGATGTTTAGTTCCTCATCATAATCGTCAAAAACAAAAAGTATTTTTTTTTGAATAATGAAAGGTCATCTCAAATTACTGTAGCGGCTGCTAGGTATATCAAGGACAAGGATTCGGGTCATAACCCAACTGGGTCAAAAACACAACCCAGGCCCAAAACAAATGACCCAAAACTTAAATATAAAAAATACTGCAACTTCAACGACTTTTTCAACCTTTCTACAGTCCGAATCAGCTTCTGGCCACAACTAGAGAGTTATAGCTCTTTCTCTTAGCTTTCCAACGCATGGTCAAACGCCTCAATCTGATTCCTATAGCTCAAGTTATAAATGTTTACGTGAAAGCTGAAAAATAAATACGAAAATGAAATAAGTGCAAAAATAGAATAAAATAGAAAAACAATATAAAATATAAAAATAATCAAAGGAAAACAAGGAAATGCTTAGATACAAACATGGAAGAATGTGCATGAAAATGCACTGATCAAATTCCCCCACACTTGAACTTTTGCACTCTGAGCAAAATAAAGTAAAAAGAAACACAAAAGCATCATCGCCACTCGCTTTAGGCTACAAACTCTTCGGTTAAGATTGCATCAATAGGTATTAATCTTACACACTAAGGATATCATAGAAACACTAATATTATCTCCTGAATATAGAACCCAATTCAAATCAAATTATTATGCTAAAGCCTAACTTACTCATCCTCCTTTTTACTCTTTTTCGTTCAGGCGCAATCACATTAAGCCCGTTATCTCCACACACTCATAGCAAAGTGACCGGTTAGTGACTCTGATCCTTTTTGCGTGGGGTTCTGGTACTTACATGGCATAACCCTTTGCTTACTCAGCTGTAGTTGCGGGGGATCAGACCGTAGTCCGCCCTACCAAGTTCATCACCAGAATAAATACGAAAATGAAATAAGTGCAAAAATAGAATAAAATAGAAAAACAATATAAAATATAAAAATAATCAAAGGAAAACAAGGAAATGCTTAGATACAAACATGGAAGAATGCGCATGAAAATGCACTGATCAATGGTCATCCAATTTTTCCTTCTCTTCTTTATCTTTATCAACTTTCTGACTTCTTGTAGTGACAACATTAACATTTTCATGATTTTTTTTTATTTCCATGTGCCTGCAAAGAAAAGTGTTGTGTTATTTGTCCCATCTGAAATTCAAGTTTTTTGTAGAAGTTGTGGTGTTTCTTTGATTGTTCCTGGTCTCTTATTGGAATTGGGAAGTTTGGGTAGCCTTTTTTTCAATAGCTACCTCTCAATCTGCCTTCTATAGAGCTTGTTGCAGATTTGGAGCATTTCCCTGCTAGTCTTTCCAAGAGAATTAGGATGATTCTTCCACCCTGAATTGTAAGTGTTTGAATACGAATTATTCTGCTTAAAGTATTTTATCTCTTCAATTTATTGAGGATTTTCAAGATAATACACAGTACAATGAGGTCCACTATAAATTTCAAAACTCACATTTTGAGCAGGTTAAACTTAGACAACCTGTTGGGTGCCTATATTCATTCCCTTTAATTTATTTTCTACTTTATCAACAACTGTATCTTCTGTCCTTATTTTGTTGGTTTCCAACTTTAGATCAATAACTTCTTTAGGCTTTCATGCACACCTATCATACAAATCTAAATGCTTATTTGTAGCTATCGCTTCAATTATCTTTTCAATACCTGCAGACATTGAGAAATTAGTTTAGCCATTGACTGTTGTATCAATCAACTTCTTGGTCTTAATTCTAAGACCATTAACAAACATCAACATTTATTCATTCTGATCCATATTATGAGTAGGACACACCACCATGAGTCTTTTGAGTCTTTTGTAAGCATCTCCCCATGGCTCACCTTCTTTCTGCTTAAAGTTCAAGATATCATATCTTTTTTCTTAAGAACATTGATGCTGGAAAATATTCATTCAAGAAAGTACTTTCCATCTCTTCCCAAGAAGTAGTACTACCCACTGGGAGAGAATAAAACCATTCTTCGACATATTCAGATAAAGTAAAAGGAAGCATTCTTAACTTCTTTGCTTCATCAGTGTACCCATCAATTTTCAAGGTGGTACTCATTGTCAAAAACCTTTGCAGGTGTTTATTAGCATCTTCATTGACCTTTTTGGTAAAATATCTCCTCTCAAGTTGAGTGATTGTACTTGGAAGTAGTTGAAAATTTGGCGCATTTACCGGTTAGTTCACAATTGTTAACCTACCATCCGGTGCATTTTCCCTACCATAGTCACCAAAGAGTCTCTTTGGGGGATCTTCAGCCATAATTTCTTCCTCTGACTTTGAATGAACTGAGATATCTTCTTTTTACAGATTCAAGTCTAGCTAACCGAGCTCATTTGTGCCTTGCGTGAAAAGTATTTTCGATTTATGCGTCACAAGGAAATTCAGCTGAGGGATCTCCTCGCATAATAATATTAGAGATATATTAGTAACTACAAAACCAAAATTAAAATATTAGATTTAATTTTAAATTGCAGAGAAATAAAATTTCAATTGAACTTAAATTAAAACTCTATATTTTGGAAGTCCCCAACAACGACGCCAAAAACTTGATTGGAATAATGAGGAAAGTTCCCCGAATGTCGATCTCAAGAACTGCATGTAAATATGAAGTTTGAATTGTTGCTCAATTAAACAAAAACTAGCATTGGGTTTGAATTGCGAGTAGATAATAATAATTGTGAATAAAGTAAGGAAATTGACAAAGTGGTTTTAACAAATATGAGTAACATGCTAGGGTACAAGTGTGAATTATCCGTGTAACAACGTTGGATTCGATATTGCAACAACTTATTTTACATAATCAATTACCGGTTCTTAAGGGTGTTTACTCCTTGGTCCTTAGTGAGAAAACCTTTAATAATTCATCCCAAGACCTATTACTAAAGAAACTTACCGATGAATTTAATCATTTTTATTATCAAGAATACTCTGGCTGCTATAGGGTATCCTTAGTCTTAGGTGATATCTACTATATCATAATCTCATAAAAGCATTAATAATGGCGGTACAACCTAATTGTTAATCATAAATCAATCCATGTTTGTCCAATAGAGAGGGCACTAGAAACATTATACGAATAAATTAATGGTGCAAAACAACATTTTATTGCAATAAGAAGTTCAAAGCCATTATAAGAATCAAATCAAGGACACCCCCTAACATTGGCTGGTTTAGCTACTCATATTATTCAAGGAAAACAAAAGATATTACAAGTATTGGGGAGAGATTTGATCTTCAATCGCTCTTAGTCATGAAAATCTCCTTTCCACTAGAACCACTGCCTTCTCCAATCGTGTGCTCCTTGTTAATCTATGGTTGGTTTTAAGGCCTGGCCAGAAAAATGAGTGTTTTTTCACAAATCCTAAAGGTCATATCTCTCAATTCAAGCAACCATTGAATTTGATTCTTTTTGCATTGTTTTCTCCACTTTGAATACTTCATTTGGCTCAAGGAAAATCAGGAAACGCACGAGGGAATTGCATTTGGCATCAGTTCAAAGTTTGTTCTAAAATCTGTTTCGAGCACACCATTAGTTTGTGCATTTTGCGCTACTAGACAATTTTAAGCCAAAATTAAGCCTTGATTTCGTGACTAATCATGTTTAGAAGTTGCCTAGAGTTAATTAGCACATTGAAATGCAAGTTTTGGTTGAGTTTTGATGCACATGAGATCACAATTCCTTCATGCACACACCTTGCACGATTTTGCTCCAAATCTCATAGTTCTTTCTCATTCTCATCACCACTTACCTCCCTATAAATAGAGGATCATTCCTAGCTCATTTCCTCAAGCTTTGATAGGCAGAAAACCCCTGCCAAACTCTCTCTCCCTCGAACCAGATTTTCTGCAACTTCGTTTTCACTCTCAAAGCCATTCCAGTTTGAAATTAACCATTCATTCTTCTTCCTTGAACCTCATTGAAGCTAACAGAACAAGAATAGTGCCTTGAAGCTTCCTGAATCGTGCTATCCAAGTCTAGTTTCAGAGCTATGAAAGTGAACTTCTTTTAGGTAGGAATCTCCATCAAACCTTGTAAAATAAAGCATCATTGCACTCTCCTCATCTCCCTGATCCTTGTGATCTTCACCATTTGTGTTTTCATCAAGTATTGACTGAGAATTTCTGGAAACAAGTGCTCGTTATTATTTATGATTTTTCTAAATTGTTCATGGTACGAGTGAAATAAATTCTTCGCGAGGGTACCATTAGAATCATCTTGAAGAGACGAAGCGAATGACACCGGTCTGAAGAACTTATTTAACAGTTTAAGGATCACATATGGAGGATGGCCGAAGGTTGAAGACGACCTACGTGTCTGTCTTCAACCAATGAGGGTTTGACATGAAATATTTTTGAATTGGATCCTGTGATAACGTTTTACCATGCGTGCGTCTCCGGAGCCCTTGGATCTGATTACATTTGTGAGTCAGACTCAATCCAACGCTTGACATTATTTCTGATTTTATTTTTTAAGACTTAATTTAAATTGTAATCCGGTGTGAAAACCAAGGAGGTCCATATCAAGCACAGCGCGTGTGATCCTTTGGATCTGCTTACTCACGCGTTTTGACTTTGATCAGATGTTCCACATTTTTTTGGCTTTTATTTTATTTTCTGATTTATATTTTAAAATGCTTTAAACTTCAAAAAATCATATAAAATTAATTTTTGGTCCAAAAATTATGAAAAAATTCACAAAAATATTTTGAAATATTTTCTTTCTGAATTTTATTTTTTAATAATTTTATTTAAGATTTGATATTTTTTATGATTTTTCCCTTTTATTTGAGGTTTTTAATTGTTTTAAAATACTTTCTGACATTTTAAAATTCTGAAAAAAGTATGGAAGGATCCAATGGTCATTAGACAAATGTAGGTGACCACATTTTATTTTTGTTTCTGATTTTACTATATTTTTTTTTCATTTTTGGTTCATTTCACCTTTTATTTTATTGTTTAAAAATATTATCTGACTTTAAAAAAATTTGTCAACACTTATTGACCTCTATTTGACATTGGGTAATTTTCTTGGAATTTTATTTTGATGAAAAAATACTATTTATGTATTTCGTCAATAAAGTCCAATTAAATAACCTAATTTCAAAATCACTTTTAATCCTTTTATTTGATTTTTGTTTTCATTTTATTTTGCTAACTTTTGAATTTATTTTAAAATCACAAATTTCTTCAACATCAATGGAATTTGGGTGTTGATAGGTCTCTTGACCAAATCCACCAATAAAGTTGATTGATTTTGACGAAGTTAGACCGGACAAATTCATCTGATGCAAAATAAATTTGGAAATTATTCCTTCTTCTCCATTTTTTTTCTTTTGTCCCGACTCGGAAAAAGTGATCAATTGGTGGCATGAGCTTTTATGTTCAAACATAAGCCCCAAAAGATGATTTGAGCTTTGATCTTGGTTCAACACCTGTGGCGCTTGTCGTGTGCTCGCGTTGATTTTTAATTCAACTTCTGGCAAGTTTCCACTAACCTTGTCCATTTGAAATTCTCAATTATCTTTGATCAAGTGATGTGATAATTCCAAAACCGGTGATATACTTGACAAAAAACAATTGAAACTTGTCGTGTGGTCGTGTTGATTCTATCAAGCTTCTGGTAAGTCTTCAAGCGTAAGTTTCAAGATAGTCACCTTGCTGACGACTAAATATTAACAATTCGATGATATACTTGAAAAGTTTCAAGATGGTCATCTTGCTAACCTTTGATAATTGCTTTTTATTTTCCGCTCTTTACTTTCCGTTTTTACTGTTATGCTCTTTATTTTTATGCACTTTATTTTTAGCATTTACATTTCATGCCATTTTTTTCTTTGCTCACTTGAACATTTATTTTCTATGTCATTTTTCCTTTGCTCAATTGAGATTTTACTTTCTTGTTATTTTGAATTTTCTCACTTGAGCTTTATTTTTCCTTTTTCAAAATACCTAATAATCAAACTGAAACATAAAAAACTCTTAATTGAACTTGGTTACTATCCTTGTGCTTGGAGATTGATCTTTGGACTTAGGATTAAGACCTATACCTCAACTTGGAGATCTTTGTGCCCTTGGTGATATTCTGTCTTGTCTGGTTATTATCTTTGTATGCAGGTTATTCCGTTATACTCGATTAAGAGTGGATTCCTCTAAATACAGTTGTTATCCTGCCTGTTTTTCTCAAGACAAGAGTTCACCTAAAAGCATAGACTTATCTAAAGCTTGGTGTTTTTGTCTGGTTATTTGTTGCTTATGTGGTAATCCAAATGATGAGATATGGTATTGGCTCTTGATGTCAAGTACTAGTTTTCTGACCCGGTTAGACCTTTCTTTACCCTTACCTTTTACTTTATTCACTTAGGTTAGCCTCTTCATCTCCTCCCCATTCTTTAATTTTCAAAATCTTCCCTCTTTTTCAAAGGATTCTTGTTTTCAAAACTCGAACCGCTTTCATAAAAAACTTGGACTTATGTCCATGAATTCTCAAACTTTTCTTTTCTTAATAAACTTTCAATTCATTTAATAATACTTTGACTTTTATTTTGTTAAGACTAAAAAAAACTAACCTCATTCAAACTTTTTGAGTCCTTTGTGGCTTTCTTAAAAAAAACATTTTCTTAAAATCAACCAACACTCAACTTTAGTATTTTTTACCCGAACTACTAGGTTTTGATTTCAACATTGCACATTGTTGGTATGTAAGCCTAGAACTCATTGGAAGTTCTATCAAACCAAAAATTATAAAAATACTTCTTTTCTCCCCCACCATCCATTTTGTGACATCAGTCTATCCTCAATGGATCGCCAATATTGGGCTAGTGCCGTAGAAATATGGAAAAGTCCGCATGTGTGTTGATTACCGAGAACTGAACAAGGCTAGTCCGAAAGATGATTTTCTGTTGCCACATATTGATATGTTGGTGGATAGTACGACCAAGAGAAAAGTGTTCTCGTTCATGGATGAATTTTCCGAGTACAATCAAATTAAGATGGCTCTTGAGGACATGGAAAAAACAGCGTTTATCACACCCTGGGGAACATTCTGTTACAGAGTGATGCCCTTCAGGTTGAAGAACGCTGGTGCCATGTACCAGAGGGCCATGACGACCCTATTCCATGATTTGATGCATAAAGAAATTGAATTGTATGTTGATGATATGATTGCCAAGTCCCAAACTGAGGAATATTATTTGGAAGACTTATTGAAACTGTTTCAATGTTTGAGGAAGTATCGCCTCCGTTTGAATCCTAATAAGTGTACGTTTGGTGTCCAGTCTGGAAAATTGTTGGGTTTCATTGTCAGCCAAAAAGGAATTGAAGTTGATCCTGATAAAGTTAGGGAAATTCAAGATATGCCTGCACCAAGTACTGAAAAACAAGTCATAGGTTTCCTCGGACGTTTGAATTACATTTCCAGATTCATATCCCATATAACTGCAACATGTGAGCCAATTTTCAAGCTGTTGAAGAAAGAACAAAGTTGCGTATGGACAAATGATTGCCAAAGTTCATTTGAAAGTACCAAAGGGTATTTGCTCGAGCCTCCTATCATGCTCCCTCCCATTGAAGGAAGACCATTGGTTTTATATCTGACAGTGTTGGAAAGCTCAATGGGTTGTATTTTGGGATAGCAAGATGAAACATGAAGAAAATAATATGCCATTTATTATCTAAGTAAGAAGTTCACCGACTTTGAGTCCTGATATTCTATGTTGGAGAAGACTTATTATGCTTTGGCCTGGGCTGCAAAGTGACTGTGACAATATATATATTAAATCATACTACTTGGTTGATCTCTCGAATGGATCCGATCAAGTACATCTTTGAAAATCCTGCTCTTACGGGAAGGACTACTCGTTGGCAGATGTTGTTATCTGAATATGATATTGAATACCGCACCCAGAAAGCTATTAAAAGCATTGTAATGACAAAATACCTAGCTCATAAGCCGGTTGAGGATGATCAATCTGTTGAATTTGACTTTCCTATTGAGGATGTAATGTATTTAAAAATGAAAGATTGTGATGAGCCTTTACCCGAAGAAGGTCCAGATCCTGAGTCCCGATGGGGAATGATGTTTAATGGAGCTGTGAATTCTTGTGGAAAAGGAATTGGTGTGTGATCATCACTCCTCAAGGAGCTCACATTCCTTTCACAGCAAGATTGATGTTTGATTGTACGAATAATATGGAAGAGTACGAAGCTTGTATCATGGGTCTTGAAGAAGCCATTATCTCAGAATCAAAATTCTTGATGTGTCTGGTGACTCAGCTTTAGTAATAAATCGGATTAAAGGAGATTTGGAGATTCGTCACTCTGGCTTAATCCCTTACAAAGATTATGCAAGGAGACTATTGACTTTCTACAATAAAGTATAACTTCATCACATTCCTCGGGATGAAAATCAGATGGATGACGCCTTGGCTACTTTGGCTTCCATGTACAAAGTGAACCAGTTGAATGGTGTAACTCAGATCACCATTGAGCATCAGGAAAGGTTGGCTTACATATTCGTTGTAGATGTGGCAAAGTATGATAAAGCGTGGTATCATGACATCAAGCATTTCCTGATGACTCAAGAATATTTGGTTGATGCGACAAGCAAAGATAGAAAGACATTGAGGCGGTTGGCTGGTAGTTTCTTTCTCAATGAAGGTGTGTTATACAAGAGAAATCATGGCATGGTCTTACTCAGATGCGTGGATAGAAACGAAGCAAACATGTTGATGCATGAGATTTATGAGGGTTCTTTTGGTACCCTAGCCAATGGACACTCTATGGCTAAGAAGATGGTAAGGGCAGGTTACTATTGATTGACAATGGAATCCGATTGTTACAAATTTGCGAAGAAGTGCCATAAGTGTTAGAGTTATGTTGATAATAGACCCAAGATGAATGGGGCAGTTGAAGCTACAAATAAAAATATCGAGAAGATCATCCAGAAGATGGTCGTCACTTACTAAGACTGGAATGAAATGTTACGATTTTCTTTATATGAATATCGCACTTCAGTACGTACTTCAACATGCGCTACCCCTTTCTCTCTTGTTTATGGAATGGAAGCAGTGCTCCCCATTGAGGTTGAGATTCCATCTTTGCGTGTGATAATGGAAGTGTAATACGGTGAACTGACTTTGAGGTTTTCGTATCGCAAATGTGCGGATAGCAAGAGTCGCCACCGACTTTTCTTTTATCCAATTAAGGGAAGGTGAAAAGAACAGGAAAAGGCCTTCGTTAGATTCTGAGTAAGGGAGAAGGTTATGAAAAGGGAAGGTATTAGCACCCCTTTTCATCTGTAGTTATCTACGGGCTCTTAGTTGCTCTTAGATCATTTTCAAAAAGTGTTTTCTGTGTGTTTGACAAAAGTGTTTTGAAAAGGCATTTCGCTTTGACTTTGTAATGATTCATGTAGGAATGTATACAAAGTGTTTGGAAATGTTTCGTTTTGAAAAGAATTTGAACTTTGACAAAAGTGTGAGGTGTGAAAAGTATTTTGATAGAGCAAGCAACTAAAAGTCTTATTACCTACTCAGAATTGGTCGTTTTTGTATTATTTTACTTTCCTTTAGAATAGCGCTATCCATACCATTAGTTGGTAGGTAACCCTATTCATTGGATGTGAGCGGGACATTCGAAGGGACATCATATGGTCATAGAAATCAACTTGTAGGAAGTATCCTAGCACATTCGAAGGGATTATCATCATTTTTCGTAGGCGACAATCGAGGGTCAAGATCATGTATTCGTAGGCGACATCGTGGGTCTTATGATCTTTGTATCGAAGGGACTATGATGATTTATTTGAAGGCAACGGTGCTAGAATACCTCTACGTTCGAGGGACATGACCATTTGAATTGAAGGCAACGAGAGAATTACCCTAAGGGGTGCATGTGTGAAAGAGTGTGTTGATTCAAATATATTATCTTGAAGTTAAGAGTGAGCTATGTCCAATTTTATCTTGCCATACACGCCTAGTTACTAACAGTTTATTAGGGTGCGGAAATTAAAATGCGGAAGTATAATGCGGAAAGATAAATCCTACGCTATTACATGGCTTTGCGTATACATAATTTAAAAATGCGGAAAATAAAAGCCCTAATTAAACTATTACATCTCATAAGCAATTACATAATTGGAATAAAGAAAACGATAAAAAGAAATCATCCGAAACGGGATAACCTGTGAAAAGATGAGAAATCGGGAAATACGAGGAAATCGATCAAGAGAAAAAAAATGTTAGCAAAAATAATAATTTTTAAATGAGAAAAATATTTCATGCTGGAAATAACATTAATATGCTAAAATATTTTTTTGGGATTTTTTGGAGTTAATTTAATAATTAAAAACTAATTAAAAGTGATTTAAATGATAAATTAGAAAATAAATTAAATATGCATGCAAAATTAATGTTTTTAATTTTATAAATTAAATAAACATTTTCTGGAAATAATGCAAAAAGGAAAATATTTTTTGGTATTTTTTAATGCATGATAAAAAATTGTGAAAAGAAATTAAAATGAATGCAAAATATTAAATAAAAAGGAAAATATGAAAATAATTGAAAAAGTGTGAAGTTTGCAAAAAGAAAAACAAAACCGGTCCCTGGCTGATTCGAACTCGTGACCAGGAGGAATATCTACCAACAGTCTGCGCCTTAACCACTGGGACAAGTGTCACTTGGTGTTTGTAAAGCTAAAAACAAGGGAATATAAGTGATGACGCGTCAGGGATAAGTTTGAAACACAGTCAGCCACGCGTGGACCCCATCTGTTTATGAATGGATGAATCATAAAGGCCAGAAACGCCACGCAACCTCCTCGCCGGTCAGCAAAGTCAGCGACGCCGGAGCCCTAGCTCCGGTCGTCTTCTCCGGCCAACCTGAAACTGAAACACGCGAAATACGAAGAATAAATGGAACAGGGGAACCCTATCCCCCTAAATTGGACCTTCTGAATCCAATGGTGCTATTGGTTTGCCCTGAAAATGCCTGTATTAACCAGTTCGATCCAAACAGTTCGGAATAACCTAACCATGGCAAAACGCGATTCCTACGTGTATGCTTGCATGTAAGGTATCAAATATGTTCTAATGAACCTCCTGAGCATAAATAAACACATAAAAAGCATTAGCAACGCATGAATAATGAAATTCAATTTTCTGAATTTTACCAAATCGGAGCAAGTTGTGGATCGCGTTCTGGGCAGTCTTGGCTTCAAGTAAGGGTTGCTTTTGCTTGCTGGGAACCTCAGGAACAAGATTGGATGGTTGGTTTTATGAAGGGTCAGAATCAAAATTCGATTTTCACCAATTCTTGAAAAAATTTGGCAAAGTTTGGGTTGTTGTAAGGGGGTTTCGTGTCCTTGGCTTGGCATATTGCTGGCTATTTATAGAGTGAATTAGGAGAGGAAAAAGAAGGAAAAAAGATTTGGTTTTGAATGTGCATTGAATAAGTTTCAAATAAAATCAAATTTTGGAGAAAAATTGATTTTCTCTTTAATGAAGGATCAAGCACGAAATTGGCATGTATCATGGGCTTCCTTGGACCTCAAGTTTGATATAAAATCACTCCTTTTGGAAAAAAAAATCTTATTTTCATATTTTATATAATTTAATTTTGAATTAAATGGTTTTAAATCCAAAAATAAATTAATAAAATAGAAAATTGCCATGGCCAAGCATTAATGGGTCACAAATAACATCATGAACAAGTTTGGATCATAAGATTATAGGCCCATTTGGAAAATTTTGCATTTTGACCAATATCTCCTTTTGTGCAATTGTCCAAAATTGCCCAACTTCTAAATAGTGTATCTTGCTCAATTTTCCTCATTTTTTAGTGTTCTTGGACTTTTTAGAAATATCTAAGAGTCCTCTAACCAACATCTTTGGTTTCATCTCAATTGGAGTTTCCATGCTCAATATATCTTCAAAACAAAATGTTGACTTTTTGTTGACTTTGAAAATGACTTGTAATGTTTTGATCCATACCTTCCAAATGAAGCATTTTTTGAACATTCTTGTGAGACATGAAGTTGTATAGAATTGGATTTCCTTCAAAACAAGAGGTGGTGGAAAAATTTCTGAGAAAGTATGAAGAAGTTATGCTCAGTCAAAGTTTGGTTGACTTTTCACTGAAAAACCCTAATTTGGAAAGTTTGACTTTTGAGCAAATCTTGAGTTTTCTTGATGAATCATGATCAACCCTTGATCAAATGATGAATGTAACTTCAAAATGAGGATGTTGACCAAAAATCGGAAGTTTGAGTATGTTGACCACGCTTGACTTTTGTCCAATACAATTGATTTTCAACTATCTGAGCAATTGTCTGAGGAAATTTGACTTGTGAGGCTTGAAACTTGACATGGAGAATCTTTGAAGCATATGAGGAGGCATGATGGCCATTGGATGTGTTGGAAGTCCATCTGGATCTGAGAATCTCCAAACCCTAGTTTGGGTTGATTGTCTAGGAGAGGGTTTGTCTGATCATCCTTTGAGGAATCCTTGAGTATGGATGTATGAAATATCATGAGAAGATGGAGGGCAAATTTTGGGGTATGACAATGCCCTGCTCAATCTTCTTGTATCGAAGGATTAGATTGGCATGCTTGCCTTTCGTGACCTGGAGGTAGAAGATGATTGAACACTCGAGTACACCTGAAAATTTGCACTCGCTGTTGGCTGATGATGCGGGAATGGGCTTATAGATGCCATTTGGAGAAGATGGGGAATGAGTCATACGCTAGACCCGATATTGTTGATAGGAGAACTGACAGGGATGGGCTTAAGATGCCATCTGGAAAGATTGATGCTGGGGAGTGAGCCGTACGCTAGGCTCTGTAGATGTTTCTGGAACTGAAAGGAGCATGGAGATGGGCTTAAGATGCCATCCGGAGGGAGTCGTACGTTAGACCTTGTGCTCATCTTTGAATGAAGTTATTGGTTTGTATTGGTTTTTAACCAAATATGCAGCATTCTGAAGGTGGAGAAATGTTGACAAGTAGTCGGAGATGGGCTTAAGATGCCATCCAGGGCAACTGAGTCGTATGCTAGACTCTGTAGTTGCTGTTGATAATAAGGGAGAGTCAGAATACATCTTCGTGCTGATTACTCTGAGGGGATAATAGTTGGCAACATGTGGATATCTTTCCTGTTGTGCATCGGGTGTTGGTCCACTGCCTGTTATCGGAGGATAACCTGTGATCGTTCAGATAGGGTTTCCCGTCTGGCTTCGGGTGTTAATCCTGGATCCGTTGTCGGAGGACAACAAGGGTGGTCGTTCAGATAGTTTTCCCGTCTGGATTCGGGTCTTAATCCTGGACCATTTGTCGGAGGACAACTAGGGGCGGTCTTTCAGATAGTTTTCCCGTCTGGATTCGGGTCTTAATCCTAGACCGTTATGCGGGTGACTTTCACTGCTTTGAGAAAACAAGAGAAACTTTGATAGAATATTTGTTAGTCTTATGCAGAGTATGATGCATGACGATGTGTATGAATGACATATGCATAAATTATGACTTTTATGAATAATGTATGAATGATAGATGTCGTGGTATTTCAAAACATATCCATCTTGAAGAAGATGTGGATGTTCTGCTTGGAGATTTCTGACTTCTGCTTGGGGACGGAACGGATGGGGTCCCTGAGAAGAAAGAAAACTTTGATTCCTCCGATGCACTATCTGACCAAGTCTTGGGCCTAGAAATTATTGAGGATGGTAGAGATCGAGACACACGTTGTTGAGGATCTCATACATAGACCCTGCTGGGGAGAGTCTAGAGGGATACTCTACTTGGGATCTTGCGCGTAAATCCTGCTGGAGAGTATTTGATAATTGCTGGGAGATCGGGTTAGAAGAATCTGGAGCCCGCTGGAATCTCTGGCTGAGGTATGAAAGGTGTAGGTTTCCTCCGATGCACTATCTGACCAAGTCTCGAGTCTGGATACTACTGCTGGAGGAAAGGGGAATTGCTGAGAGATACTTTGTTAGGGATAAATACCTCGGCTGGGGACGAAATGTTTTTTGCTCGGAGACTGATGTAACATGATTTTAGTTGAGTGGAATTACTGCTCATGGATTCCCTTTTACTCCAATGTGGAAGATTTGTTATGAGTGACACCTCTGTGGGGATCATGTTCTGCGGGGGACTGTTTTGGTGACTTTCGTCGTCATCTCAATTCCTGGAGCCTGTAGTAATTACTTTTGCATGTTCACTTTTCGCATGCTTGTGAACAAATTTTATTGTTAGATGCATATAATCATTCAAGGCAAACGTTGGACTTTATGCAAACAACAACAGTGATAATTGTAAAGAGAAAGAAAACTTGTATTTATTTGAAAGGTGGCGTATGGCCAAGTGGTCTGTATATAAGAAAAGAAAAGCCATGCGGAAACAATCTCGTTAAGTTCCAACTATGCTAGTACTCATATATTTCAACTATCTCATCTCCTTGCTGTCAGTAGGAAGTGAATGGATTGATTTTCGCCATTTGAATCTTGAATGCTGATAGTAGTCTGAAGTAGGTGATCCGACGAGACATAGTCGACGCTTAAATCCCTAACTTTGCCTAGACCGCCTTTCGAGTTTTCGCCCACCGGATACCTTTTTGCCCAAGCCGCCTTTTCGTGTTTTCGACTTCTGGTGTACATGTTTTGTATATATCCTTAACTTTTGCCCGAACCCTTTGGTTCGCCAGATGCCCTTATTTTTGCCTAGGTCACCCTAGCGGGTCTCTTTTATGCGTTGTATTTTTTGACTATGTCTGTGTTCACAGGGTATGGGAAGTCTTCACCATCCATGGTGCTAAGTATCATAGCTCCACCAGAAAATACTGTCTTGACTACAAATGGTCCCTCATAGGTGGGAGTCCATTTGCCCCTGGGATCACCTTGTGGAAGAATGATGCGCTTGACCACTAGATCACCGACTTGGTAGACTCGGTGCTTGACTTTCTTGTTAAATGCTCTGATCATTCGCTTCTGATAGATTTGTCCATGGCAGATGGACGTGAGTCATTTCTCATCAATCAGATTAATCTGGTCAAGGCGGGTCTGGACCCAATCGTCTTCGCCTAGCTCTGCGTCCTGGAGGACTCTGGTTGAGGGAATCTGAACCTCGATGGGTAGAACTGCCCATACCGCATACAAGAGGAAGGGGTTGCCTCGCTGATGTTCGATCAGAAGCGATAACCATGAAGAGCGAATGGTAACATCTCATGCCAATCTTTGTAAGTCACCGCATCTTCTCAGATAATCTTCTTAATGTTCTTGTTGGCGGCACAACGCCATTCATCTTAGGCCGATAAGGAGAAGAGTTGTGATGCTTGATCTTGAACTGCGCGCAGAGTTCGGTGATCATCTTGTTGTTGAGATTGGAACCATTATCTGTGATGATCCTTTCGGGAGTGCCATACCGACAGATAAGATTATGTTTGATGAATCGTGCCACAACATTCTTGGTAACAGATGCGAACGAGGTTGCTTCTACCCACTTGGTAAAATAGTCAATTGCCACAAGGATGAAACGATGTCCATTGGAAGTTGTGGGCTTGATTTCTCCGATCATGTCAATGCCCCACATTGCAAAAGGCCAAGGAGTCATAGAACATTCGGGTACTGAGGTACGCACTTTGTCCGCATAACCGCACTTGTGACAAGATCGAGCGTAGCGCGATCGCCCATGGTGGACCAATAGTAACCTATTCTCAAAATCTTCTTAGCCATGGTGTGTCCACTGGAGTGGGTACCAAGTGCGCCTTCGTGTAACTCTTCCATGATTCGTTCCGCTACTTTCTGGTCTACACAATGAGTAAGCACATAATGCGTGATCGAGGAAGAATTTGGATGCAAATCTTCTCAAGAACTTCTTATCATTGACAGATGCCCCTGCGGGATATTCCTGAGTCTCAAGATACCTCTTCACATCGTAGTACCATGGTTTCTCTTCTGTATCAAGCTCATAACAATATGCCGGTTCGTCAAACTTCTCGATGATGATCTGGGGAGCCTCGTTGTCCCATCTGACCCTGAACATAGACGACATAGTAGCTAATGCGTCTGCCAACTGATTCTCTTCTCGCGGAATGTGATCAAAAGTGATCTCTTCGAAGTAGGGGATCAAACTCAAAACATGCTTTCGATACGGAATGAGATTCGGATGCTTCATATCCCACTCGCCTTTAATCTGACTGATCACTAAAGCTGAGTCTCCATACACTTGTAAGAACTTGATTCTTAAGTCAATAGCAGCTTTAATACCCATGATGCATGCTTCGTATTCGACCATGTTATTGGTGCAACTGAAACATAGTCTGGCGGTGAAAGGTGTATGTCCGCCTGTAGGGGATGTAATGATGACGCCAATGCCATTGCCAAGTGCGTTTGAGGCTCCATCAAAAACCATAGTCCATCGGGATCCTTGTTCAGGTCCTTCGTCTGGTCCTGGTTCTTCACAATCGGACTAGTAAAACATCTTCATCTGAAATTAACCGCATAGATCGATAGTCATCTACGGCTTGATGAGCCAAATGATCGGCTACTACACTTCCTTTGATCGCTTCGAGAAGTGTACCGATGTCGATTCGGTCAAGATCATTTGCCATCTTGCTATTCTTCCGAGAGCTGGTTTCTCAAATATGTATTTTATCGGATCCATCTTGGAAATCAACAAGCTAGTGTGAGTCAACATATACTGCCTTAGTCGGAAAGCACAAGCCAAAGCGTTGCAAGTTTTCTCGAGTGAGTATCTTGTTTCACCGGTAAACTTTTGCTAAGGTAGTATATTGCATGCTATTTTCGACTGACTCGCCATGTTGCCCCAACACACACCCCATTGAGTTCTCTAACACCGCAAGTACATGATAAGAGGTCTTCCTTCGGCATCGAGATAGAGGATTCTAGGTACTCCTTGATTTTGTCAAAAGCGATCCGAAATCGCTGCTCCATTCTACCACTTGATCTTTCTTAAGCAACTTAAAGATTGGCTCACAAGTAGCAGTTAGGTGTGCAATGAATCTGGCAATGTAATTCAATCGGCCCAAGAAGCCCCTGACCTCTTTCTCGGTGCGGGGAGCTGGCATTTCCTGAATAGCTTTAACCTTGGCGGGGTCAACTTCAATACCTTTTCCACTGACAACAAACCCTAGGAGCTTACCGGATCTGACTCCAAAGGTGCACTTGTTAGGATTAAGTCTTAGTCTGTACTTCTTCAACCTATCAAACAGTTTTTGTAGATGATCAAGATGTTCTTCTTCAGTCTGTGATCGAGCTATCATGTCGTCGACGTAGACCTCTATCTCGTGATGAATCATGTCATGAAATAATGTCACCATAGCACGATAAGTGGCGCCTGCTCTTCATCCGAACGGCATAACCTTGTAGCGAAAGTGCCCCACCGTAACAAAAATAGTCTTTCCATGTCTTCGTGAGCCATCTTGATCCGATTGTAACCGAGAAACCATCCATGAAGGAGAATACCTTATGTCGAGCGTGTGTCAACCGTAACATCTATATGAGGAAGTGGGAAATCGCCTTTCGGACTCGCTTTGTTCGATCTCGTAATCCACACACATTCGTACTTACCATCCTTCTTAGGCACGTGCACCACATTTGCAACCCATCGTGGATAAGAAGTAAGCCAAGAAACCGACGTTGAACCGCTTCATAACTTCTTTGATTTTCTCGACATCTCGGGACGATGCGACGAACCTTCTTTCACCGAGAAAACCTTCTTTGTTTAATCGGTACCACAATATCAATGTCTAAACTCGGCATGTCTTCGTATGACCAAGCAAAACCTCAATATAGTCTCGTAGCATCCGAACCAACCTTTCTTTAACACTATTCTCAAGACCCGCTCCTATCTTGATCTCTTTTCATCTTCATCAGACCAAATTCACAACCTCAAGTGACTCTTCGATGGTCAGATAACTCGCTTCTTCTGTAGCAATCGACAAGTTCTCCGACACTTCACAATCTTCCTCACTTTCGCCTTCGCTTGGTAGATCGGATTATCGAAGTCATATTTAGCAATAGCATAGTGTATCAACGAGATTCGGAGTGATTCTGTTGTATCACGTGGTGTGTAAGAAACACATAGCTTTTTGAAGGGTGATAAAACAAAAATAGAATGCAAAAGTCCAACGATTTTATTGAATGAAAATATGCAAATGACAGATAATAACCCTCACAAACGAGCCATGATGCCCCGGGCAAGGAACTAGGCTTTAAAGTTTATTGTTCAAAACATAGAAAATACGAAAAGCGAAACAAAACAAGAGCAATTACTCCTGTCTAAAGGAGATTGGTATGACGTCTTCAGTCTTCCAATTGCTCAGTCCGTCGTCTGGAGTAGGGAAGATCCACTTGCTGATGTTGAAGTCGTTGTCGTCGTCTTCTATAGCATGGATTCCACTCTGGCTGATGCAGAAAGGAAGCTGGCCAGCATGTTCGCGGTGTATCATCTTCTGACCTTTGATGGTGAATCCTAAACCAGTCTTGTTAGATTTGAAAGGAAGATCAGGGAGCTGACCCCAAATAGAACTACCTCCTTCTTCAACTGCTGCTTG
Source organism: Vicia sativa (assembly GCA_021764765.1). Taxonomy (NCBI): domain Eukaryota; kingdom Viridiplantae; phylum Streptophyta; class Magnoliopsida; order Fabales; family Fabaceae; genus Vicia; species Vicia sativa. Next base: position 117,241,392 of record CM038797.1, read on the forward strand.
AGCATCCTTCAGCGAGGCCATCCTAGGCGGAGTTTGTGTAACTTCAGGAGTGACATGAGAGTCAGCAGGCATGACTCTGGGTATTGTTTCAAAAGCTTGGCAGGGAGTCTCGTAGAATTCACCCTCCACCTCGAGGTATCGGGATGACTGTAGATGACTGAACATATATTCTTCTTCACCATATACTGTAACAACTTTCCCCTTCACTGGGTACTTCAGTTTCTGATGCAAGGTAGAAGTACCGCCCCATGTATCCAAGGGCCCAAGTAGGCAAGAGTAAGTCGGACGGATGTCCATGACAAAGAAAGTGGAATCAAAAGTCTGGAACCGACTTTACAGAGTGAGCTCTCCAAGTATCGCTTCGCTTAAACCATCAAAAGCTCTCACAATAATGTCACCGGTTTCTAACTAATCCTTCAACATCAAGTCGATCAAAAGCGCTTTGGCGGATGTTCAGAGCGTAACCGTATCCACCAAAACATGAGACAATGTAACGCCTTGCATTCAACAGAGATGTGCAAGGCTTTGTTGTGTTTCTTTCTGGAAGGAGTCAAATCAGCATCAGAGAAGCCTAGGCCATTGTTGGCAGCCAGGCTAGCAATACAAACTTCAAATTGGTCAGTAGTAGTGTCTTGCAGCACGTGAGCATTCTTCAGAAACTTCACTAAGGCATTGGCATGAGCCTCAGAGCACAAGAGCAGAGCAAGCATGGAGATCTTGGACAGAGTCTGTCCCAATTGTTCCACAACATTGTAGTCACTCTTCTTGATAATCTTCAGAATTTCCTCCATTTCTTGTTTGGAGGTGTTTTCAGCAACTTCCTTTGGTACTTCTGGCTGAGCAGGATGAGTCACTGGTTCTTTCCCTCTAGCTTGGGGAATTGGTTCGGTAGCTGGAATGCGAGTTGGAGTCGCAGTGTCTTTTGGAGGAGAGATTTCTGGAGAGAATACTCTTCCGGTTCGGGTCACCTTACTTGATCCGGTGATGTTGTCAATGTCAAGAATGGTAACTTCAATGGTCAGATCTTCAATGGTCAGAGGGTCTTGCTTGACGCCATGATAGTAAACCTCAGCTCCATAATTCCAAGGGATAGCCTTGTCAGAGGAATATGGAATCGGTCTTGGAGAAGTAATGATGAGAGGTGCCACTCTAGGCACAAAATCAGCAAAGGAAATCCTTATGGTGTTAACATCAGCATAGTCTTCTGGGAAATCGTCACCCCATCCGGTTATCTTAACATCTTCAATAGGAATCTTGTAGCTCTCAGGAACAGTGTACTTCACCATGTAATCATACTTTCCGCTTGGCTGCCCCAAGGTATCCCACACAGATGGTGCAGTTTCATTCACATCTTCGATTTTCAACTTAGACATATCTTCACACAACTTCTGCACAGGTGGTTTCAGAAATAGTATCTCACGGTTATTCATCATGCACTGGACACGTCTTCTCAACCAAGCACAACCATCAGGTGCAGATGGGCACCAACGACAATTCTCTGGGCATCCTGGATTGACACCGGCTTGTAGCAAATTCTTCTTAACAGTCATCAGAGGAATGGTCAAGCCATCTATGTTGAAAACATAAGTATCCTCCCCAACAACATTGGAACTCTTGTCATGGTTAGGCATGGGCGCGTTGATCACATTCGGAGTCTCAACAGGAGGGTCAAACTCAATCTGCTTAGCTTCAATCATATCTTGAATCTTGTTCTTCAGAGCCCAACAATCATCAGTATTATGTCCAGGGCTATTGGAGTGGTAAGCACACTTAGCATTAGGATTATATCTCAGAGAGGAAGTGTTGACACTCTGAGGAGGATCCTTCAAAGTAATCAGCTCTGCTTTCAACATGTGTTGCAAGGCTTGCGACAATGGCATTTTGATCTTCGTAAACTGTCTTCGTGGCGCGTTCTGACCATACACAACATTAGCTTCTTTCTTACCACCAAAAGATCTCTTCGCAGCATTTGAAGATGACTCTACATGAATCTTTCCGCTCTTGATACCAGCTTCGATACGCTCTCCTGTCAATATCAACTCGGTGAACCCGGCCGAAGAGTTTCCAATCAGATGATTGAAGAATGGGCCTGTCAGTGTTTCCATAAACATATCAACTAACTCCCTACTAGACAAGGGTGGTTGAACTCTGCCTGCTAGATCTCTCCATTTCTGAGCATACTCCTTAAACTTCTCATCACGACCCATAGACATGCTCTGTAGTTGCATGCGAGTGGGTGTCAATTCAGCATTGTACTCATATTGCTTGTAAAAAGCATCTGCTAAGTTACTCCAGGTACGGATACGGTCATTCTCTAGCTGATAATACCATTCCAATTGAGTTCCGGACAAACTCTCTTGAAAATAGTGCATCCACAATTTTCTGTCATCGGTGTGGGGGTTGATCTTTTGAACATAGGAATTCAAATGCAGCTTAGGGCAAGACATGCCATCATACTTGGCAAAAGTTGGAACCTTGAACTTGGGAGGAATCACCACGCCAGGGACAAGACTCAGATCATCAAAATTCAGCCCGGACATCTTCAGGTTTTCCACAGCATTCAGACGGTCTTCAAGTTGCTTGTACTTGTCATCTTCATCAGAGTACTGGTCATTATCATACTGGTCCTCTCTCCCTTTCTCAGACTCACGCTGGTCATCTTCATTACCCTTGACACTCCCTTCAGTCTTGACACTTCCTTCTGAGAGTTCTATCCGGCTGACCACTTTAGGACCACCTTTGTAGCGTATGCCCATGTTGAGGAGACCAACAACCTTCTTCTTCTTCTTGTTGATGAGCTTCTTCAGATCTTCTTGGCCTTGGACCAAGCTAGTGAACATCTGGTGGAACTGAGCATTCTGAGCCTGGAGATCCTTGACAGACTGTTCGAGAGCCATTTCTGCTAAAATAAATAGCGAGAAAATGAGAAAACCAATCTTCAATGTACCTGTTATGAGATGTTATGCCATGATATGCGATGTTTATGCAAATGCAATGCAATGTTTTCAAAGACCTAAGAGATTTAAATTTGTTAAACAAGCACGAACAAACATTTATTAGTTCTCTTTTTATTCTTTTTCTTTTTAAGTACAAAAGATAGTTCAAAACAATAAAAGAAAACATATAAATCCTAAAGCTCTAAGTCTCCCATGGGCGCTTCCTCTTGGTGCCGAGGTAGGCGTTGATGTTTCGCTCCTCGTGAAGTAGCTTCGTCAACTCTAGCACTTTCTTCTCGCTTGCATAGCACTGAGCTTCGAATGTATCTCTTTCTTATTTAAGCTGAATCCAAGATCTCTTCAAGTCTTCAAAATCAATAGGCATGTCAGGATGGAGAACAGTATAGGATTCGTCACCTATAGCAACAGGTTCCATAATTACTGGTAAAACAGGCGTGAATGGCATCATGAGGTTTTGAGCTCGAGCTCGCACCCATTTGAGGTAAGGTTCCCAAGGAATGGAGTTTTGGTGCCCCAAAGTCTTGGTATCAGTCTTCTTTACCATGCCCCAAGCGTGTATGAACCTTCGCCGGTAATTCTGGAGATCGTGGTTGTAGTCGAACACAATATCTTGGAGAAGCATATCATGAGAACCATCTCTTCGAGCAAAACCAAACTGACGTAGAGCTAAAGAAGGGTTGTAAGTAATACCTCCCCTTATACCAAGTAGTGGTACATTAGGGAATTCTCCACAACGCTCAATAAAAGTGAAGTCTTTTTGAGAGAAAAGATTCCAACGGATATCTGAATGAGAGAGTGACATTAGCCTTTGAGACCATCTCAACCTTTGTTCGTTCTTCAAAACTGATGGAGGAAGGTGCGAAATAAATCACCTGGAAAGTAACGGTATGCAACACATGAGAGTTCCTTGTCTTTTAGTAGTACGAGTGTGGAGAGAATGTAGGATATCTCCAAGTAAGGTAGGCACAGGATTACGGGTAAGGAACAACTTGATGGCGTTGACATCTATGAATTGATCCGAATTAGGGAATAGAACCAAACCATAGATTAGCAAGGCCACAATATCTTCAAATGCATGGAAACTCATAACTTTAAGGAATTCTCGGGCTTTCTTAATCAGGAACTTAGCAAGTAAACCCTTAACTCCGCTTCTAGTTTCCCAATTGGCTTCAATGTCTGAGCGCTTAAGATGTAAACCTGATGCAATGTCTTCGTACCTAGGAACCTTTTCTAAACCGGTGAATGGCATTTGGTCAAGAATAGGTACCCCAAGTAGCTTAGAGAACTCTTCCAAGGTAGGAACCAACTGATAATCTGGGAATGTAAAGCAATGGTGTTTCGGATCAAAGAACTGGAATAGGACATGCATCATATCTTCTTCAAAACCGGAGGTAACCAAGTCAAGTAGATAACCATGTCTTTTGATGAACTGAGCATGGTCGGGAATCTCTGAAACCAATTCTTTGAGCTGAGAAGGTATACCCATGAAGTTGATTCGGATAGTCTTTCTAGAAGCCATAATCCCTACAAAATAGAGCAAAGATAAATCTCTAGGTCCTTGAAATAGTTAGATATGATATGCAATGCGATGATGTCATGATGTCATGCTTAGCACACACAAACAATTCACACAATGAGCCTAAGTTTAAGGCTTGCATGAGGTATAGGTGATTACCCCACCAAAAGTTTGAGTTGGTTCATCCTGTCCTATAATAGTAACCGGGTTCTAGGAATCTCACATCATTGATCTTTCTCGTAGGCGTTTATTTCAATACGACTACCAAGTGGTCGACCGAAAATATCCCAAAAGTCGGATCTTAATGAGCGTAGCATCGAGTATCAGCCAACCTTAGTCTGCACCAAAGCCGATCATCTCACTACCTTCTAATGGCAAAGATGGGTCAATTAAGGTTCTAAAAGTTTAGTTAGTGCTTGATGACACCACGCAGAAGCCAAATACTATCCTCAACTTGAAAATGAAGAGTATCAGGACATCCAAAGTGTCACACTAACGTAGCCATCATGTTGACCGTTTCGATATACGTCTAACGGTCACGACGATTTATTGCTACTTACCTAAAAGGAAACCCGGATCCGGGTGTAGGATCCCCCACAAATATAATACCCAAGCAACCCTTAAAGATAAAGCAAACAAATCAAACAAAAAACAGTAAAGATGATCTAAAAATCCTTACGGCATTCTCTCTTTTAGGGTGTCTCCCCGGCAGAGTCGCCAGTTCTGTAACACGGTGAACTGACTTTGTAGGTTTTTGTATCGCAAATGTGCGGATAGCAAGAGTCACCACCGACTTTTCTTTTATCCAATTAAGGGAAGGTGAAAAGAACAGGAAAAGACCTTCGTTAGATTCTGAGTAAGGGAGAAGGTTATGAAAAGGGATTAGCACCCTTTTCATCCGTAGTTATCTACGGGCTCTTAGTTGCTCTTAGATCATTTTCAAAAAGTGTTTTCTGTGTGTTTGACAAAAATGTTTTGAAAAGGCATTTCGCTTTGACTTTGTAATGATTCATGTAGGAATGTATACAAAGTGTTTGGAAATGTTTCGTTTTGAAAAGAATTTGAACTTTGACAAAAGTGTGAGGTGTGAAAAGTATTTTGATAGAGAAAGCAACTAAAAGTCTTATTACCTACTCAGAATTGGTCGTTTTCGTATTATTTTACTTTCCTTTAGAATAGCGCTATCCATACCATTAGTTGGTAGGTAACCCTATTCGATGGATGAGCGGACATTCGAAGGGACATCGTATGGTCATAGAAAGCAACTTGTAGGAAGTATCCTAGCACATTCGAAGGGACTATCATCATTTTTCGTAGGCGACAATCAAGGGTCAAGATCATGTGTTCGTAGGCGACATCGTGGGTCTTATGATCTTTGTATCGAAGGGACTATGATGATTTATTTGAAGGCAACGGTGCTAGAATACCTCTACGTTCGAGGGACATGACCATTTGAATTCGTAAAGGCAACGAGAGAGAATTACCCTAAGGGGTGCATGTGTGAAAGAGTGTGTTGATTCAAATATATTATCTTGAAGTTAAGAGTGAGCTATGTCCAATTTTATCTTGCCATACACGCCTAGTTACTAACAGTTTATTAGGGTGCAGAAATTAAAATGCGGAAGTATAAAGTGCGGAAAGATAAATCCTACGCTATTACATGGCTTTGGGGAAGATACATAATTTAAAAATGCGGAAAATAAAAGCCCTAATTAAACTATTACATCCCATAAGCAATTACATAATTGGAATAAAGAAAACGATAAAAAGAAATCGTCCGAAACGGGATAACCTGTGAAAAGATGAGAAATCGGGAAATACGAGGAAATCGATCAAGAGAAAAAAATGTTAGCAAAAATAATAATTTTTAAATGAGAAAAATATTTCATGCTGGAAATAACATTAATATGCTAAAATATTTTTTTGGGATTTTTTGGAGTTAATTTAATAATTAAAAACTAATTAAAAGTGATTTAAATGATAAATTAGCAAATAAATTAAATATGCATGCAAAATTAATGTTTTTAATTTTATAAATTAAATAAACATTTTCTGGAAATAATGCAAAAAGGAAAATATTTTTTGGTATTTTTTAATGCATGATAAAAAATTGTGAAAAGAAATTAAAATGAATGCAAAATATTAAATAAAAAGGAAAATATGAAAATAATTGAAAAAGTGTGAAGTTTGCAAAAAGAAAAACAAAACCGGTCCCTGGCTGATTCGAACTCGTGACCAGGAGGAATATCTACCAACAGTCTGCGCCTTAACCACTGGGACAAGTGTCACTTGGTGTTTGTAAAGCTGAAAACAAGGGAATATAAGTGATGACGCGTCAGGGATAAGTTTGAAACACAGTCAGCCACGCGTGGACCCCATCTGTTTATGAATGGATGAATCATAAAGGCCAGAAACGCCACGCAACCTCCTCGCCGGTCAGCAAAGTCAGCGACGCCGGAGCCCTAGCTCCGGTCGTCTTCTCCGGCCAACCTAAAACTGAAACACGCGAAATACGAAGAATAAATGGAAAAGGGGAACCCTACCCCCCTAAATCAGACCTTCTGAATCCAATGGTGCTATTGGTTTGCCCTGAAAATGCCTGTATTAACCAGTTCGATCCAAACAGTTCGGAATAACCTAACCATGGCAAAACGCGATTCCTACGTGTATGCTTGCATGTAAGGTATCAAATATGTTCTAATGAACCTCCTGAGCATAAATAAACACATAAAAAGCATTAGCAACGCATGAATAATGAAATTCAATTTTCTGAATTTTACCAAATCGGAGCAAGTTGTGGATCGCGTTCTGGGCAGTCTTGGCTTCAAGTAAGGGTTGCTTTTGCTTGCTGGGAACCTCAGGAACAAGATTGGATGGTTGGTTTTGGCTGAGAAGGGCTGCAAATCAAAATTCGATTTTCACCAATTCTTGAAAAAATTTGGTAAAGTTTGGGTTGTTGTAAGGGCTAGGGTTTCGTCCTTGGCTTGGCATATTGCTGGCTATTTATAGAGTGAATTAGGAGAGGAAAAAGAAGGAAAAAAGATTTGGTTTTGAATGTGCATTGAATAAATTTCAAATAAAATCAAATTTTGGAGAAAATTTGATTTTCTCTTTAATGAAGGATCAAGCACGAAATTGGCATGTATCATGGGCTTCCTTGGACCTCAAGTTTGATATAAAATCACTCCTTTTGGAAAAAAATCTTATTTTCATATTTTATATAATTTAATTTTGAATTAAATGGTTTTAAATCAAAAAATAAATTAATAAAATAGAAAATTGCCATGGCCAAGCATTAATGGGTCACAAATAACATCATGAACAAGTTTGGATCATAAGATTATAGGCCCATTTGGAAAATTTTGCATTTTGACCAATATCTCCTTTTGTGCAATTGTCCAAAATTGCCCAACTTCTAAATAGTGTATCTTGCTCAATTTTCCTCATTTTTGAGTGTTCTTGGACTTTTTAGAAAGCTCTAAGAGTCCTCTAACCAACCTCTTTGGTTTCATCTCAATTGGAGTTTCCATGCTCAATATATCTTCAAAACAAAATGTTGACTTTTTGTTGACTTTGAAAAGGACCTGTAATGTTTTGATCCATACCTTCCAAATGAAGCATTTTTTGAACATTCTTGTGAGACGTGAAGTTGCAGAGAATTGGATTTCCTTCAAAACAAGAGGTGGTGGAAAAATTTCTGAGAAAGTATGAAGAAGTTATGCTCAGTCAAAGTTTGGTTGACTTTTCACTAAAAAACCCTAATTTGGAAAGTTTGACTTTTGAGCAAATCTTGAGTTTTCTTGATGAATCATGATCAACCCTTGATCAAATGATGAATGTAACTTCAAAATGAGGATGTTGACAAAAAATCAGGAAGTTTGACTGTATGTTGACCACAATTGACTTTTTGTCCAATACAACTGATTTTCAACTATCTGAGCAATTGTCTGAGGAAATTTGACTTGTGAGGCTTGAAACTTGACATGGAGAATCTTTGAAGCATATGAGGAGGCATGATGGCCATTGGAGGTGTTGGAAGTCCATCTGGATCTGAGAATCTCCAAACCCTAGTTTGGGTTGATTGTCTAGGAGAGGGTTTGTCTGATCATCCTTTGAGGAATCCTTGAGTATGGATGTATGAAATATCATGAGAAGATGGAGGGCAAATTTTGGGGTATGACAGGAAGCAGAATTATCTGATGCTGAATGGGTTCAGAATCGGTTTGACCAATTAAATTTGATTGAAGCAAAGAGAATGACTGCTTAATTTCATAGTCAGTTATACCAGAAAATAATGAAGAAAGCTTTTGATAAGAAGGTGAAACCTCATGTATTCAGAGAAGGAGACCTTGTGCTCAGAAAGATCATTTCTTTAAACTCTAATTCCAGAGGCAAGTGGACTCCCAATTATGAAGGCCCATATGTTGTCAAGAAAGCCTTCTTTGTTGGTGCATTAATTCTTGAAACTATGGATGGCGAGGAGTTCCCACGTCCTATGAATACTGATGTAGTCAAGAAATACTTTGCCTAAATAAATAAAAGAACAAGTCGCTAAGTTGAAAACCTGAAAGGGCGACCTAGGCAAAAAATGGCGTCTCGGTAGACTGAAAACCCGAAAGGGAGGTCTAGGCAAACATTAAAGACATAAACATAATAAATTTTCTGGTAGGCTGAAAACCCGCAAGGGCAGTCTAGGCAAAATTTAGGGACTTATATGGCAATTAACTACATCAGACAAAACTTGATCGTAGAAGCAACAATCTGCATGGATTATCTTCATACCTCAACTGAAGACTACAATATAGGAATTCAAAGTTGTTAGAGAGAATAGGGTTCATTGTTTTTCGATGTACCTTTTCCATGTACTTACCATTTTTCAAAAAAAAAATTGTGATTATCTATGGGGTCATGCTATTGGCAGGCTACCATTCTGTTAATAAAATTTGAGATTTTATCCAATTCCTTTGCAATCTTATTTTATTCATCCATAAAAATTTTCTTTTATTATTGAAAATGCATTTCAAAACAAACAGATTCGTTAGAAAATGCTTACAAAAAATTTTGCAATCTAAATGTGTTTACTTCAGATGTGAAGCAAAGGGATAAAATGGCACTGTCCTAATAACAAACAATATTGATAATGTTGAATTTGGTACCATCAGGACCTCTATAACATTTTTCGTTCGAATATGAGATATAAGTGCAAAGCGGATTGTTTCCACATAATGTCCCATTTTTCCCCAGAAGAGTTGGTGAGAGTAGTGCTCTGATGAGACATGGTGACACCCCATGGGATGCTTCCATCAGAAGGAACCTAGGAATGTTTACGATATGCCTGCAGTTTCTTTTGAAATTTGATGCGATAAAGAGCTACCCTTTGGTTGATGGTTTGTGAAGACTTTATGTTGGCCGAGTGTTGCTCGTGCACTAGTCGACCTTCCATGATGATCTCCAATAAAATGTCCATATCCATCTCATGTACATACATAGGTCATGCTGTAATACGGTGGGAGAACTGACTTTGGGTTGTTTTGCGTTTGATCGTAAATGTTATGGATAGCAAGAGTCGCCACCGACTTTTCTTTTATCCAATTAAGGGAAGGTGAAAAGAACAGGAAAAGACCTTCGTTAGATTCTGAGTAAGGGAAAAGATTATGAAAAGGGAAGGTATTAACACCCTTTCCATCCGTAGTTATCTACGGGCTCTTAGTTGCTTTAGCTCATCTTAAAAATTGCTTTCTGTGTGTTTGTTTGAAAAAAATTTGAAAAAAAGCATTTCGCTTTGACTTCGTAATGATTCACGTTGGAATGTATACGAAGTGTTCAGAAATGTTTCGTTTTAGGAAAAGGAACTTTGTAATGATTCACGCTGGAATGTATACGAAGTGTTCGGAAATGTTTCGTTTTTAGAAAAGGAACTTTGTAATGATTCACGCTGGAATGTATACAAAGTGTTCTGAAAATGTTTTGAAAGTGTGAGGTGTAAAAAACGTTTTGATAGAGCAAGCAACTAAAAGTCTATTACCTACTCAGAACGGTCGTTTCCGTGTTTTTTACTTTCCTTTAGAATAGCGCTATCTGTACCATTAGTTGGTAGGTAACCCTATTCGTTGGATGTATAGGGACGTTCGAAAGGGACATCAGATGGTCATAGAAGGCAACTTGTAGGTGTATCCTAGCACATTCGTAGGGACGATCATCACTTTTCGTAGGCAACAATCGAGGGACTAGATCATGTATTCGTAGGCAACATCGAGGGACTATGATCTTTGATTCGAAGGGACTATGATGATATGTTTCGTAGGAAACAGTGCTAGGATACCTCTACGTTCGAGGGACTTGACCATGTATTCGAAAGGCAACGAGAGAGAATAGCCTAGGGGGTGCATGTGTGAAGAGTGTGTGTTAAATTCAGGTAATTTATCTTGTATTTAGAAGTGACCTATGTTGTTTTTATCTTGCCATACACGCCTAGTTACTAGCAGTTTATATGGGTGCGGAAAGTAAATTGCGGAAAGTAAATCCTACGCTATTACATGGCTTTGGGGCAGTTACATAATTGAGGAGTGCGGAAAGTAAAACCTAATTAAAACTATTACATCCCATGAGCAGTTACATAATATTGGAAAAATGCGAGAAATTAAATAACGGAAAAGAAAACTAGTCCTAATATTTTTGGATTTTTTTGAGATGTGAAGAATAATCCTAAGTCTAATTGATTTTAATTAATTTTAAGAAATATTAGTTAATTACTAACCCTAAATTAATTAATTAATGAGAGAAAAAAATTAGTGGAAGTTGTCTAATTAATCCTAATTATTTAACCTAATTACTAATTTTAATTAATTATGAAATAAGCAAAAATAATGATAATATGGAAAATAATGAAAAATGCTTGGAATGCTTCTGGAAGAAGCCATCCCAGAAGCTGGAGCTTTCTGGGAAGTCTCTTGCTGGAGGCACCCAGAAGTTGGAACTTCTGGGGTTTCTGCGCTGGAGGTTCCTAGAAATTGGAATTTCTGGGGCTTTCTTCTGGAGATGGGTCCAGAGGTAGGTACTTCTGGGCATGTCCTGCTGCTGGAGACTCAGGAGCTGGAGCTTCTGATGCTTGTGGCGCCCAGAAGTTGACACTTCTGGCTGGGAGGGGTCCAGAAACTAGAGTTTTTGGGGCGTACTTTCTGGCAATTATGGGAACCTGCAAGCAAAAAGAAAAATATTTGCAAAATGCGGGGTTTTAACCTACGACCTGATAGAGAGAGTGACATAGTACGCGCAAGGTGAACCACTAGGGCGGTGATACATCCATTCATTCTTCTGAACCCATAAATAGGTAAGGGTTAGAAGTCTCTGAGTCAGAAGCACCGGAGCAGTGCTCCGGTCGTCTTCTTCGGCATGCTCAAATGCTAAAAACCTGAAAAACGTATGAAAACGCACACAAGAATAATCCAGATCCACAAATTAGGATGCTACGAATCTAATGGTAGTATTTGTTTGTCCTAAACCGACTTGCTTTGTGGAAACCGAATCTTCACTAAATTCATGCTCTAACAATGGCATCTAGTGATTTACACGTCAAAGCTTGTGGAGGATGGATCAAACCTGCTCTAAAATACTTCATGAACACATTAACATAGTCAAAAATCAATGAAACAAGGTAAAAAGTGAAATATGATTTTCAACAAAACATGAATATGGATGCTCATGGATGGCACGATTTAGCATGTTCTGACCATGGATTATGATTCATTCTTACCCTACTGCACTTTTGGAACAAGAATCAATGCTTAGAAGCCCTTGAACCTGGCTGGAAGTTGGAATATGATAAGTGCTAAAATGTAGTTATTTTGTATATATGTTTTGTGGCACTTATCTGTTCTTGTTTGTTAATAATCGTTGAATAACCCCAATTTTTGTTGTAAATACGTTTTATTGTGTTTTGCGTACATAATGTACCGTTTGATAGTTTTGTATCTATTTTTGTAGGTATTTGTTGCATATTTGGAGCATGGAGGAATAAAGTGTCGAAGACACGGCTCCAAAGACACATTTTTGGGAAGAAAAACAGCAACTTTCGCGCTTAGCGCGGTTTTGAGCGCGCTTAGCGCGGTAAGGAGGATAAAGTAATAAAGTAAGTCACGCTTAGCGCGGCTAGCGCGATCTGCGGGGTTTTGTTTTATAAATACTTTTCAAAACAGATTTCTAGATTATGGTTTTGGGGTGGTTTTTGATCCCCATTTCCATCAACCTTCATTTTTGGTAGATTAGCTTAGAAAACAACATTAGGGCTTGCTCATGGATGATTGGAGGTGGATTGCTCTTCGATTGGCTTTGACAACCAGTGTAGATCTGTGGTTTATCTCTTCTCCTCTTTGTGTATTTCTCTTTTGTTGAGTTTGTATGTATTTCTACTCATAACTCTTATATATTTATCGCCCTTGGCGTCGTATAAAGTTGCTTTTACGAATTTGTGTTGGTGATTGTCTTAGGTTTTTACTCTATGTTAGGGGTTTGAGCTTTACTAGAGATAGATTGCTTAGATTCTTACCTAGGATGATTATCTGTTAGTTTCTAAATACTAAAAATGGGTTTAGATCTAACATTCACTATAGAGTATCTGAACTTAATGCCTCTGCGTTGGTGAAGTAAGCTAGAAATGGGTATGGAGATGACGCAGTTGACTTCCGTGTTGTTGAGATAGGCCAGAAATGACTATCGAGATGATTCGAGAGGATTATCAATTTGGGTTAGAAATAACCAAGGTTGTGAGAGGTATGTGATGACACGGACGAGTATCTTAGGCCGAGTATGACATGGGTGGTAGATTTAAGTCTGTGACGGGTAGTTTACATATGTTCCAAAAATGTTATCTATCCTTTATACTTTTTGTTCATTTACTTTTTGTCTTTTATTTTCATTTCTTTTAATTCCAAACTCATTAACGGTGGAATTATCGAACGACGAATCAATAACCAATCTCTGTGGACACGATACGATATAACCTAACAGGTATATATCACTCGGTAAAAATAATACCAACTCTTTGCTTGCCGCTTTACCGCAACAACAAATTGGCGCCGTTGCCGGGGATTGGTTTTATTGTTTTTGTATTGCGATAATTTCGTTGTTTTTGAGTTTTGTAATTATTGTATATGTTGTATAGACTTTGTATATGAACTTGTATATTGTTACTTATACATGTTATGTGTTTACTTTCCATACTTGTACATATTTGTGATTTTCTTAGTTTTCATGTGATTTTGTGAATTGTCTCGTACTCGTAACGTTTGTTATGTGAATGTTAGGACACTTTCTTTAGGTTTGCGCGGTGTGGCAATACCATGGCATGACGAGAGGAGGTTACTAGTGCTCGCACAATAAAGGCGTCGAACTTACGACGTAAAACAAGCATGTTTGTCTATGTTTGTTTATGTGTGTGGTGACTTGTGTTTTGACAAGTTGAAATAGGACTTGCTCTTAATTTCAAATTTTCACTTTTCAACTTGTTAATTCTTTTTCACCAATTGTGCGTATTGTTATTTGCTTTTGTTTTGTTATGTCAATTTGTTATTTTCCACAAGTTTGTAGTGTTTTAGCTTGTGGAAGTGTGTATGTATTGTAAATATTGTTTAGATGTGTAAATGAGATTGTATAGGTGTGTAAGTGGAGCTTGCATAACAGTTGCACCTGTTGTTGTCATTTTTCTGCAACTGGTGTAGCGCGCTTAGCACGCTCTACTATGCAGGGCCAGTGAATTCTTTTAAAATTTCACTTAGTTTTCCTTTTTCCCACTTTCACCAAGGCTTTTTGTATTGAATAAAATTAGTATTGTTTTTCTAATTCTTTTGTTGTTGTTTGGACTCAAATTTTGGTTCGGTAACTTGAAGACTTTTGAGGTGATTTTCTGAGTTTGATCGTTTCAACTCGCGGATGTATGGTAATGATAGTTTCAAAGTTGGTACACGTCAGGTACTCGTTTATCGCTTTCTATAGCATAACATGTTTAGGAAATTTATCATTTGTATAATTACCATGCTATTCATTCTTTTTGCATTACTTGCTCATGAATTGAATCACTTTAGTACCATTTTTAACCATAAATGTGAGGAAGCTTTCCATTATTTACATATGAGAGTCCACATTCTTGTTTTAACTAGACTTTATTATGCTTAATCTTTTGTTTTGTGTTGATTATATGATTGCAAGAAAATGATCAAGGCATTTTGTTTGATTTTGAGCATAACTACCTTGGCCAAATATTCAATTCACCTTGTGAGTGTGTGATCCTTTGTTAGCCCCTTTGATCTTTTATCAACATCCATTTTTATTTGAACTTGATGCTTGTCTATGAGTGTCAATTCACCTTTTTTGTATGGATGTTGATTTCTTTGTTTCTTGAACCCTCAACTATATGTTGTTGTATGGATTTTTACCTTGCCTTAGAAAGTAGGGAGTATTCACACATTAGTGTTGGTTGAATTCAAGTTGGGGAGAGAAATGCTTATATACTTATATTGTGGTTGGTATGAGGTTAAGATAAAAGAAAAGAAAAAGAAAAAAAAATGTGAAAAAGAAAGATTAGAAAAAGAAAGAAAAAAGAGAAAAGTTTTGAAAAAGAAAAACAAAAAGAGTAGGAATAATGTTATGTTAATAAGTGAGGTGTGTTTGGTGTGAAATTTGTGATGAAGAAGAAGTTTGATTGGAATTGTATTGTTTGAAAATTTGTGAGTTGATCACTCCCTTGGGTTTAGGCAAGTTTTTGTTTCGATTAGCTTTAGGACTTATCACTTGTTTGTTAACCAAGCCACATTACAACCTTGAAAAGCCCTTGTGATTCTTGCATTTGTATTTTCAATACGTTTTTGGATGAATGCATAATTTAGTCTATTGTTTGCAAGATTGTGGAGGAGTGTTTTTTATCCCTCACCTTTGTGTGTTTTTCATCTACCGATGAATTTTTGCTAGGTGTGATTCATGATTGAGCTTGTTTTGTTTTAGAATGTTTTGCATGATTTTTGTACTTAGGATTTGTTTCGTTTATATGTTATTGTTGTAGTATAGTGGTAAGTTTGTATTTTGTCGTGTACATTTTTGTTTGAACCATACATTTGTTTTCCGTTTTAAAAACTTGTTGATTCGTGATTCTTTGATTATCGTTCATTGTTTCTTTAGGTTTACTTGACTTTGTTTGAGGACAAACAATGTGTCAAGTTGGGGAGAGTTGATAAGTGCCAAAATTTAGTTATTTTGTATATATGTCTTGTGGAACTTATCTGTTCTTATTTGTTAATAATCGTTGAATAACCCCAATTTTTGTTGTAAATACGTTTTATTGTGTTTTGCGTACATAATGTACCGTTTGATAGTTTTGTATCTATTTTTGTAGGTATTTGTTGCATATTTGGAGCATGGAGGAATAAAGTGTCGAAGACGCATTTTTGATAAGAAAAACAGCAACTTTCGCGCTTAGCGCGGTTTTGAGCGCGCTTAGCGCGGTAAGGCGGATAAAGTAATAAAGTAAGTCACGCTTAGCGCAGCTAGCGCGCTTAGCGCGATCTGCGGGATTTTGTTTTATAAATACTTTTCAAAACAGATTTCTAGGTTATGGTTTTGGGGTGGTTTTTTATCCCCATTTCCATCAACCTTCATTTTTTGTAGATTAGCTTAGAAAACAACATTAGGGCTTGCTCATGGATGATTGGAGGTGGATTGCTCTTCGATTGGCTTTGACAACCAGTGTAGATCTGTGGTTTATCTCTTCTCCTCTTTGTGTATTTCTCTTTTGTTGAGTTTGTATGTATTTCTACTCATAACTCCTGTATATTTATCGCCCTTGGCGTCGTATAAAGTTTGCTTTTACAAATTTGTGTTGGTGATTGTCTTAGGATTTTACTCTATGTTAGAGGTTTGAGCTTTACTAGAGATAGCTTGCTTAAGTTCTTACCTAGGATGATTATCTGTTAGTTTCTGAATACTAAAAATGGGTTTAGATCTAACATTCACTATAGAGTATCTGAACTTAATGCCTCTGCGTTGGTGAAGTAAGCTAGAAATGGGTATGGAGGTGACGCAGTTGACTTCCGTGTTGTTGAGATAGGCCAGAAATGACTATCGAGATGATTCAGAAGGATTCTCAATTTGGGTTAGAAATAACCAAGGTTATGAGAGGTATGTGATGACACGGACGAGTATCGTAGGCCGAGTATGACATGGGTGATAGATTTAAGTCTGTGACGGGTAGTTTACATTCGTTCCAGACAAGTTGTCTATCCTTTATACTTTTTGTTCATTTACTTTTTGTCTTTTATTTTAATTTCTTTTAATTCCAAACTCATTAACGGTTGAATTGTCGAACGACGAATCAATAACCAATCTCTGTGGACACGATACGATATAACCTAACCGGTATATATCACCCGGTAAAAATAAATACCAACTCTTTGCTTGTCGCTAATACCGCAACAATAGAATACGATTTGGCCAACTTTTGAGAATTTTTGAGAAATTTAGGGTTCTTGCAAGGGGCTGGCAGCACGTATAAGGGTTGTCTAAAAGTCCTCTTGAACTTGTAAGAAAGCCATGTATTTATAGATGAATGAAATTAGGTTAAGACATTGAGAGAAAATATTCTCCATGAATGAAGAATATTTGATTTGAAAAATTTCACAAAATCTTTCCAAATATGTTCAATCTTCCCTCAATCTTCTTAAACGAAATTGACAGCTTGTAATGAGCTATCTTGGACCCCAAGCCATGTAAATACCTAGCCCATCTTGCCTTATCTTTTATTTTTGCATTTTATTTAATTAAATTTGAATTTAAGCTATTAAATTCTAAAATAAATAAATAAATTGGATGAAGGGCGTGGCTTGCTGCATGGTGATCATGAATTATCTTATGATCAAGTTTAAATCACAAAATCTTAGGCCCATTTGGATATTTTTGGCTTGTACAATGTATTTCTGTTTATGCACCTCCTCAAAATGCTCAACTTGCACAATTTGTATCTTGCTGAATTTTTAACATTCTTGGTTGTTCTTGGACTTTTTAGAAATATCAAGATGTCTTCTAAACATCCCTTTTGGTTTCATCTTCATTGAAGTTTCCATGCTCATGGACACTTCTTTGCAAAAAGATGACTTTTGTTGACTTTTTTAGAAGGACCTATGATGTCTTGATCCATAACTCCCAAATGAAGCATTTTCTGCCCAAGCTTGTGAGACATGAAGTTGTAGAGAATTGAATTCTCTTCAAAATGAGATGTGGTGGAAAAATTTCTGATAAAGTTTATGGTTTGAATTTTGATCTCTAGACAGCGTTGTTCGTCTTGATTGGACTGTAAACTCGGGATGACGAGTGCATTTATTTTGCACGAGAAGATTTTATCTCCTCAGTGGGTTTGAACTTGATCCTTCCCCATAAAGTCCGTTCTCATTTCCCCACAATATTACTACCATATTCTCTCAATGGCAAGTGATGGTATGTTTATTTGTGACCACCAATATTCCCTAGAAAATTTGTTAATTCCAATTTGGATTCTTGTCGATAATCTTATGAGGAATATCTCATTGAGGGTCGACCATATCTCTCTAGTAGGTTGAAGACTTGTTGTTGATGTTTATCTCTGATGGGTGATTTACAAGTTCATTGTTAGAAGTTCTCTTTGGGTGATTTACAAGCTCACTATTGAATGTTTCTTTTCGATATCCCTCTGAGTGATTTACAAGCCCATTACTGATTAGCTGTTTATCTCCGATGGGTGATTTACACGCTCATTGTTGAACATCACGATGGGTGATTTACAATCTCAATGATAAATTTTTCTCTGTGATGTTTCTTTGGGTGATTTACAAGCTCATTGTAGACTAATTCCTATAGCTATTTGCAGCAAGATTTGTTTACCGATGAATGGTAGCCTTGTCGTTATGGAAGGCAGTTTGTCAAAGATTTTTTTACCGATGATGGTAGCCTTGTCGTTATGGAAGGCAATTTGTCAAAGATTTGTTTACCGATGAATGGTATCCTTGTCGTTATGAAGGCAGTTTGTAAAAAAAAAAATTGGTGACCGATGAATGGTAGCCTTGTCATTATGGAAGGCAGTTTGTCAAAGGTTTGAATGTTCGATGGATATTAATCTCGTCATTATAAGAGATAGTTCTTCGTTGATTTGTTGAATATTCCAATGGGCAAAATCTTAGCTTGTTGATTGTATGATCGCTTTGTTACCCTGTCGGGAGGAAATATTATGATTAGAGAAGAAGTTTCATTCTGTCCATGTTGAAATGCCAGAACTCTTTGGAGAGTCAGTCTATTATTGATGTTGTCTTCTTACCACCTTTTTGTTAGAAACAATTTTTGGTGTTTATTCTGGATTGATGTTTTACTATATTTAGAAAGTTGGTGTCATTCTTTTGGTTTTTCTAACTCCTCTATGAGGAGATAGTTCGTCGTCTATCTATGGATCGTTGTTGTTATTCCCTTTCTGTTTCCTTGCCCTATATTAAGTCGATAATATTATAAAAAATTTGGGTTCACATTCCCTAGTGGGGTCATGTTCCTCTCTATCCCATAAGATTGAGCTTTTTTCCCTAGTAGTTCGTCTTCTTGGATGAGTTGTCTTTCTTAGCATGTCTTCATCATCTTTTCTTCCCCCGCGGAGTTCTGTTTCCCCTGTGAAGATCATCATATTACATTTCATAACCATTAAGCATTGCATAATATCTTAGGGCCAAAAATAGGGCTCGTATTATATTTAAGTATCTTCTATCTCGTCGAGGCGAAGGTTCCCTTCTTATCTCCAGATAGGAGACACTTAAATAAGGGAAGCTGTTATACCCTAATTTTTGCCCTTAAGATTCATTCATACTTCATACCATTGCATTACACAAAGATCAAATGGACTCTCTCTCCTTCTCTTATCTTTGGGTTTGTCTTTGGAAGATCACCAAGCACCATTTAATGTATGTGATGATTGATATTTGACTAACAATAATGTGTGTATACTTCACTCTCCAAATTTTGTAGGTGAATGGTGCACAAATTTTTCTTTTCCAAGGAATCAATAGGTTCATGTGTTTATTTCCATGTCTTCTCTCCTCAATCCCCAAGATTTTTTAAAGTATTGTCTCCCATTGAAGATTTCTCTTGTCATCAGCTATGGTCTCTCATCTTGAGTATATGCTTCATGTTTGAAAGAGATCACCAAATTCAAAGAATTCACCATTCTATGGCCATCTACCTTGAATTAAGGTTTTGGACTTCTGAGGATCATATCTTGGTGTTTGTGTGAAGTTTATGGATGATTTCAAAGTCATTTAATTCTTAAGAGGAATTATAATATGAATTTTCTTGGATCCAAGGAGTTTGATTGATGAGAAGATTGTTTTAGAAGTCTATGATTGCCCACTCTCCATATTTATGCTTCATTTATCTTGTATGACTTCAAAGGATCATAACTTGGTCATTCCTTGTCTCCTTGAACTCATTCTTCTTTCACAATGAACTTAAGGATGTCTAATACAACTTATCAATTGGTAGGAAAATTAAATGCTTGTAAATTTGCCTATGAAGTCAAAAGATTACAAGTCCTTGATGAATTTCTCAATTGTTGGTCAATCAACTTCAAAAGATCATATCTTGATCATAATTTATCACCCTGAGGTCATTCTTTTTGCACAACAATCTTGAGGATGTGAAATTTATCTCCATATAAATTTTAAAGATTGGAAGTTCTTGGAAGTTGCTTGAAGAAATCAAAAGATTATAGGTCATTTCATGAAATTTCATCAACTTCACAACGCCATAACTTTCTCAATTTTTGGCATTTTTGAGTGATTATTTTTTCCAAATGTTCCTTGAGAGGTCTACTTCATATCATCTTTGAATATCAAGAGCAAATTTTGAGTGGAAAATCATTTTTGAAAAGAAAAGATTAGAGGTCATTTTTTGAAAGTGGCATGCTTGACCAAGGCCTGGCCAGAAAAATCAGTGTTTTCACAAATCCTAAAGGCCATATCTCTCAATTCAAGAAACCATTAGATTTGATTCTTTTTGCATTGTGCTATACTCTTTGAATACTTCATTTGGCTCAAGGAAAATATAGAAACGCATGAGGGAATTAGATTTGGCCTCAGTTCAAAGTTTGTGCTAAAATTTGTTTCGAGCACACCATCAGTTTGTGTATTTTGTGTTACGAGTCAATTTAAAGCCAAAATTAAGCCTTGATTACGTGACTAATTGAAATTTGGTTAGGGAAAACTCAGGATATCGTGACATCGGATCCGACATTATAAAACAGACAAGGTAGAGTATACAATTAAATTGCATGAAACAAAAGAACACAAGGAATTGTTAACCCAGTTCGGTTCTAACCAACCTACATCTGGGGGCATACCCAACCAGGAATTAAGTTCACTATTAGCAGTATTAATTCAGAGGGAAACGATCCTGTTTACACTCCTCACTTAATCAGACTACCCAATGACCCTTCTACCTAAGATACCACACTTAGATATGAGAACCTCCGCTCACTTCCAATCACCTCAATGATGTCTATCAGCTACTATCACACCATAAACTGCATCAACTTCTTGGCTCCTAACACAATCAACTTGGAGATACCTCACTCCAAACACAACTAAAACAGTTTGAAGATACCACACTTCAAAAACAATATAAATAGTCACTCAAGTGACACAAACCTAACTTGGAATTGCTTCACAGCTTCTTCCAAGGATACAACTACACTCATTACTTCACAGCTTCTGAGTGAGTAAAACAATCCTCTTGCCTACAGGCTTTGAGGTACAAATCAGTGACCATCCCACAATTCCGGTAGTTCACTTGCATGGCTAACCCTAAAGATTACATCTTTCTAAAATCGGCTAGATTACTAAAACTAGGTTACAATTGCTTATTTATAACCTATTACCCAACTATATTTGGGCCTTCAAAATAACAGCATAAGATGTAACAAACTTCTGTAGAAACAAACTTTTGCATAAACAAAAACGCAGATAACTTCTGCTACAATCAAGGTCCTTGCCGATCTTTCTCCTTAGCTGTTGGACCTCCACATATGCCTTCAAAGTCACGCCACATAAGATGCATAATATTCCCAGAATATTCTACTCTAATTAAAACAGAACTGTAACAAACTTAAAAGATTACGTAGCGTGATGTCCTGATGTATGATGTCTCGACATCTCATATGACATGTTGTTCCAAATGTTAAGACACTTTAACACAGCATGTACAGGCATTCTACATAGGATTATAAGTTGAGAATCCTAATGTACAAAACATTGTTGTTGCTATTTATTTGTTTTATTAAAATTAAGCCAATCCATACAATTCAAGAACTTACAATCTCCCCCTTTGGCAAATTTTAGCTAAAACAAATAAATACAATCACAAGTAGTTTAAAGTAGCAACAACAATTTACAATTGCAAATTAATAATTAAAATATTCTTCAGCAGTCTTCAGTTGACTTCATGTCTTGAGAGCATGGGAGCAAACATTGTTGGTCTGTCAGTTGGAGACAATGTCTCAACATCCATTTCAACATATTCTCGTGTTTTTGATCTTCTCCATATAACCAACATGTTAAAGGGAAGGATGGTCCAATTTGTATACGAGGAAGAATATAACTCTCATCCCCCTTAGGGAAAGTGATAGATCTTGTCACAAAAGGTGGAAAAAGAGGACCTTGAGAAATAAATTATATCTTGAGTGATATCATATTATTTTCCCAGGCCACTCAGAACACAAGTCACAATTGTGTTCAAAACTCAGATAACAAGTCACAACTAATTTGTTGTTCATTGTTGTGTGGCATAACTTGTGATTCGGGCATTGTTTTTTCTCTCTCATGTATCGTATTCTTATGCTGCTATTTATGTGAGATATGATTTTTCTCCCCCTTTTTAGATAAAATTTGACAATTTGATCCCTCACCAAACCAGATCCAGGCACAGTTTTCCCAAGCTTTGATAAAATGCATGGTGAAGACGAGATGAAAGCTCACTTGTTGTTTGAGGATGGCTGAGAAATCCTTTAAATAGGCCAGTAGTCCCTTAGGAATTAATGGAAAATTAATTTCCAATCAATAGTGCGTTAATTTAGTCCTAAAATATATTACATGACTAGCTGACCATCGTTCAGGCTATTCTTGAATGCCTTTAATAGCCCTTGACTATTTCTTTTGAGATAAAAACAGTCTCAATGCATGCATAATTCACATCATTTAACTTGTCCATGCAAAAACATGTTCTGAGTAATGTCCTGACATTCATTGAGACATTGTCCACTTACTTCACTTTTTCAGAACACAGGATTCTCTATTGTGGGGCACTCTTCACTTTTGTCCATATAGTGCCATAACTTCTTTCTGGGTGGTCATGAAAAAGAATCTAAATTCATCAACAATTTTTAAATTTATTTCAGATTCTTAATGACATTGATGTTTTAACATCATATGCCACATTCACACAGAGTCCATCTTCCTTGGCTCTGAGATTATAATAATACCGCTCCTTTTTAGGCCTTATTCCACTTCAGTACAAAGCAGTATAAACTTCTCTTTACATCAGCTAATGAACAATCTCTCCCTTGACATTAGCTGGTCATCAACGTATTCAATAGCAGCGCCCTTTTTAATAAACATATCCAATTGCACTAGATAAGGCAGATTGCACAATTATCAGGTGCTTCTCAAATAGGCTGTTGCTCCCTAATGATACTTTATCTCCCCCTTACCATCTGAAATCTTCCTTTCAGCTTCTAAGATAAAGCTACTCATGATGTTGTTACTCTTACTCCCCCTGATTTATACAAATTAAGGACACTTTTGAAGTTGGTCCTTATAATTCTTGAAGTATTCTTCATTTGGACTTGCCACATTTTCCAAATTTGGAATCCTTAGCTTGCTTGCTATACAAGTTTCAGATTGCCACACTTTGTACCTTGCAATTGAAGTAACTTCATAGTTAATCATCTATAACTAATTATATGTCTTCAAGAGATAAGTCTGAACATTATCCTTTTCTTCAATCTCCGATGTCTTCAACAGTAGTGATGTTACATCTTCATGTAGAACATTCTCTTTTATGCATCACATACTTCTTCTTTCTTGTTTAAGATTACCATACAGTCATCACAAATATCCAGCTCCCATCAAGATATTTGACAGCATCTGTATGTATCTCCTTATTTCAATCAGCTCTTCAAATAATCACCATATCACATTGCCACAAATCCAATAACTTGTGAAGATAACAGTGAACTTTGATATTGACGTTCAGTTCACACTATCCCATGAATCTATCATACACACACTCAGCTCTAGACAT
Source organism: Vicia sativa (assembly GCA_021764765.1). Lineage (NCBI taxonomy): Eukaryota > Viridiplantae > Streptophyta > Magnoliopsida > Fabales > Fabaceae > Vicia > Vicia sativa. Next base: position 117,265,212 of record CM038797.1, read on the forward strand.
AGTATATGAATTTTGAATTCAGGCTGCACATCTAATAAGTACTTAGTCTCCCATCAAAGTACCTACTAGTTAGTCAATTAGAATTAACTACTCACACTAGATTATTCTGACAAATTATATCTTCATACTCACTTCTTACTACTAGGAAAAAAATACTTCTCATGATTGAAGATAATAAGATGATGTTTCAACATCTGATATGACATCATCCATTATGGTTCTTGGGGGTGACATTTATAATATCTCGTTCATAACATTTGGGGGGAACATAGGAAGCACTACAACTGTCAACTCTAAACACTTTATACATCAAGGAATAACATGATCCATATCTCAATAAGCTTTTGTTCAAACTTTCACTTTTGATTTTGAGATGATGGTGTCCGCGTTAAAAAGTGATGAGTGAGGGAATCAAATCGGAATTGGAATCTCTGGCTCGAAATGATTTACTCTTTCGATTTTTTTTAAAGATGCCCCGAGCATCAAGCTTTATTGTTTCCAAAACAAGAAAAATGAGATGAAAAAGGGGAATGCTGCAATACCCTCAATAAATATGATATGCATTACGACTAGCGTGAACTAGACGCAACGTATTGGGGAGATTCTGGGCATGGGGGTTTGTTATATAAAGGGAATAGATGTGGCACCCTAAATATATATAGTTATCTATAGCCTTATATATGAATAATTTGATATGTTTGTGTGTTTTAATTTGCTATTCTATTTTTGGGAAAGTTTCTCCTTTGGATTTTAAGAAGGGTAGATTTTGTGGGATCCTAGGTTTTGTTATTATTGTGCTCGCAAAGATCATTGGGATCTTCTGCATACATATCCCTTAATGGGAATCAGAGCATTTGTAGCTCAGATCTAAGGGAGCTATGGTTTGTTTGGTTTGAGGGAGAAAGAAGTATGCTCGCCAAGGATGAGACCTTGTGCCTATGTATTCTCAAAGGGAGGTTGAGAAAGTCAGAGCAATCGTAGTTCCCACTTATGCTAGTGGAAGCAACGGGAGTTATTAAGAGACAAAGACAAATGTCATCTTAATGAAAAATGTATCTAATCTATTTCATCACATACATTTTGAACGGTTGATTGATTAAATCTTTCATCGTAAGTTATAGGTGTTTTGCTTGAGTGTACAAGCGTTACCACTTACGAGTTAAGAAAGATGTTTGAAAAGATGATTGAATCTTTAATTGTAAGCATTGGGTGTTTTTCTTGAGTGTACAAGCGTTACCACTTACAGATTAAAAGATATTTTTGTTTGAAAAAGAGTGTGATTGAAAAGTTGATTGTATATGATGTGATAGATGAGATACTTCTTCCATAGAGATGATAAATGTCTAAATCTCGAGGAGAAATTGATTGGATTAGGGGGATGCTTTTAAGAAGCCTGTGGGTTTTTGTATTGTAAGCCCAAGAGGAGGCATTCCGAGGGTCATCGAGGGTCCTTGTATTGTGAGCCCAAGAGAAGGAATTCCGAGGGTCATCGAGGGTCCTTGTATGAAGCTCAAGAGGAAGCTATAGGGTATGGCTGGCTTTGGCTTAAAGAGTGGTTTCACCAGGAAACCATCCTCTTAGGATTCAAGAGTGATTTCACCGGGAAATCATACTCTCAGGGTTCTATCCTAGCGCGGGTGATTGTTTGTATTGGAAGCCCAATAGAGGCTGTTAAGAGATTTCCAGGTCTCTTTCTTGTTTGATGCCCAAGAGAAGGCTAAACTCAACGAGGGAGTTCTTTTGAACGAAGCCCAAGAGGAGGCTAACTCAGTAGGGGAGTTTTGTCTTATATGAAGCCTAAGCGGAGGCTAAACTCAGTAAATGAGTTTTCTTATATGAAGCCTAAGAGGAGGCTAACTCAATAAATGAGTTATCTTATACGAAGCCTAAGAGGAGGCTAACTTAATAAATGAGTTATCTTATACGAAGCCTAAGAGGAGGCTAAAGGGGGAACCTAGTTGTTAGGCTAATTGTTATGTTATAACTAAACAGTTATATGAACAAGTGTGTGATGTGTATTCACAGGAGTTTATGAAGGAAATATATAAACAAGTGTGTAAAACGAGCATTTAAAGCAAGTGTAACTTGAATATATACAAGGTTTTGGGACTTACACCTTAAGGGAGGCCCAATTGTTTTAGAGCAGTTTCACCGGGAATAATGCTTCTCTTAATACCAATGGAATCGGTGTATAAACAAGCGGATGAAAACAAACGAAAGAAGTTTGTGTATGCTTGAATACTTACAAAGATAATTTAGTGTGTACAAAGAAATGAATATGTACACGAAGGGTGATTATGTACAAGGAAATGAATATGTACATAGGAGGGTTGGGACTTACACCGTGAGGGAGGCCCTTGATCAATTAAGAAATTCAAGGAGAAACCTGGTTCGGTTTATCTTTAAATCTAACCGATCATGGAAAAAAATGTGTAAGTTTATTGAGAGGTTTTTGAAAAGGTTTTGAAAATGATTTTGAAAAGTGAAGGATATTCACAAGAAGTTTTGAAAAAGGTTTAAGTTTGAAAGTTGGAAAGAAAACATTTTTGAAAAGTATTAAAAATACTTAAAATGTCTCATTTTTAACTTAATAAAAATATAATCAAAAAGAAAATATTTTTGGATTTTTTTGACATAATCATAAAATAGGTATATTAAATGACAAGTGTGCAAAAAATCATCTCAAAATGAGAAGTCTTGAGTAGTTTTTGAAAATGTTTAAGTTTGCTAGAAACTTGAGAAATTAGTGATAAAAAAGAGTTTTTGGTCCTAAGGAGGTTTGAACCTTGGAAATTTGGCTTAGAAGTGAAGAGTTTTTCCACTGAGCCATGTGCTTGACTTGTCATTTAATCACCTTGTTTAGAAGGAGTTTTGAAAAAATGATGTTTTGAAAATGTTAAGAAGTGCTTCTGAAGGGATCAGAGGTTGGCTACTTCTGGAAGGATCAGGAGATAGCGCCTTGAGGCTTGCTGCTTCTGGAGCGCCTTGAGGCTTGCTGCTTCTGGAGCGTGTGAAGGAGCATGTGGATTTTGGCTGCTTGAGAACCTGGCTGCTTCTGAAGATGGAAGCACTAGAAGTGCTTCTGAAGAGTGTAGAAATGGGAAGCTTCTAAAGGTAGAAGCTTGTATACTCGAGGGTCCTCGAAGTGCTTCTGGAGAAGCAAGCCTCAGAAGCTTGCTTTGCCTTTTATTAAAAAAAAGGTTCCAGGGGGATTCGAACCCTGGACCTTGAGGCGAAGGAAAGTTTTAAATGCGTGTTGGCTTACCACTGGGGTGGCTATATATCCATTATTTTAATTCAAACCACAAACATATATTATAAACCAAGTTTTAAAATTTGAATTTCCCACTTCATCTTCTTCGTGGAAACGGCTTCAACATCCATGGCTTCAAATTTGAACATCCTTGATTCTTCATCAATTTTGGAAATTCAAAATACAGATTTGTCTAGAATTTCATCACGATTCTAACCATGTAACTTGTTAAAATTAATAATCAGAGATGAACACGAATTTTGATGATCCCAATTTAAACCTTAATTGATTAAATGAATAATTCTTTGAACTCAGTTAATTTTAGTTTAAATTGAGAATCCAGATAGCTTTAGTGATATGATATCTACATCTTCCTTTTCAATTTTGAAGCTAAAGATGCATGTATGGAGGTATCAAAATTTTGAAAACTCACCTCTTGGTATGAAATACCAGATCGAGTATGGTAGCTTCCAGGTGCAAAGTGATGATTGAAAAAGCTTCCCTGAACCTCACTGAGTATGTTTCTACTCTTAGATTGCTCTGAAAGTTGCTGGAACTCTCTAATCTAGTCGAGTTGCAGGTTTCTAATTTGAAAATAGAAGAAGATTATGAATTTGTTCTAGAACTTGCTTAAGTGTTTGGATAGTCTCTATATGTTGTATAGAGTGTGTCTGAAGTGTAAAATCAAGACAAGCACGAGTGATTTTCAAGTTTGGAAGTTTTGGCTCAAAACTTGCACAAATGGAGTTTTATGGAGAAAACTGACTCTTGGCTTGTTTTTGGATGGTTTAAAGTTTCAAACAACTTCTAAATGATGTTTAGAAGATGTTGGAAGCTCAAGTTTGCTCAGAATTTGCAAAGCTTGAAGATTGCAAAATTCTCCTTCTTAGAACTTAGAAACTTGGAAATCAAGAAAGAAAGAAGGAAAGCTTGGATTATGATTGCTTTGGTGTAGTTTGAAATGAAGAAATGACCTCTATTTATAGGCCAAAAAATATGAATGACAAGGCTAGGTTATCATTGAGAGAGCTTGCAACTCGGCTTAAGTGGTAAGAAGGAATCTTTTGCATTTAATGCAAATAGTTACTTTCTAACCATGGTTAAAGTCTCTCCTTGATCCAATCCTCTCTCAATCATTCCTAACTGATATTTATCAGTTATAACCTATCTAAAACTAGTGACAAGGCTTCTAGAAAGAGAGGTTTATGAAAAATGACTTAAAGTTCTTGAAAAGTGACTTGTAATTCATGGTTATGGAGCTCTAAGTTTAATTTTCAAAACCTTAGCTACACAAAGTGTTTTTTCAAGTTCTTGGACATTTTGGAACGCTTGTAACAAGACCTATAACTTTCATGTTTTGAGTTTTTCCTGAATCACAATGGATCTATGTGAAAAATGGCCATGAAAGAAAGGAAAAACCATGTTTCTTAACACTTGAAAATTTTTCTAAGTGTTAGAAAAAATTCAAATGTTGACTTTTTGTTGACTTTTTCACATTTCTTGATTTTTTATGATCATGATGCATTTTTGAAATTTTTTTATGATTGAAAAAGTTTGGATTTGAAAAAGTTGACCAAAAGTCAAAGTTTGACTTTTTTGAGCAGATGCATTTTCATCAGATGATTCAGAATTTGTCTGATGAAGAAACATGGATTTTGCAATGTTTTGAATCAAGAAATTAGGTCAAGATGTTGCATTGAATATGTTAAGATCAATCTTCAAGAAAATAGGTCATTCATTGAGCAGAAAGTCAATGATTCACTATCTTCGATCAAAACCCTAATTGGTCGATTCAAGGTAGATCATGAGAAAAAGTTGGGAATTTGAAGATCAAATGTTGATGATTGATTAAGATAGATCAATTGAGGTTATTGGAAACTCAAACCCTAATTGATCATATCTTGAACAAATGAAATTTTTATAAAACCCTAACTTCGACTTCAGGAGCCTTGCACGATCTATTCTGTTCTGAAACTGTTAGTGATGCAGTAATGCATATGTGAATAATGTAAGGTGGTATCTTAGGTCAAAAATTGGGGTATGACAGATGGATGCCATAGTCTGTACCTATAGAGGAGATTTCTTCAACTAGGTTTCTGGAACAGACTTGATTATGGCATGACACAGAAATATTCAGATTCTTCACTGTAATATGAATTCCTTGATTCTTATTGACAATACCCTTCCAGGACAATATTTAGGGCAGTCAACTTTCATGATCATATTTCACTGTGGTTGAGATACATTATTCGGCTCCAAAATCTATTCTATGGTCATGAATGTATCTCCACATATCTAGATCCTTTGATCAGAAGGATGTACCAGATATAAGCTCGTCTTGATATCACATAAAGGGATTGAGGGGTATACCTTTATGATTCTTTTACTTGCACTGAACATGACTACTATACTCCCATAAGCTTAGGTCAGAAATAAACTGACATCTAGAGTATAAGAGTTTGTTGATCGTGTCCTGATCAACTAATAAGCAGATGTCTCCTCTTCCAGATCAAGAGCAAGTTCTAAACATATGTACTTACACTACATTTGTTTAGCACCCAGAACATTTGTTCTTCAACTGGTAGCTGCATAATAATAATAAAGTCCTACATCCTATAGAACATATGTTCCATGTCCTTGGAACACTTCATCCTTGATAGTCTTCAAGGTCTTCAAACAACTTGTAGATGCATATGAGAATCATTGATCAATTGATACTCATCAACTCTATTAATATATGCCTTTATGAGTTGACTTGAGGAATGTCTCAAGTATCTTTGACACTTTTAATATAGTTGTAGTAATCTGCCAAATATTTTGTTGATAAAATAACCCTATGACCCTTTTCTCACTATAGGGGTTGCATCAAAGGCTATGCAGCGGAATATAGCCATACCTCAACAGAATGTACATAATGCTTACTCGATAATTTACTTGTAAGCATGAAATCCAAGGATTGAAAATAAATCAACCCTACAAAATGCTTTCTTCTTCACCAAGCAACATACTAGACCCAACCAATATCCTGACCAATATGGAAACACATAAGCACAAAAGTTACCTAATCAATAGCTTCACTCCCGCATGAAGGTTTTGACAATCTTTTCTCTGTGTTGATTATAGGATGAACAATACAATTCAAAACCCTCACTCCCGCATGAAGTATTTGAATTTAACTTTCTTATTCCAGCATTTTTATCTTCTTTCTTCAAGAAGGTACATGTTCTGGTCAGGTTGGTCTAGTTTTTCACACATAGGTCCACCCTCTACTTCTAGGGACCATACAATATGAACACTCTTTGTTCAAACAATTCAAAAATAGGTCAATCCTCCACTTCTATGGACCATACAATATGAACACTCCTTGTTCAAACAATCTTCTACCTTGTGCATAACGAGAAAGTATCCCCCATGGATCTCAACCAGAAACAAACAGGATGCCTGCTCTGGTACCAATTGAAATTCTGGTTAGGGAAGACTCAAGATGTCGTGACATATGATCCGACATTATAAAACAAACAAGGTAGAGTATAAAATTAAAATGTAGGAAACAAAATAACACAAGGAATTGTTAACCCATTTCGATTAACCAACCTACATCTGGGGGCATACCAAGCCAGGAATGAAGTTCACTATCAACAGTATTAATTCGGAGGGAAACCACCTTGTTTACACTCCTCACTTAATCAGACTACCCATGACCATTCTACCTAAGATACCACACTTAGATATGAGGTCCTTCGCTCACTTCCAATCACCTCAGTGATGTTTATCAGCTACTATCACACCAGCAACTGCATCAACTGCTTGGCTCCTAACACAATCAGCTTAGAGATACCTCACTCCAAACACAACTAAAACAGTTTGAAGATACCGCACTTCAAACACAATATAAACAGTCACTCAAGTGACACAAACCTAACTTGGAATCGCTTCACAGCTTCTTCCAAGGACACAACTACACTCATTGCTTCACAGCTTCTGAGTGAGTAAAACAATCCTCTTGCCTACAAGCTTATAGATACAAACCAGTGACCATCCCACAATTCGGGTGGTTCACTTACATGGCTAACCCTTAAAATTAAATATTTCTAAAATTGGCTAGCTTACTAGGACTAGGTTACAACTGTTTATTTATAACCTATCACCCAACTGAATTTTGGCCTTCAAAATAACAGCATAAGCTGTAACAAACTTCAGCATAAACAAACTTTTGTAGGAAAAAAAACGCAAATAACTTCTGCTACAATCAAGGTCCTTGCTGATCTTTCTCCTTAGCTCTTGGACCTCCACATATGCCTTCAGAGTCACGCCACATAAGATGCATAGTATTCCCAGAATATTCTGCTCTAATTAAAACAGAACTGTAACAAACTTAACAGATTCTGTAGCGTGATGTCCTGATGTCTGATGTCTCGACATCTCATATGATATGCTATTTCAGATATTAAAACACTTCAACACAGCATGTTCAGGCATTCTAGATAGGATTATAAGTCGAGAATCCTATTGTAGAAAACAATGTTGCTCCTATTTATTTGTTTTATTAAAATTCAGCAATTCCATACAATTCAGGAACTTACACTAATCATGTTTAGAAATTTCCCAGAGTTAATTAGCACCTTGAAACGCAAGTTTTGGCTGAGTTTTGATGCACATGAGGTCACACTTTCTTCGTGCACACACCTTGCACGATTTCGCTCCAAATTTCATAGTTCTTTCTCATTCTCATCACCACTCACCTCCCTATAAATAGAAGATCATTCCTCACTCATTTCCTCAAGCTTTGATAGCCATAAAACCCCTGTCAAACTATCTCTCGAACCAGAATTTATGCATCTTTGTTTTCACTCTCAAAGTCATTCCAGTTTGAAATTAACCATTCATTCTTCTTCCTTGAACCTCACTGAAGCTAACAGAACAAGAATCGTGCCTTGAAGCTTCCTGAATCGTGCTATCCAAGTCTAGTTTCAGAGCTCTGAAATTGAACTTCGTTCAGGTAGGAATCTCCATCAAACCTTGTAAAATAAAGCATCATTGCACTCTCCTCATATCCCTGATCTTTGTGATCTTCACCATTTGTGTTTCATCAAGTATTGACTAAGAATTTCTAGAAACAAGTGCTCGTTATTATTTATGATTTTTCCAAATTGTTCATGGTACGAGTGAAATAAATTCTTCGCGAGGGTACCATTAGAGTCGTCTTGAAGAGACGGAGCGAATGGCACTAGTTTGAAGAGTTTATTTCACAGTTTGAGGATCACGTATAGAGGACGGACGGAGGTTGAAGACAACCTACGTGTCTGTCTTCGACCAATGAGGGCTTGCCATGTAATATTTTTGAATTGGATCATGTGATAACTTTTTACCATGCGCGCGTCTCCAGAGCCCTTGGATCTGATTACTTTTGTGAGTTAGACTCGATCCAACGCGTGACATTATTTCTGATTTTATTTTTTAAAACTTAATTTAAATTGTAATCCGGTGTGAAAACCAAGGAGGTCCATATCAAGCACAGCGCGTGTGATCCTTTGGATCTGCTTACTCATGCATTTTGACTTTGATCAGATGGTCCACATTTTTTTAACTTTTATTTTATTTTCTGATTTATATTTTTAAATGCTTTAAACTTCAAAAAATCATATAAAATTCATTTTTGGTCCAAAAATTATGAAAAAATTCACAAAAATATTTTGAAATATTATCTTTTTGAATTTTATTTTTTCATAATTTTATTTTTGTATTTGATATTTTTTTAATGATTTCTCCCTTTTATGTGAGGTTTTTAATTGTTTTAAAATACTTTCTGACATTTTAAAATTCCGGAAGGATCCAATGGTCATTTGACAAATGTTGGTGACCTAATTTTTATTTTTGTTTCTGATTTTACTATTTTTTTGCCATTTTTGGTTCATTTCACCTTTTATTTTATTGTTTAATAATATTATCTGACTTTAAAAAATATTGTCAACACTTGTTGACCTCTATTTGACTTTGGGTAATGTTCTTTGAATTTTATTTTGATGAGAAAATACTATTTATGTATTTTGTCAATAAAGTCCAATTAAATAACCTAATTTCAAAATTACTTTTCATCCTTTTATTTGATTTTTTTTCATTTTATTTTGTTGACTTTTGAATTTATTTTATAGTCACAAATTTCTTCAACATCAATGGAATTTGGGTGTTGATAGGTCTCTTGACCAAATCCATCAAGAAAGTTGATTGATTTTGACGAAGTTAGACCGAACAAATTCATTTGATGCAAAATAAATTTGGAAATTATTCCTTCTTCTCCATCTTATTTTTTTTCTTTTGTTCCGACTCGGAAAAATGATCAATTGGTGACATGAGCTTTTATGTTCAAACATAAGCCCTAAAAGATGATTTGAGCTTTGATCTTGGTTCAACACCTGTGGCAATTGTCGTGTGGTCGCGTTGATTTCTAATTAAGCTTCTGGCAAGTTTCCACTAACCTTGTCCATTTGAAATTCTCAATTATCTTTGATCAAGTGATGTGATAATTCCAAAACCGGTGATATACTTGACAAAAAACAATTGAAACTTGTCGTGTGGTCGTGTTGATTCTATCAAGCTTCTGGCAAGTCTTCATGCGTAAGTTTCAAGATGGTCACCTTGTTGACGACTAACAATTAACAATTCGATGATATACTTGACAAGTTTCAAGATGGTCATCTTGCTAACCTTTATTAATTGTTTCTTATTTTCCACTCTTTACTTTCTGCTTTTACTTTTATGCTCTTTGTTTTGATGCACTTTATTTTTAGCATTTACATTTTATGCCATTTTTTCTTTGTTCACTTGAGCATTTATTTTCTATGTCATTTTTCCTTTGCTCACTTGAGCATTTTACTTTCTTGTTATTTTGAATTTGCTCACTTGAGCTTTATATTTCCTTTTTCAAAATACCTAATAATCCAACTTAAACTTAAAAAACTCTTAATTGGACTTGGTTACTATCCTTGTTCTTGGAGCTTGATCTTTGGACTTAAGATTAGGACCCTTACCTCAGCTTGGAGATCTTTGCACCTTTGGTGTTATTTTGTCTTGTCTAGTTATTATCTTTGTATGCAGGTTATTCCGTTATACTCGATTAAGATTGGATTTCCTCCAAATACAGCCGTTACTCTGCCTGTTTTTCTCAAGACAAGAGTTCACCTAAAAGCATGGACTTATTTGAAGCTTGGTTTTTTTGTCTGGTTATTTGTTGTTTATGTGGTAATCCAAAGGATGGGATATGATATTGGCTCTTGATGTCAAGTACTAGTTTTCTCACCCGGTTAGACCTTTCTTTACCCTTATCTTTTACTTTATTCGCTTTTTTTCCTTGTCCTTTGGATAAAATAAAAGCGCGGTGGAGACTCTTTTGTTATTCTTTGAGTTAAGTCAATTCAATGGCTTATACTCGCAGTTTTTTCCGCTACAACTACCACTCATCCTCACTAGAAAACATGAATTTTGAAGGTAAAAGCTTAAGTTATGGCGATATCTAGTTATGTAAGATTTATGAAGTAGGAGAAGATGAAGAAAGGCAAATGTTTTTAGAAAAGCACTGAAATCACTCCTATAAATACTCGTAAGGAAGATGAAATAAAGAAATTTTTTAAAAAGTAACTCTAATATTGAATGTTAAGGTTGTGAAAATTTTGAAATATTAAATTCACCCTATTTATAAGAAACAACAACCGAAAGGACCAGACCAACTAGAGAAATAAGTCACAAGATTATTGAAAAGATTTCCATTTAGAGATACACACTAACCCGGGTGAACTTAAGTACTTTGTAATTTGCGCCAAATCCTAGCTGGTCACATAACTGCGTGTGCCACAAAGTGGTGTTAAAGAATTTCAATAATGGGACGAAATTTAATGTACCACTTTACCACAACTTTTTTTAACTGATTCCAAACATTTTAATACCATTTCCCATCGGACCATGTATCGAAGGCTGATCCAAATTATTTAAGGCTTCCCCTTACTTCTCTAGTGGCCGATAAAGCCTTAGGGGCAACTGTTATGGGCTGGCCAAAGGCCCAAATAACTAACAATCCATCCCATATCAAATATTTTTCAATCAAGATAATTCACTTTTACAAAGAAGATTGATATGCAAGATTCAAAAGCCCACGAATCCTTTCCTCTTACACACAAACTTGTGCCATAAGTATTGAACCTAGTGCAAATTAGATCAATCAAACCCTAAATCACCAAATCACTTAAAATAAATCAATCAAACATGAATTTAAACCCTAATTTTTACCTATATAAAGCTTGGAGAAATTCATAAGAAAGGGGACAAATTCACAAAAGCACAGAAAAAACCCTAAGTTGATTTTATTCACATTGAAGAAAATCAAAATATAAAAAACCCTAGACCCCAATCCATTTTAGCACCTCACACCAAAGAAAAACAAAGAAAGGAGTTAGGTGTCAGACAAAGAAGGAAAGCACAAACAGGAATTAAAAAGCAAGAAGAAGAAGAAGAAGAAGAAGAAGAAGAAGAAGAAAAGGGGAGCAACATATGAAGGTTAAGGAAACACGAGAAACGGGGGGGTTTGAATTGAGTTTTAAGATTGAAACTTTTTCTTGGCCCAAAATAAAGAATAAAGACCTTAAAATAAAATAATGAACACAATATTTTATCCTAGTTTGATGTTAACGAAGTTACCTCAAGTATTCCCACCGAGGTGATTTCGCCTTCTCAGAAGGACTTAATCCTCTATAAGCAAACTTGATTACAAACACAGAGACCTAATTTCAATATCTTCTTAAGATTTATGACTATACCCTAGTCTCTCAAGAAATTATCAACTCAAAAGTTGAGATACAAAAGGTTTGATTTGAGCATATTACACAAGTTAAAATACAATGAATAATACAAAAATGTTTTGAGCAAGTATATGAACAAAAGATCCTTAGTTTATAGATTTTCTCACAAGTATGAACTATTTCTCATGGAAAAAGTTCACGTGAAAAGTTAATGTGAAAATTTCTTGTAAACGTTTTTCTTCTAATCTTCCAATGGCTTCTTTATATAGGCATAGAAAGAACCATTTGAAGGTAGAATAGGAATTCCCAAAATTCCATATGTATTCTTGCATAACGGCTAGTGAGAGTGGTAGACAAAATGCTACCATAGTATTGTCCTTGCACCATAAAATCAATGTAGTGGAAGGAATATTTGATCTTGTACCATGTACTATTCACTCATGTAAAACCTTTTTATCTTACCTTCTAATCTTCTGAGGTTTGAAATGTGTGTTGATGGAGCATGCTTAAAAGGGTCAAAAGCAGAAATAGAGTCTTAAGAACCTCGTCTTAAGAGTCTTAAGAACCTTGTCTTCAGATTCTTCAGAATATGGCCTTCAGAACCTCAGAATTAGAGAATGTCGAATATTGAGAGCTAGATAATCTTTAGAAGATATTATATCAGAGTCATATTCAGAAGCTTTTTAGACAAACATTTTTTAGAACCATTGTTTATGAGCGTACTAGAACTTGACTAAGTCTTTGTAAAGCACACTTTGTATCACTTTTGGATCATAGTGTGTTGCGTTCACAAATTGATGATGTCACACGCCACTTTTTCAAAGTCAGGACCTGTTAGCAAAAGCTACACACTAGGCAAAACCATTAGGATATAAAATTGTTCTCTAAGAAACAATTTATTATTATCATCAAAACTAAAGGCTGGATGCAGAACCAAATCTTATTATTACTATCTACCCTTTTTTGATGATGGAAAAACCATGTATTTTGATGAATAATTTTTATTTGGTTTAATCATATAAAACAACTCAGAGTAAGATATAAAGCTCCTCATGAGTTCTACACTATCAAAACTTATCTCAGTTTGTTCAGAGGCTCCCCATGAGTTCAAGACTTATAAAATAATTTTGAAGTATAAAATACTTTAATCAACATGAAAGGAATACTTTCCCGATTAAGACATCATCAGAGTCTGAATAGTAATGCATGGTTTCATACCATATTTTTTACCCCATGTATCCCATGTCATTTTGCATCTTACATCACATTAATATTACAAACTTAGTCTTAATTCCTCTCTCTTTAATTTTTTCTGTGATAGGGCTTGATATCAAGAAGTTCCAGTCACACTACCTTCAAGCTTCATTTAACATGGTAGATGCAAGTTAAGTTGTATAATTCTCAAGATCCTAAGGATATTAGGGTTTCATTGTTCAAGGTTGCTCACAAGTTTCTATAAAGATTGGCTATAAACTAGGTTTTGGTCAAAGCCAACTTAGGATTAATTTTTTGGAGCAAAATTTGATTATAATGGTCAACACATACTTCAAGGCAACCATGAATACTTCATTGATCCCCTCAAAGTGTTTTAGATGATTTCAAGTAATATAAGAAGAGGAATTGATTCAAATCAGAATAAGTAAAAAATGGTCAAAGTCAAAGGTCAACTTTTGAGATTTTTGATCAACCATGGACATTTCAAGTCAACGTTCAAGAGAATATGAGGTTTTATAAAGTTTGATTAAGAATAACCATCAAAATAACAAAAAGTTACTAAACTAGGGTTTTGTACATTTTTTTAAGTACAAATTTGCATGTTCATCATATACATGACTTTCAAAGGTTGTATCTCTCTCCTCAATGATCCAAAATTTGCAACCAAGGACTATAATTGAAGATATTTCTTCATAATACATCATTGCAAAAATATTTAACTCTAAATACTTCCTTAATCAAGCGATATTTGAAGTTTAAGTTGATAAATTGATAAAACACATAGAAAAATTCTTAGTGTTAAATCAGTTGTGAGGTTGTGATTTCAAGGCTACATTTCATGATGTTAGAAGCATCTTCTTAAGTTGTATTCCACGCCAAACATATTCATCTTCCCACCATCTCTCATAAGAAACCAATTTTGAGTAAATTGAAGCTTCATGCATCAAGTTATAATCATGTGAAGTCAACTGCATAGATTTGTTTCATCCATAACTCATCCTTTTCAATTTTGTGCTAAATAGAAGTAGTGTTCATTTTTGTATTAGTGTTAACATCAAATTTGCTCAACATCACACGCACCACCATTCAAAACTTACCAAATATGGTCAAACACACTTTTCTTCATGCATGCACTACATACTCCTTTTTGAACCAAAATAGAAAACAAATCTTTTTAGAATATAAATTGTTCTAAGTCTAAATTGGTTCCAGCTCACATGCTCATTTTTAAGTTTGTTTTGAACTTTAACCAACATGTAACAAACTATTAACCTTGTTTAAACGCGAAGCTCTATGCTAACCATCCCTAAGAATCAATACAAAAGCTTTTATGAACCATTAACCAGGGAAGGGACTCACAATCGCAGTTCTCAGATCCAAAATTCTTGACATTCTCTCAATTTCAAGGCTTCATTTCTCTCAGTTCTTTGAACCTCTCTCTCTCTCTCATATGTTGCTTCTGTTGAGAAATAACGCAGCTAAAAAAGAAAATAAAACTTAACACAACTAACAACACAAGAATATAACGTGGAAACTACAAAACTGGAGAAAAACCACGACGGTTGTCTAAATAGACAACCAGAGAATTATTACTATGTGAAAATTTTACAGCACATAGACTTCTCTACTCTTACCCCAACCATCTAGTACACCCACACTCTTACAAAGAAAATATTTAAAATAAAGTCAAATATAAGCTTAAAGTGCTATTGATTGGTATATCTAAGAACAAATAACTTAGGTCCAATATATAACCTTGGTCTTTCACTTGCTTCACCACACTAACAATGTGGGACTTCTAAAAAAAGCTACTTTTTAACCTCCTTCTTTATTAAAGAAATTAGGCTTACAATCAACCCCAACAATCTCCACCTTGATTGTAATGAATTGTCTTCAATCTTCATTGTCTACACCGACAATCATAATTCTCATTGTCTATACTGACAAATCAAATTATCATACTCCACCTAAAGAGTATACTACACTTGAAACTAAATCATCCCAAGAATTTTCTTTACATCGAAACCTTGCTGAAAGATTATGGTAAAACTCCCATGTTTGCTTTTAGGAAGTTCTTCAGCCATCGACACATCTCACCACACACCTTGCATCAATGCCAACCAATGCCCGTGTGTTGTTCAGAATCCGCTAGCAATAGCATTTTGCATGCCACAGATTTATCTAGAAAATCTCAAATTACGGAAACTTGAGATTGTAATCATATTGTCTTTCCCTTGCTTTGCAAACTTCGCACTTGTAAAGGTTCCTAGAAGCAGGTGGGTCACAATGGACAGACTTAAATACCAAGTCTTTCCTTAGCAAGAACCTCCCTAAACAACACTTTCACAATACCACCCCTTCTTCAGCACCTTCACAATATCACAATATCACCCCTTCTTCAACACCTTCACAATATCACAATTATTTTCTTATGTGGAAGATTATACAATACTGCAACCATAGAGAATACTAAGAATTGTGATATCTCATCGAGCCGAAGCTCTAATACCACTGTTGGAAAATAACACAGCTGAAAAAGAAAAATAAAACTTAACACAACCAACAACACAAGAATATCACATGGAAACTCCAAAACCAGAGAAAAACCACGACCGTTGTCTAAATAGACAACCAGAGAATTATTACTATGTGAAAATTTTACAACACATAGACTTCTCTACTCTCACCCTAATTCCCTAGTACACCCACACTCTTACAAAACAAATATTTAAACTAAAAGTCAAATATAAGCTTAAAGTGCTATTGATTGGTATATCTAAGAACAAAGAACTTAGGTCCAATATATAGCCTTGGTCTCCCACTTGCTTCACCACACTAAACAATGTGGGACTTCTAAAAAATACTACTTTTTAACCTCCTTTATTAAAGAAATTAGACTTACAATCAACCCCAACAGCTTTCTCCTTCGCCTACACATATCATAGAGGCTTTTGTATGCAAGAGAATCCATTTGGAATCACTACACAACTCTCTACGAGTCTCATTTTCTTCATTATTGATTCAAGTTTGGTAGAAGAATTTCAAGGAGTTTCAACACAAATAAGGTCACAATCTATACTTCTCAATTCATTTGAATCAACAACACGCGCCAACCCCTATACTTCACTATCTATAGTGAGATTGGTCTGCTTGTCCTACTATTTTCTACTTTGTTATTTCATTTTGTTTATTTGGATAGTTAAAAAAATCAGAACAAATGTTCGGTAATTCTTTAGACTGAAATGTGTATGGGACTGAGCGCTTTTTCTTTTAACACCCATATATATATACGGGGCCAATGCGTGTTTTAATTGATTTCAGTTCATTTAAATTTTCTGCATTGCACCCCATAGTTGCTAATTGTTTAATTTTTGTTTATTTTTATTTCAATTTTAACTTCCAATGTCTTTAAGCACTAAGAATTGATAAAAATAAATTTTAATTACTTTGATGTCTTGACTATTTTTATACATTTTTATTTTATTTTTTTTCATTTATTTTTAGATTTAATGAAAGGCACTTTTGTAAAGGTATGTTTGGTTGATAAATTTAGTTTGGATGTTTGATTGATGACTTGTTTGATCACCTTTTCAGCCATTCTTTTTGTCATGTTTAGACAAATAAATTATGAGATATTTCATGTTGATTTGATGCACATTTGTGATGTATTTGAGGTCTTTTAAATTGAATTGTCTCGAGCCTCGATGCAAGTATATTTTATGCACTATGTCAGTATATTTCACACAACCTTCGCTATCGTCAAATCAACGATTTTCTTAAACATGTTCGCATCCACACACTGATGAATATATAACAACTTCTTTTGATCCTTCTTCCTCGTTTGTCTTTGTGCGTTTCTTTGTTCCGCTGTCACATCTGTTGCCACCGGAATATAACCGTTGTTGACGAGATCAAAAATATCTTGAGCACTGAACATCACACACATCTGAATCATCCATTGTTTCCAATTCTTTTCATCAAACACTGAAAACTTTGTATTCAAGTTGCTTCCGCTGTTTATCTTTGTTCTTTTGCAAACTCAAACAAACCTCACCAAAATACTCGTGTTTCCCGATCCTGCAAAATCAATAAATACAATTTTGTTATGATTTCGATGTGAATTCAACGCAAATTCAAGAAAAATGACATCAATCGCACATGCCTTACGTACACTTGTGTTTCCATGTGAATCAAATCGGAGCTGTAGATACTAATTATTGGAGCACAAGATTGAAGAGGAAGATGAAAGAAGAGAGAGAAAAAATTTGTAACAGACTTTTTGGAGAGAGAAAGTCTATTACTTCATTAATGAAAAACTAGTTACAAAGTTATTTGAATACACAAACAAAATCAAATACTACCTCTGTTCCTATATATAAGAGACAATTCATTTTTTAAATTCATTGAATAATCAATGTATTTGGTCAATTTATAGACTAGGTACATTGATTTTTCAATGAATCTAAAAATTGAATTGTCTCTTATATATAGGAACGGAGGTAGTATCATATAGGCAAAGTTAAAAGCTAACAAAACAAAACAGATCATAGAAACTAAATACAATTTCTGAAACTATAGTCTCAAAAACTTCTACTTTTGAGTTAACTCAATGTTTCAGAACATTTAACTTGTAAACATGAATTACTTCTAACATAAGAAAGTAGTTGTATGAAATCTAACACCATTAGTTTAGTTTTTAACCGCATCAACAGTTATTATCTGTGGGGCCCGCAGTCATTTTGTTGGTTAGATTTTATTGAGTGTTGTTCATTTTCTTCTTGTTTATTCTTATTGTATTATAGATGACTTATTTCACATTTCATATGCCTTGTGACTATTTATACTCGTACATTAATGGTTTTTTTACATTTATGTATACAATATACTAGTTTTTCATAGAAAAATTGACAAAAGATATCAACATGACTAATATTATATAGTAAGAATAATTTGAATAAAAAAATAAGAATGTATATTTGTTATTGTTTTAGACGATAATTTTAAATTTATTTAAAATTTAATTTTTTTCAATAGAAATTATGAGATAGTAGTAATAATAAATGGTTGATTTGATACTTACTGATAAGTATTTTCCTAACAATATTTGTTACTGCGTTTCTGCCAAAGAACTCTAAGAAAAAGGTTGTAAATGTTGTCAAACAATACAAAGATTTTTTTCCATAAGATTATGTGGAAATTTCGGATTTAAGCTTAGATTAAATTTACCATTAACACAAAACTACGTTTCATCTAATTTGTCTCTTATAATCATATCATCACATCTCTATTTATGTATAATAGTCTCAGCAATAATGAGTGTTTTAGCCTTTTCAATAAAAAAATATAATTGTATTAATAAATATCATAATGTGTCTCTTTATTTAAAAGAAAATCATGGTTTTAAAATTTTAGTCCGCAGCCATAATTGAGACCACAGTATTATTGATGTGTTAGCCATTCCAACAGCAATAAAACCGATTTACATTGTGATTTTAAAATCGTAAGTCAGGCCGCATTCACTACAAAAAATACATAAGATAGAGGAGGTTTTTTAGCTGAGGTTATTAAGAAAACCCACAAATTGAAGTAAATATGATTATCCTCGTTTCCAATGTTGAAACTCCGCCGCTAAGGTATTTTTCTTACATATATATTCAACCAGACTTTTTAACGTTGTTAATATTATTGTTCAGTTTTGATTTGGTTTTAGATTTCAAATCCTAGGATTCACTCTGGATTTGATTCATCCAGGTTTCAAACAAAAAGGTACAAGATCATAAATAAATCCAATCTAAACCTATCCTATTTACAACAGGATATTCACATAATATCTCAATAGTTTGAAATGTTCCAAATGATGAACGAAAACTAGCAAGAAGTGGTAGAATTATGTTATGTTAATAAATGTAGTTTGTGATTATTGACAACATACATGATTTACAGGTTATTTCATCTTGTTCAAGCCCTGCTTGTGCTCCCTTTGCAATTGATTGTGTCTGTGTTCTCATTACATCTCAGGTACACCCTGTTTAATCTCTAGTCTCTCGGCTTAGTTAAGACTTAGGAGGATGGCCTAGGATTAAAATTTCAAGAAAGCATAGAATGAATATGAATGCTTGTTTTATTGAATTTTTTCGCTAACTATTCATTTGCTTTTGGGTTATCATTTACATTAATCTAGTCACCCATCCCTCCCCAAAACAACTTCATTTTGTATGTTCTTCTGTCAGTAATCATGTTTCTAAGTAATAGTAATTCTATGATGCATGCTAGAATAGTTAAGAGGAAATAGAAACTTAATTATGATGTTACCTTTATGAGCCCTTATAAGCTAGTTTCAACAAATTTTCTTAATCATCTTAAAATAGCTTATATAAACAACTTATTTCAAGCTTATGTAAAGTTTTTCATTGCTCAATCTTTAATTGTAGAAACTACTTATATATAAGCGCACATATATGATGCTTAACTAAGATTTTTATCTCGAATGTACTCCTAGGAAATTGTATGATTTCTTTTTGTATTAATTCTTCTCTAATGAGGTTGATTAACTATAATAATTGTGAGCAGCTTGTCTCTGGAATTACACTATTGATTGGATTGGACAAACTACCTGTGGTTAAAGAAGATAGAGACATCTTTCATAACTTTCTACACACGATCTCATCAAGAATTGCCTAGCTAGTCAGAGACATCATTATAAGTGGAGTAGTTGTTATTTTTCTTAATTTAGTATAGTTGGATATTTTGTTATAAGTGGAGTATTTTAATATTCATGAAATTTTGTGGTGTTTATTTTATGTGTGAATAATTTATTAATATAATTATTCTTTTTTTAAAATTAAAGTCTAACTAATATGTTTCTTTTTTTTCATATTTTTTCTTTTTGCGGGGGTTATTAACCTCTAGAAAGTAACCGCCTATTTTATCCGACTCAATACCGGCGATTACTAAGAACTCCCGCAGATAAATTGTGGAATCGATTAAGCGGCGGTTAACATTTTGTGAAGTCAGAAACCTCCTCAAGTTCAAATTAAACCCCCGCAATTCATGCGCTTTTTTTGTAGTGATTAGGAACTCCATTACACAAGTTATATTCTATGTTTCTTAAAGAATTTTCATCAAAATTTTCACAGTATGTGTTTTTCATCATTGTATTAAGAACTCTCTCGATCAAAATTTATGCTGCAACTATCCAATACCGCAATTGCAACATCCGCGCATCTGCAACCACAACTGCAATTTAAACAATGAAAAAAACATTAAAAAATTGTACAGTGTCTGCAAGAATAATTTAGGAAGACTTACATTGACTTGTTGTCCCACATAGAATGATACAAGTACATTTGTGTGGCAAATTGGTCATTTAATTAGATTCCTTTGATTTAAATAATGATATCAGCCAAAATTTGCTATGATGAAGCCCCATGAAATCATGTCCTTATATTGATCACAAACTTTGAAGCAACCAAGAAGTAACCGAGAACCTGCGTCTATAGTCTTTAACTCTTTCTCTTGGAACCTTCCTTTCCTTCATAGTTCGGCTTGTCATCAATCACTTACTTTTTATTCTTAATTAATAAATATTCCTTTTGTGTGAACATGGAGATCAGTGGTAGCAGCAAGAAGAGGAAAACAATTTGCTGTGATGAAGAGGATGAAAAAAAACAAAAAGAAGAGGAAGCTAAAATGGAGACTTTCTTTGCTCTAGTGAGAAGCATGCGCGAGACACGTGACAGTTGGAAGAACAAAATGAATGAAGATATAAAGAAAAAAGATAGAGTTGGTGCTGCTGTTTGGAAACCTATGTTTCAACTAGAAGATTTTGCAGAAGATGGTGTTGATCACAGTGATCGGTGCCGAAACCGAGAAGCTAGGGTTGGCATATTCGAAGGTGTGTCGACAAAGAGTAATCATAAGGAAGATGATTCAGAAAAGGATATTGACTTGAACTTGAAGCTTTCACTTTGATAATGGTGATGCATATGCATCAAAGTGATCGTAGCTAAATCTTCTGTTTGTGTGTGTGATTATGTCATGTCTTCGCCAAACTAATAGTTTTAGTAACACATTCTCTATTATTAACTTCGAGTGATCTTTTATCATCCAATAAAAAACTTCAAGTGATCTTTCTGTATTGAATCTCTTTGTTGTTTCTCCTTGAATGAATTCATGTTTTCGTCCAAAAAAAACTTCAACTGATTTAAGGAATGTTTGTGTCGGCTAATAGCAATAAATAAATACTACTACTATGTTTCATATTATAAACAAATTTTACTCTTTTGATTCATTAAATAATTAATGTATCTGGTCTATATGTAGACCAGATACATTAATTATTCAATGAATTTAAAAAGTAAAATTTGCTTATAATATAAGACGGAAGGAGTACTTCAGATAGTCTGTAGAATTTTCTTTAGCAATAACTAGATATTGGAATGTTAAACCACGAGCACACCAAACAGCCTCCAAAATATACAATAGAGAACAAATATTACAAAGGTTATATATGTTTTTGGTCCTTCTAAGTATCTTAAAATTCGCTTTTAGTCTTTCAAATATGTTAACAGAAATATGGCATGCAAGAATCATTTACACATTTAAACATCATGAATTCATTACTCTAAGAAATATCCATGTCTTAGCTATCTAACGTAATTGATCGTAATCCAAATAAACTCACGAAACCTAAATCATGCATGAAACAAGACAACTAATATCAGTTGAGACTTGACTACACTTCTAGTATAAAAACCAGTGAATTGATATTGGTGTAGGGCCCCAACACAATTGACTGCACCTCAATCGAATATACGAAATGTGTGAAATAAGATGACCAATGCTCTCTTGTGTTTCAGCTTCTTTTTCTTTCTTTCTTTTTTAATTTTCCTTGATATTTTTGACTTTTTCCAACATTTAAACTTATTGTGATTTATTCTACTTATTTGAACTTATTTTGACTTAATCAACTTATTTTAACTTATTCGACTTATTTCGACTTTTCACGAAATTTTCACTCCTAGGCTCGATTTTTTTAACCTAAAATCATCCTAACTCGGTTTTTAACATATTTTTTCACAATTAAATATCTTATACTATTGGATTAACATATACATCTCCAGTTATCCTTATCATCATCCATGAATATCATGATTATCTCAATTGGTAACAATAGTAAGTCAACCATACAATGTAAAATTCAGTACCAATTCTTACTCATATCTAAACACAACAATTTCAATTGAATTCATAGCATGAAATCATAGCATACCAAGAAAACGCAATCTACATACACAATTTAACCAAATCATGGAAAACAAAACACTACTAAAAAAAATTAAAATTAAAGAGGGTAGTATTCCGTCACAAAAACACTTAAATTCCATCACAAATCTAATTAGTGGCGGATTCAGTGTCGAACCGATATTCGTATTGAATTTACAAGTCGCAAAATGTTAGTGAGAAATTTAGTATTCGGTCACAGATGAATATGAAATAAGTCTGTCACTAATTGTAGTATTCCGTCTCTAAATATATAGTAAAAGAACACCTCAATGCACATATTTCCGTCAATAATTAGTGAGGGAATAATTTGTGACATAACACGTTTCCCTCACTAATTTACTAGACAAATATTAGTGACCTTTACGTTCCCTCACTAATTTAAAAAATTTTGACTTTTTATTCATTATAATAATAGGGCAAATTGTGTTTGTGTTTGTAATAATACTGATTTCCAAATCATGACTAATGATACTAGACGTGTAGACGTGTATTCTTGAAACTAGATATTACAATCAAAATAATCTTGTAATTTTTCTAGAAACTGAAATTACAACGAAAATAATCTTGTAATTTTTCTTGAAACTAAAATTACAACGAAAATAACACTAACATTGTTCTTGAAACTAAAATATTACAATCACAAGTGTATCCTAAAAACAATCTTATATTGTATCAAGTAGGAGAAGACGAAGTTGGATTCCAATATGGAGGTTGAAGGTCTAAATGAAATCTTTCAATAAATTGAAATGGATTAAAGAAACCAAAAGCTTAGTGTCATTGGAATATAGGGTGTTCATTATGCAACACTTGCAGAAATAGCTTGCTTCTACCTTTGTCTCGTGCGTGCCAACCTAGGTTTTCAATAGCGCCCTATAGCGCCGCTATAGCAGTGTAGCGTAACGGTGTAGCGTAGCGGTAGAGGACCTCGCTACGACGCTTTTGGTCTGCTAACCGCTATTTGCGATAGCGGAAATAACGGCCGCTATTCGTGGAGTCGTAGTGGTGAAATAGCGGCGCAATAGCGGTTCCGTAACGCTATACTAACCGATATTGTGAAGAATAGGTAAATCCTATAATTTTGAATTTTTTTAGGGCAAATTTGT
The DNA here is from genome assembly GCA_021764765.1 of Vicia sativa. Lineage (NCBI taxonomy): Eukaryota > Viridiplantae > Streptophyta > Magnoliopsida > Fabales > Fabaceae > Vicia > Vicia sativa. Next base: position 117,288,857 of record CM038797.1, read on the forward strand.
ATTTTTTTCCTTTTATTTCACTAATATAAAAGCAAAAAGTGAGATATTAGGTCATTTGTGTTCTCTTTCTTCACTGAAATAAGCAGCCGCTCTCCTTAAAAGTTTCCATTTTTTTCTCAACGGTCATCTTCTCCCTCCTTAACCCTAAGCTTCCACTTTTTTCTCAAAGGTCATCTTCTCCCTTCTCTTCACACGCTTCCACTTTTTCTAACGGTCTTCCTCTCTTTTCTTCACAGTAATGAACCAAAAAGAATAGGGTTTGACTTGGGATTGTTGGTAATGTCGCGGGGGCTAATGAACCAACAAGAGTTACTAGGCATCACTCTAGACTTGCTACATTAGTGTCTAATGGAGATGAGGAGGTGGAAGAAGAAGAGTTTGAAGTTGAATCAAGTGATGAGCAAGATGATCTTAATGTGGTGGAACTTACAAGTGAAGATGAGACGGATGTTATTTAATCGTTTTGTTTAAGTTTAGAAGTTAATTTAGTCATTTTGAGTACATTCAAAATTTGAGTTATTATGTTTGGTTTATGTATGTTGCAACTTTTGTTTTTAAGTTATTATGTATGTTGTTACCTATTTCTAGTATTTATGTATGTTGTTGGAACCTATTTTAGTATTTATGTTTTTATATTAAGTATTTACCTTGATTTTTAAAAGCTCACAATAGCGGTTATCCCGCTATCCGCTATGCCGCTATAGCATTTGAGAGGTCCGGCGCTACGCGCCGCTATCTAGGTGCCAACTATACAAAACCAACATGTATACAAGACCAACAACAATACGTAACCAGCATGTATATAAGACCAACATATTGCTACTAGCAAAAAGAGCAATAATGATACCACTTCATTTTGTATTTTGTTCCTTTTGGATTTTGTCAAAATCTGTTAAAAGAGAATACTCATCATTAAACACACTCTACCAATCAAAATAGAATTTGTAAAAAGTTATTCATGAAAAGTTAATAAATCCCTTACCAGACACTTTAAAGAAATAAATCAAGCAGACATGAGAATGAGACAATTGTTTCTGCATATACAAACCAAAGCCTTGGTTTTTCAAAGCTATCGGGCACCTGATTTTCTACATCAGCAATAAAGAAATCGAAAATGAGTTTATGGTCCTGTGACACAATAAGAAGCATATTACATATACTAGATGAAACTTTTAATATTTGTACAAGAGTCAAGAAGCATCCAATTTCAAAAAAATAAGGCCCATTTTCTTGTAAAGTAGGAAAAATAAGGTGTTTTACAAATCTGAGATGCATTTTTTTAATACTACTAACTAACAATCTTTTAGAAATTAAACTTGGCAATCTATAATTAAACTAAAACCTGTTATGAACTATCTTGGCAAAACTTTATTATTTAGGAAATGGACAGCTTATACGGAAAGGTTTAGAGCTTATACTTAAATGGACAGTTTAAACTTTATTAAATTAGATTTAGATTAGATTTAATATTTAAATATAATTCAAGTACTGTAGACTCAAGCCCATTTAGGGTTGTATATAAATAGTCTTAGTCTGTATCATTATTTGTACAATTGAATAATATAAATTCTTATTTTCTTTATCATTCTCTCTTTCTCTCCTCACTAAAAGTGCCTCACGCACTAACAAATTGGTATCCAGAGCTTCCGGTTATTTTTCTTGATCGAGTTTTCAAGAATTTCACGTCAGAGATCGTATTTCCAAGGCAAGTGAATCAACTGCTGCGAAGATGACTAATGATAAGGGCATTCCGAATTCTCTTCCAATGCTTGATGGCAAGAATTGGATACGATGGAAAAACATATGCAATTCTTGTTTGGCTTCCATGAAACCCTAGAGGTGGTTACCGACGACGTTCCTGCGCTGGCTGCAAATGCAACCGAAGCACGGAAAAAATCCCACAACGAAGTCAAGAAGAAAGATTGCAAGGCTGCTTATTGCATTCAAACGCCTGTTGACGCTGCTAATTTCGACAAAATCTCTCATGCTGAAATGGAGAAGGAGGCATGGGATATTCTGGTAAAGTATTATGAAGGAGGTGAGAAAGTCAAGGTTGTCAAGTTACAAACCTTACGTCGACAATATGAGTTGTTGTCGATGAGAGAAGATGAAAAAGTTGCAGAATATGTGTCGAAGGTTCAGAAACTCATCCGTCTCATGAATGGTTGTGGTGAAACCATAACTGATAAGATGACAGTTGAGAAGGTAATGAGAACGTTGACCTATCACTTTGATCACGTTATCGTATCTATTCAAGAATCCAATAAACTTGAAACCACTAAAGTGACAAATTTGGTTGGTTCGTTGGAGGCGCGTGAGATGAGGATTGTCGAAAGGAAAAGAGTTCCAGACTCGATAGAGGCTCTACAAGCTCAGTCATGGAAAAAGGATGGTGGTTCCAACAAATTCAAAGGCAAGTTCGACAAGACTCAGGGCAAGAAGCCTTGGTCGAATCCCCACAAGAATAAGGTTGAAGACAGATATTCTTAATCCTCGAAAAGGGGGGAACTATCGAAAGGACAAAGATGATAAAAAAGGTGTACAATTCTATAATTGTGAAAAGTGGGGCCACATAGCCAAAAATTGTTGGTACATAAAAGATAATGTATCGACAAAAGGCAAGGACGAAGGAGCAAATCTTGCACGTCGAGATTCAGATGATTCTGAAGGAGGTATGGTGGTTATGGCTGCAGTTGCAGATAACCATGTCAAATTCAAGATCTAGTTCCTCGACTCAGGCTGCTCGAATCATATGACTGGTCGAAAGGAGTGGTTGGTAGACTATGACGAGTCGAAGAAGAGCAAGGTAAAACTTGTTGATAATAGTTCGTTGCAAGCAGAAGGTAATGGCAACATAGTTTTTCAAATGAGTAATGGAGGGAAAGCTATGATTAAAGATTTGCTCTATGCACCTGGAATGAAGTGCAACTCGCTAAGTGTTGGACAACTGGTCGAAAAAGGATTCTCAGTTGTTATGAAAGATGGAGCTTTGAAATTGTTCGACACCAAGAACAATTTGGTCTTGAAATCTCCGTTGTCAAAGAACAGGACATTTAAGACTATGATCAGTTCGACAGAAGTTCAATGTTTGAAAACTGTTGTTGACCACAAGGATAGTTGGTTGTGGCATTTGAGGTTTGGACATTTGAATTTTCGATCACTCAATCATTTGATTACTCAAGATATGGTTATTGGAATTCCAAGTCTTTAGATGCCTGAAAAACTTTGTGAAGGTTGTTTAGTCGGAAAGCAATCCAAAAATTCTTTCGTTTCGACTATGCCAATGAGATCATCCTGCATTCTCGAAGTAGTACATTTAGATGTATGTGGTCCATTCGAAGAATATACCATTGGTGGAAACAGATATTTTGTTTCGTTTGTCAATGAGTTCAGTCGAAAGCTGTGGATCTATGTGATCAAACAAAAGGACAAAGTATTCAAAATCTTTAAAAGATTCAAGATACTTGTCAAAAACTAGAGTGAGAAAAGGATCAAAGTTCTGCGAACAGATGGGGGTGGCGAATACACTTCGAAGATGTTGGAGAAATTTTGTATAGAACATGGTTGATCATGAGATAATTGCTCCTTATACGCCTTAGCATAATGGAATTGCTGAAAGAGGAAACAGAACCATATTAGATATGGCAAGATGCATGCTAAAGTAGAAGAATTTTCCAAAGTCTATATGGGGAGAATCTATTTTGACTGTAGTTTATATTTTGAACAGGTGCCCTACCAAGATATTGAAGAACAAGGTTCCTAAAGAAGTATGGAGTGGCAAACGACCATCATTAAGTCATTTGAAGGTGTTTGTGTAACGCCCTGAATTTAATTGATTATTTAATTAAATTAATTAAGGATTTATTTATCAGAATTTAGTCAAAATTGGATTTATCGGTATTATTTTAAGAGGCGTAATTGGATTGATATGTTGTTTGGACAATCAAGTTAAAATATCGATTGAAGCTATTAAGTTTAAAGTCGGATTATTTAGTCGGTTTAATCGGAGGAATAATATTAAGAATAATATTATTTATTTATTGGACTATTTTATTTAATTAAGTGGATTGGATTGTTGTGTGTTAAGAATAGCAAATTAGAGGTGCAACTAGTTAGCCCAATAAGACAATATGATAATTTTATTATTATTGGGAATAATGGAATATTATGCTACTAGACTAAGTGGTATATGCAAAAAGTATCAGAAACAAAACCTAAGGCCATTCACGTAGTAGCTTAGAGGAAATAAGGGTTTTGTTATGAGAAGAAAGCAATAGAAATTGATCGAAGAAATTGTAGAGGATGGCTAGAGGAAGAATTAGAAACACAGAGTTTGGAAGAAGAGGATACAAGAAGTGCTTTAGCCAGAACCGGAAATTGGGATTCGACCGGAGAATTCGAACGATCGAAAAACCAAAAGGTATGGGTGGGGTTCGAATTATATATCCGAGAATATGCTGATTGATATGAGAGATTGGGGTTATATGTATTTACAATGTCTGTGTTAAAATGTGGTGTTTGATTTTGAAAATCGTTGTTGTGGCTGTGTGAATCTGATAATTGTTGTTATGTTGAAATTGGTTATGAATTTGTCAGTAATTAATCTAAGTTGAAATCGACATTGCAAATGAAAAATTATGGTTGAATTGGCTGATGAAAATGTTGTTGGAAAATATTGCATTGAAGGCATTTGAAGAAGGGAGAATGAAAATAATTGGAGGGCAGGGGCCACACAAATAACGGGTGGGCGCCCCATGATGGAAAAGGTGTGGAGGTGGGGCCCTTAAGTAGAGGGTGGACTCCCTAGGGGTGGGGTGGGCTCCCCACCGTCATTGTTGGTGCCTCTCTGCCTCTGTTTTCTTGTTATGTGGCCATATAAATTGGTCTACTTGAATTTTTGTTGTTTTAGCTTGGAAGGTTGGGTTTTAATCAGTAATTGTGACTCTGTGTCTAAGAAGAAAAGGGAACCAAAATAATATATATGTATAAATTAGAGGGCAGACGCCCCCTTAGATAATGGTGGGCGCCTCACACCCATTCCATCTCCATAATTTTGTTTAAATTGTGTTTATTGATACGTGGGGTAGGTATATTAAGTATTCTGGCAATTATTTGTAAGTTGCTTAGCTTATGATATATATGAGTTAGATATAGTAAATGATACTATGGAAAATTGATTAGTGATTTATTAAAATAATAATCAGTGACAGAATTATCATAATTGGTGTAATCGAAAGTTAGCATGTTTTGCAGAAGTAAATGTAACAGAAATTAGAAACTGGTACTTGGCAGTAGAAAATTATTGGCAGTATGTAGGAGATGATAATTGGTATTGATCAATTGAAATTATGAAATACTGAGTAACAATGAATTAGCTGGTTTGTAGTTCAAATTCATTTCTAGCAGAAAACATAAATTGACAGCAGATTAGCAAAAGTCTAGCAGAGCTTGATTTTGTGTAATAGAAGAATTGATTTAGCAGCTGTAGTAATTTGATCTGTAGTAATTAATCACAGCAGTGAAAATAATTAACTGGCAATTTAATTAAAACGGAGGATAGCATAATGTTGGAAATAGTACCGATTTAGCTGAAATAGCTGAATTAAGCGGCAAAATTAGTTGTTCGGAATCGACTGAAAATCGTCGTGATGGTTAGTATATATTAATAGGTGATTGTGACTGGTTCGTTTTGTCGGAAAGATCTTGAATAAGTTGTTTTGCAGGTACATTCGATCAGTTGAGTTGTCCTAAATTATGGACACGTTTGAGTTGTAGGTCGAACGACCAGTGTTGATTTATGTTGCAATTGATGCGTGTTTAAGTTCTTTTTTTTTTAAGTTGTTATCCTTTTATTTGTTTTTGATGTTGTGGCTGTTGTCGCATACATAGCATTTGCATGATTAAGTTGGTCTTGATAGCACCACGTTGAAGTTGAAGGCTTATGCCTTGTTGTTGCCTCGATAAACTGGCATATGTTTAAGTTGTGTTTAAGTTGAGAGTTTTTCTCCAAATGGTACCACATGCATTTGCATAATTGAGTCACATTCGATATGTATGTTTAAGTTGTTGTTGTTATTGTTGATGTTTAAGTTGTCGTTGTTGTTATTGACGTTGAGGTTGTTGTTTGATATAAGTTGTTGTTTGATATAAGTTGTTGTTTGATAAATTGTCGTTGATATAAGTTGTTGTTGTTGTTTGATATAAGTTGTTGTTTGAAATAAGTTTTTGTTTGATAAATTGTAGTTGATATAAGTTGTTGCTATTGTTTGATATAAGTTGTTGTTTGATATAAGTTGTTGTTTGAAATAAGTTGTTGTTTGATAAATTGCCATTGATATAAGTTGTTGCTGCTGTTTGATATAAGTTGTTGTTTGATATAAGTTGATGTTTGACATAAGTTGTTGGTTGATATAAGTTGTTGTTTGATAAAGGTTGTTGTTTAATACAAGTTGTTGTTGTTATTAAGTTGTTTATAGTAGTTGTTGTATGGTTGTTGTACGAAGCAGTGAAATTTGTATGATTCTAGTCTAACATATGGATTATCATACTTTTGTTTATATTATTCGATATCTCACCCCTTCTGTTGTGATGTTTCCTCTATGTGGGGAACGTGCAGGTAATCAAGAAGATTAGTTGATGCTTAGTAGTTGTTACAGTTGTTAGTTCAAGTTGATGTCAATTGCTCTGATACGTAGCACCCGTGAGGGATGTTTAGTCTATGTCGTTTCAGTTGTTATTATTCTTGCATTTTAAGTTGAATAATAAAAGTACTATGATGTCTCAAGTTGTTTCAGTTGAACATTATGTTATAAATGATGTATGAAGTTAATTTATGAATTTTGCTGCGTATTAAATAAAAGATTGTTTTGTGTTAAAAGATGATGTAAGTTGTTATGTGAACCTCTGAATATTAAAAGTGTTATGTATCTGATATATGTGTTGTTTTAAAGTTGAAAGTATGGCATCCCATGCTTTGTTGAAAGTTTTAATTACTCTGATTTTTAATACAATTTTTGGATAGAATTTGGGGTGTTATATTAGTGGTATCAGAGCAGGTCTATCCGTCCGGCCAGTGTTGTCTAATGTTGTTTATTCCTATGTACGCGATAAGTGTGTGAAACATTGTCGGTACTTGTTGTGTTTTGATCCGTTGTCGCAGGAATCGAAATGGTTAGTGGGAGAAGCTTCTCGGATGTGTTCGGTTGTGAGATGTTAGTTTTGTATGCTGCTGATGGCTGTAGTGTAAGTGTTGTTGGAGCTCTGTTGTTTCTCGAATTCGAAGGTAACATGGGTTTAAGATTCTAGTTCTTTAACAAGTTGGAGCATCTTGGAAAAATCATGATTGTTATAAGACGGAATTTAGTAGGTTGTTGTGTTCAGCGTTGTTAATGGACTACGAAGTTGTCAGATGAGTAGCCTTTGTGTAAGATGTCAATGTTGGATCAGTGGTTAAGTGACGAATTGTTGTAGACCTTGTTATAAAATTAATAGTAAGTGATCGAAAAATTGTAGAAGTTGCTGGAGTTGTTGGAATCTTTTGAACCGCGAGTCATAGTTGGAAAGACGAAGAGTATGATTCCAAGAATATGAAGTGTTGGTAATGGTGTAGAGAAATTTTGTTTGATGTTATCATCAGAGTTGTGGTAGTATGTAGTTGTAAGGGGTTAGTGTTGGCATGTTCGGATGGTTTTGGAAGTTATTGAATTATGATGCTTTTGGTGACGTGGATACATGTTCTATAGGAACAATATTATAGCTAGTAACGATGGTTTATACTCCATTATGGTTTGTCGATATCTATTGACAAATTGAGGACTTGATCACCCTTAATCTCTTTTTGATAGTAGACGGAATCGTACTGGATGGTGTAGAATTGTCTTGCTATCTTGATGGTAGTGAAGTGATGGACGTTATATCGAGGATGTATGGTAGTGAAGTGATGGACGTTATATCGAGGACGAAAATATCCTAAGTGGGGGAGAGTTGTAACGCTCCAAATTTAATTAATTATTTAATTAAATTAATTAAGGATTTATTTATCAGAATTTAGTCAAAATTAGATTTATCAATATTACATTAAGAGGCGTAATTGGATTGATATGTTGTTTGGACGGTCAAGTTGATATGTCGATCGGAGCTATTAAGTTTAAAGTCGGATTATTTAGTCGGTTTAATCGGAGGAATAATATTAAGAATAATATTATTTATTTATTGGACTATTTTATTTAATTAAGTGGATTGGATTATTGTGTGTTAAGAATAGAAAATTAGAGGTGCAACTAGTTGGCCCAATAAGACAATATGATAATTTTATTATTATTGGGAATAATGGAATATTAGGTTACTAGACTAAGTGGTATATGCAAAAAGTATTAGAAACAAAATCTAAGGCCATTCACGTAGCTGCTTAGAGGAAATAAGGGTTTTGGTAGGAGAAGAAATCTATGGAAATTGATTGAAGAAATTGCAGAGTATGGCTAGAGGAAGAATTAGAAACACAAAGTTTGGAAGAAGAGGATACGAGAAGTGCTTTAGCCGAAACCGGAAATTGGGATTCGACCAGAGAATTCAACCAACCAAAAAAACGAAAGGTAAATGTGGGGTTCGAATTATATAATCGGGAATATGATGATTGATATGTGGGATTGGGGTTATATGTATTTACATTGTATGTGTTAAAATGTGGTGTTTGATTTTGATAATCGTTGTTGTGGCTGTGTGAATCTGATAATTGTTGCTATGTTGAAATTGGTTATGAATTTGTCTGTAATTAATCTAAGTTGAAATCGACGTTGCAAATGGAAAATTATCGTTGAATTGGACGGTGAAAATGTTGTTGGAAATATTGGATTAAAGGCATTTGAAGAAGGGATAATGAAAATAATTGTAGGGCAGGGGACCCACCAATAAGGGGTGGGCGGTCCATGATGGCAAAGGAGTGGAGGTGGGGCCCTTAAGTAGAGGGTGAACTCCCTAGGGAGTGGGGTGGGCGACCCACCATCATTGTTGGTGCCTCCCTACCTCTGTTTTCCTGTTACGTGGCCATATAAATTGGTCTACTTGAATTTTTGTTGTTTTAGTTTGGCAGGTTGGATTTTAATCAGTAATTGTGACTTTGTGTCTAAGAATAAAAGGAAACCAAAATAATATATATGTATAAAGTAGAGGGTGGACACCTCTCACCATTTCATCCTCATAATTTTGTTTAAATTGTGTTTACTGATACGTGGGGTAGGTATATTAAGTATTCTGGCAATTATTTTTAAGTAGCTTAGCATATGATATATATATATATATATATATATATATATATATATGAGTTAGATATATTAAATGATACTATGGAAAATTGATTAATGATTTATTAAAATAATAATCAGTGACAGAATTATCAGGATTGTTGTAATCGAAAGTTAGCATGTTTTGTGGAAGTAAATGTAACAAAAATTAGAAACTGGTACTTGGTAGTAGAAAATTATTGGAAGTATGTAAGAGATGATAATTGGTATTGATCAATTGAAATTATGAAATACTCAGTAACAGTGAATTAGCAGGTTTGTAGTTCAAATCCATTTTTAGCAGAAAACAAAAATTGACAGTAGATTAGCAAATGTCTAGCAGAGCTTAATTTTGTGTAGTAGAAGAATTGATTTAACAGCTGCAGTAATTTGATCGGTAGTAATTAACCACAACAGTGGAAATAATTAACTGGAAATTTAGTTAAAACGGAGGATAGCATAATGTTGGAAACAATACGGATTTAGCCGAAATAGCCAAATTAAGCGGGAAAATTAGTTTTTCAGAATCGATTGAAATTCGTCATGATAGTTCATATATATTAATAGGTGTGACTGGTTCGTTTTGTCAGAAAGATCTTGAATAAGTTGTTTTGCAGGTACAACCGATCAGTTGAATTGTCCCGAATTATGGACACGTTTGAGTCTAGGTCGAACAACCAATGTTGATTTAAGTTGATGCAATTGATGCATGTTTAAGTTGTTGTTGTTTAAGTTGTTGTTGTTTAAGTTGTTATTGTTTAATTTGTTGTTGATGTTGTGGTTGTTGTCGCATATATAGAATTTGCATGATTAAGTTGGCCTTGATGGCACCACGTTGAAGTTGAAGGCTTATGCCTTGTTGATGCCTCGATAAACTGGCATATGTTTAAGTTGTGCTTAAGTTGGGAGTTCTGCTCCAAATGGTACCACATGCATTTGCATAGTTGAGTCACATTTGATTTGTATGTTTAAGTTGTTGTTGTTAATGTTTATGTTTTAAGTTGTTGTTGTTGTTGATGTTGAGGTTGCTGTTTGATATAAGTTGTTGTTTGATATAAGTTGTTGTTTGAAATAAGTTATTGTTTGATAAGTTGTCGTTGATATAAGTTGTTTTTGCTGTTTGATATAAGTTGTTGTTTTAAATAAGTTGTTGTTTGATATAAATTGTAGTTTGATAAAGGTTGTTGTTTAATACAAGTTGTTGTTGTTATTAAGTTGTTTATAGTAGTTGTTGTATGATTGTTGTATGAAGCGGTGAAATTTGTATGATTCTAGTCTAACATATTGATTATCATACTTTTGTTAATATTATTCAATATCTCACCCTTTCTGTTGTGATGTTTCCTCTACATGGGTAACGTGCAGGTAATCGAGAAGATTAGTTGATACTTAGTAGTTGTTACAGTTGTTAGTTCAAGTTGGTGTGAATTGCTCTGATACGTAGCACTCGGGGGGTGTTTAGTCTATGTCGTTACAGCTGTTGTTATTTCTGTTGCATTTTAAGTTGAATAAAAAAAAGTACCATGATGTATCAAGTTATTTCAGTTGAACATGATGTTATAAATGATGTATGAAGTTAATTTATGAATTCCGCTGCGTATTAAATAAAAGATTTTTTTGTGTTAAAAGATGATGCAAGTTGTTATGTGAGCCTCTAAATATTAAAAGTGTTATGTATCTGATATATATGTTGTTTTAAAGTTGAAAATGTGGCATCCCATGCTTTGTTGAAAGTTTTAATTACTCTGATTTTTAATACAATTTTTGGGTGGAATTTGGGGTGTTACATTTGGCTTTATGTGTTATAAGCATATTCCTGATGCAAGGAGAAGGAAGCTTGATGACGAGAGTGAACCTATGATTCTGGTAGGATATCATAAAACTGGTGCATACAAGCTATTAAATCTAGTTAATGAAACGATTGTGTTGAGTAGAGACATTGTAATTGATGAAAATTCTGCCTGGGATTGGAATTCTAGTAATTCAATTAACAAGCCACTGATGAACTCTGATTTCGACAAAGAAATTGATGAAGTCGAAGTCAAAGGAATTACTGAGAATCCATTCGAAGTCGAAGGAATTATTGAGAATCCATTCGAAGTTGAAGATGAAGCAAATGTTGACATTCCAAACAATGTCGAAGTTGAAGAGGGTGTGGCTAGCACAAGTCATAGACCTCAACGAAATAGAGTTCCTCCAACAAGATTTCCAGATTATGAAGTGACTGGTGATGATGAAGTTACATCAGATGGAGAATTAGTTTATTTTGCTTTACTTGTAGGTGCTGAACCAATCAACTATAGTGAAGCTTTGAATATTTACAAGTGGAAGTTAGCTATTGTCGAAGATTTACAGGCAATCGAAAGAAACTACACATGTGAGTTAGTCGAATTGCCAGCACATAAAAAAGCTATCGAAGTAAAGTGGGTATTCAAGTTGAAACACAATGTTGATGGTTCGATAACAAGACATAAAGCAAGATTAGCAGCTCGAGGGTTTCTTCAAAGAGAAGGACTTGACTAATCTGAAGTATTTGCTCCAGAAACAAGATTGGAGACTGTTCGACTAGTAGTAGCATTGGCATATAACTAAGACTAGTCGACATTTCATTTAGATTTGAAATCAGCATTTCTTAATGGTCCTTTAGAAGAAGAAGTTTATGTCACATAACCTCTTGAGTTTGTGATTCAGAAGGAAACAAGTAAAGTATGTAGGTTGCACAAATCGCTTTATGGTCTCAAGCAGGCACCTAGGGCATGGAACAATAAGATTGACTTATACTTAGTCGAATTGGGATTTGTCAAATGCAAATCAGAGTATGGTGTCTATGTTCAGGTTGTAGCACAAGATATAATAATCATGTACTTATATGTTGATGACTTGCTAGTAACTGGAAATAGCTTGAAGAACTTGTCGAAGTTCAAAGAGCTGATGACGAAGGAGTTTGAAATGTCGGATCTGGAAAATTGTCTTATTTCCTAAGCATAAAATTTTAAAGAATAAAGCAAGGTATCATGCTACATCAAAGGAATTATGTCAAAGAGATACTCAAGAGATTTAGAATGGATGATTCGAATCCTGCATCCTCACATGTCGAACCAAATGTGAAGTTGGAGAAGAATGGAGAGGAAGACAAAGTTGATGTAAATTTGTTCAAGAAAATTGTGGGATCTCTTTGGTATTTATGCAACAGTCGACCTGGTATAGGTTTCGTTGTCGAATTAGTAAACACATATATGAGTGAACCAAGAGTGTCACATATGAAGGTTGCAAGAAGAATGTTGAGATATTTGAAGGGTTCGATAAACTGTGGAATACTATTTCAACGAAATTCTGAAGATAAAGAAGCAATAGTTAATTGTTTTTCAGATGCTGATTGGTGTGGAGATAAAGAAGATCAGAGAAGCACAACTAGATATTTCTTTCAAGTATTTGGTGCCCCAATATCACGGTGTTCGAAGAAGCAACCTCTGGTTGCATTGTCATCTTGCAAAGTTGAATATATAGTAGGGTCCTATGTTGCTTGTCAAGCAATTTTGATCAAATCAGTACTTGAAGAAATGGTTGTCGAAGTGAAGAAATCGCTAGTGTTGTAAATCGGCAACAAGTCAGCTATAAATCTGGCGAATAATCCAGTTATGCATAGAAGAAGTAAACATATCGAAGCTAGGTTTCACTTCTTGAGGGCAAAGGTAAATTGATGTGAACTTGAAGTTAGACATTGCTCAAGTGAAGCACAATTGGCCGACATCTTTACCAAAGGATTGAAGATTGACAGATTCCCGAATTTGAGAAAGAAATTAGGAATAGTTCAGATTGACTATTTTTGAGGATGTTCGACAACTTGGATTAAGGGGGTGTGTTGAAATATTAAATTAGATTTGTTAAAAATATTAGATTAGATTATATTAGATTTAATATTTAAATATAATCCAATTTGTGTAGATCCAAGCTCATTTAAGATTATATATAAATAGTCTTAGTCTGTATCACTATTTGTACAATTGAATAATACAAATTCTTATTTTCTTTATTATTCTCTCTTTTTCTTCTCACTAAAAGTGTCTCACGCACTAACAATTGCTCTATATACAAATTTACATGGTTATGATTTGAACCAAAACATGATAACAAATTGCATACAATGCCTATAAGTCACATCTAAAAAAATATTGTACCCACACGTGAAATTATTAAGCAAACCACATATCCATAAAAGAACACAAAAGTAGAATTAAAGAGAGAAATGAACAAGTAGGAACAAAAGCACATATTCAAAATAGGAACAAATCAAAGGAAAGGAACAAGTAAAAATCACATATATGCATAGACAAATGAAAGAGAGAAAATTAATCAAAAATACAAGAATAAACAAATATTACAATAAAAAAGAAATCAACCAAAAGGGAAAATAAGCCTCTTATCCAACCTTTATCCTCACCTTTTTCCATAAACCCCAACTGTTTATTACTCACATTGATACCTTCCCTTTCCATGGCATATTGCAGACCCTCCCAATCTGTCTTACGAAACCCACCTATGCACTAAATTTTTAACTTCACAACGCACATGCAAACATGATAAAATCATTAGACAGCATTAGACAAAAATAAACAATGAATGAACCTCTCAGTCAATAATGAAAGGAAATTGAAAGACAAAAGGAAGAAAAGGGGATACGGGTGAAAGTAAACTTAATGGAGCTCTTCGTGAATGAGATCAATCTTGCCGCCTCGGTTGCAATATTTATCAGCTTGTAAGTAAATTATGTATAAATAAGGTTCTTGGAAATAAAATATTCTTTGGAATAATTTTATTAAACTTGAATCAAACATGGGAATGTTGCATTCCCATGATCATATTCCTTAGAATAATTTTTACAACCTTGAAACAAACACACCCTTAGATATTCACAACTCTTCCCAATTCTATCTATTTTAATATTTTACCACAAATAAATTGGCATCTTGATTATTATTTCTCAAAATATTAACACAAAATAATCATGAAATACACCAAAAATAGATTTAACGAATAAAACTAAAAATGCAAATTTTAGGATGTTACAACTTTTCCTCACTTATAGAATTTTCGTCCTCGAAAATTAACTTGAAACAACATGCTTGGAGAAGACCCTTCCATATGACTTCTAGCTCCCAAGTCACGCTACAATTGCACTACTCAAATGTTCTATATTCGAATCATGGAAACTAAGCAATAGTTACACAAGCTCGGCAACATCCTTCTTTACGTATGGCTACCAAAATATTCTTTGACGGTCTTGATACACCTTTGTAGATCCTAGATGAATATCCAAACCACTTCTACGACCTTCTTCTAGAGTCTTATTTCTATGTTCGGATATATTTGGCACATAACTCTAACCCAAAATCTCATTATCTCACCGTCATCCATTTTGAAATCCATTTATTTCCCCTGATAGTTATTTTAAGCATACCAATTTGACCTTTCCATCGTTAATTCACACACCAAGCTCAAATTTCTAATTTGCAATAATACATCTAACGTCGAATATGAAATGTGCTTTACCTCGACATTAGAAGCGAGGTAAATAAGTTCTTCATAAAAAGTAAACATTTATCACCTCGATGTTGGTGTTTAAAACACCAAGGTATAATTTTATTAGCGCGTAAGTTCGAACCCCGACTTCTACACTTTTATTATTTATAAAAAGGGTTAATACCTATTTTCACCCCTGACATATGGGGTGTATTTGAAAAAACCCCCTGCCAAAAAAAAAGTTCCAATAATTACCTTGACAAATTTTAAAAGTTTCATTTTTTACCTTTAGGAGGCCACATCACCAAAAAGGTTGATGTAGCTTATTTTTTTGTTAAATTTGTAATTTTTTGTTATTCCACGTCACATAAGTCCCATTAAAATGACCAGAATGCCCTTATGCATATTTATCTTAAAATCCAATATTATTTTGCAAATTCATGTTTCAATTCAGACCCTACAATTAGGGTTTGCTTTCTTCATCCAAAATGTAACAATTTTCCTCTTCGTTCTCACCTATACCATTGTTCTCCTTCCTTCAAACCCTCATGTCACAGCCACCGTAACTCCTTTCGTTTCTTCTCCCAACCCCCTGTTTTTTTCCACTTTCCTTTTCTTCATGCCGCCTTTTGTTCCCTTTACTCACCCTGTCATCACAACAACCTTCACATCCCTCGCCATCTACAGAATCCGCTACCTACTGTAACCCACACCTTCCATCGTAATCATCCGAAACCACCTGTTTCTTTTCACTCACAGCCGCTTCCATCTCTCCATCTCACCGAAACAACCCCTGTCTCTACTCCCTGTGTTCTCTCCTACCGCCAGCAACCCTCTCATTCTCACAACTCCCACTGTCTCGCTCTCGTTACCTCCTTCTGTCGCCAGACCAAACACCAAAAACTCCTATGTCTTCTCACTGTGGAACCCTTCGTTCTCTCTATGTTCTTCCAACCACACTCCTCTGCTTCCGTCAGCCACGACAATCTCACCTTCACAAACTTCCTTCATCTCATCCTCGCTGTCTTCACCGTCCTTCAACGCAAATCTCACCAAGCCAACATCTTCTGTTTCCATCCATTGCCGTATCACTTCTGTTACTTCGTTCCTTGCTTCATCTTGCTAGAACAACAACACCTTCGCTGTAACTATGCTGCTTTTCTGGCCATTGAGGTAAGCGTTTATGCAGAAAATAGAATCTGTTCTATTTAAGTTTCGGATTAGTTGTTTTGGTTGAATCTACGTCAAGAATCTGAAAACGTTTTGGGCTTATGTTTGATATACTGTGTTGTGTTGCTGCGACCACTTTGCAAGGATGAAGATGAAGAAAGCAAACCCTAATCGTAGGGTCTGAATTGAAACATGAATTTGCAAAATAATATTGGATTTTAAGATAAATATGCATAAGGGCATTCTGGTCATTTTAATGGGACTTATGTGACGTGGAATAACAAAAAATTACAAATTTAACAAAAAAATAAGTCATATCAGTCTTTTTGGTGATGTGGCCTCCTAAAGGTAAAAAATGAAACTTTTAAAATTTGTCAAGGTAATTATTGGAACTTTTTTTTTGGCAGGGGGATTTTTCAAATACACCCCATATGTCAGGGGTGAAAATAGGTATTAACCCTTATAAAAATTAGCGCCTTTTTTATCTCGGTTTATCAAGAAAACCATGGAACTATTAGTTTTTTTTAATAAAACTTGGTACATTGTTTACACAGAATATTAATAAAAATAATTTGTTTACAAACTACATTGTTTATCCAGAATATTACATTTTGTACACAGAAAAAAATTAATTGTCCATGAAGATCATATGTTTGATCTTCAATTTCTTGATATTCTGGGCAAAATCAAATGTTGGGAAACTCTTCTCCCAACAAAAAAAAAAGAGTTTTTCTATGACTTTTGCTTGCAATTGTTTCTGATATGAACAAAAAAAAGGTTAAACATAAAAATGTTAGATAAAAAATAATTTTCTACTCAAATGAATATTTCATAACACAAACCTTAACTTAAATAATTTTCTGATCTTGCAATCCATCATAGAGAACTATTCATGAAAAACACTCTTGCAAACCTTAAATTCTTCATGATGTTGGATCTTCAAATCTTTGATATCCTGGGAAGATCAAATGCTAAGAAAAAATATATTTTCAATTGCTTTTTCTTGCATTTGTTTCTGATATGTGTTGGAATATTTTATATTAAATATTATTTAATTATTATATTCCAATAATATTATGTGGGCAAATATATTGATATGAAATATGTTAGCTATTTTATCAAATAAAGTGCCTTAAATAATTATGTGATCAAATAATATTTAAAGACTATTTAGATTTCATATAGGAATTATTTAATTAATTAATTAATTAAATAATTGAATATGGACTCAAATATGAGTGGATGTCAGGATGACCCATTTGGGAATAATGGGAATCCTAATTGGCTATCACACTATATAAAGGATATGGTCTCCAATATACCGTAGGTAAGCAAAATAATCTCTTCTTCCCATCTGAAGAGTGTTCAAGGCATTAGGAGTACGGGTTGAGGAAGATCCACAAGCCAACAAGTATCAATCACTTGTCTCTACACTTTTTCGTTTCTTGCAAAAAGTTTTTTTCATCTCATGAATCCAGGTATTCTTGAAATCTTACATCTCGTATACTAACATGTCGTAGATCCTATAGTTATATACATGTTCGTAATTATTTATTATATTCCGCACTAAAATATATAGTATAATATATAGAACATGTATATGTGATTAATTGTTAATAGAATTAATTCCAACTGGTATCAGAGCAAGTCTTCATGTTTAGTTTATTGAGATTTGTTCTATAAACGCCAATGATTATTTATTTTTTTGGATCATGAAAACATATATTTTAAATTCATAATTTTTTTATTGATATATATATGTTTTATGAGGCATGAAGTTTTAATGATAATTTTTGAGATTTTTTATTACACTTATGGAGTTTATGTTTTGTGTGTTATATTTATTTTCCAAATATTTATATGAAATTAGAATCTTCCATATCTTTTGTATGAGTTCTTGAAAATAAATTTGGTTACAATATATATTTAAAAGATATTTATTTTGAAGATCATATTTAGAATTATAATTATGATTTAAAAACTATGATATCATGGTGAGAATGTTTTTTTAAGTTATAGTTCCTAGAATTATATTTGTGATAATGGAACGTTTTGAATTTGACATTGAAACTATATGATAAGATTTGTTTGAAAATTAAATTTGAATATTTTTTAAAGAAGAATATTTGTGAAAATTTTAATTTTCTTTGGGAGATATGTCATTTAATATATATTATTGTAAATATATTTAGAATCTCATATATGATTATGATCGATGATTGAGAATCATAAAATTTATTTTCTTTTAAAGAATTTTGATTCTCAATACTTTATTTATGGCTATAAATAATATATTTAGAAATAGACATCTATGTCAATTATTTGGGAAAGATAAATATTTAAAATTTATTTTGGTGATTTGATTCTTGATTTTGAATTAAAAAAAAAAAAAAGAAGATTCTATTATTATATCTTTTTATTTGATTTTTTAATTATTGTTTTATCTTTCAATTTGATTCACATAAAATCTGCACATGAATTTCGATTTTGAGAGATACGAAAAATACTAATTTGCTTAATATATATTTAGTTATTATATTCTATTTGTGAAAAAATTTTAATATTTTAAATATCTCTCAAAATTGTTAGGTAAAAACTAAAGATTTGATACTCTAAATTTTGGATACTTTGTATTTTAGAATGAATTTTGTAGATTCTAAAATAATTTATTTAAAGAATTATTTATTGCATATGTGAATTTATTTGACATTTAATTTGGATATATAAATGTTTAATATTTATCTGATTTGAAATTATACATATATCATGATTATGTTATCTGAGGTTATTGTTATTTATTTTATACAATAATTTTTTTTAATCATGAAAATTTGTATAAATTTATAAAATTTATGTTTTATTATGAACTTGTTCACACATTAAGGACTTTCAAGAAATATTATTATTATCAAACGACATCCTAAATAATACAGCCCATATTTATGAGTAGTGCCTTATAAATTTAAAACTCTTCCAATTGAATTTATTAAAATGTGTAGTAATTTTGGTTGAGTTGGTTATGCAATATGTTGCAAAAGTAATCTCTATTGTGTAAATTTGATTCAATTGGAATTACAAAAGATGTAGTGAGTAATTGTTCATGCGAACTGTTATAGTCGATCAAAAGGAAGACACAGTTTGGCCGAACCATTGCATATCTGTGATGGTAAATATGTAGTAGTTATTAATTTTATCCATGTGGATAACGATTGATGTCAAAGATATCCATTATCTGTTTGATCATTGTGTGAGAGTACCGTCTTATAATTTATAAGTAAAGATGGATGTCTATATATAATAATTTATTGTCATATCAGTAATGATGTTGTAGGAGTGTAAATCATTCAGGTGTTTATTTGATTGCATTCACACATAAGGTAAACATGTGACGATTGTAAGAATTCATTGTTTATAATTATTAATTATCAGTGTTTGATCATTGAAAATAAATATAGTAAGCAATTGATTTTATTTCCTAAAGACTTAAATCAATGTTGAATTTGATATTTGGCTGAGTACATTTGTTTTGTTCTCTATAAATAAATATAGTTTATTTTAAGAATAAAATATCAACATTATGATATGCTTTGATCTAGACCTAACATGATGATGGAGAAACTCAAATTCTCTCACAATTTAGTATATTTAAAGTGAGACGCGAGTTTAAAAGTGACACTCCAAATTACACATTTTATAATCTTAAAGTTTTGTAATTCAAATAGATTAGAGGTGTTATTTAAGATGACATAAATTTTGCCATATTATCTTTGCTTAAATTCTAGTGCTTCTAAAGCAATAAAGCGAAAGACAAACTCTCATTGGAGCGATGACTTTTTATTAAGATTATTAAGCAAAGAAAATATCATAAGCATATTATGAAACTATTTAATCTTGCTAAAGCGTTATATTTTCGTCAATTAGGTGACTTTGTTGAAAATTTAGCATATGGTATTCTCTTTGCACAATTAAGTTTATAACTATTAAAGTTAGAAATTATTTTTTAATAGAATAATTTCATAAAGTGTGCAATAAAAGAAAGATTGAAGGAAGAGAAGATAAAATATTGCTCATTCGGTAAATACCTCAAAGGATAAGGGTAAATAAAGAATAATAAGAAAATATGATATGAATTGACAAATGTCCAATGTTGTTAAAGATACATCAATTTAAAGGGACAAAAACTTGGTGAATATTGATATTTTTTACTTTTAACTATTTTAGATTGTCATTATAAGCTTAAATTTGTATTTAAAAGACAATTTGCAGGATGAATAAAGTTTTATTTTAATATTATAACTTTTTTTAAAATGATGGATTCAATTTGTCTTTTAAATTCAAATGTTATTATAGTTAATTCAGTCATGACTTGTGACAATCTAGAATTATTAAAATGTTTGAGAAATAGTCCCAAGTTAAGGAATATTTTGAGACAAATATTATAATGTGTCTCGAGAATATTGAGTTTGGGGAGAGATATGTTCAAAGAACAAAATTGAATGGGAAAGAATTGGTTCTACCTCAATTCATATAGTTGCTATTTATATAGCAAATTTGGACCCTCATGTAGATATTATTGTTCTTTCTCTCAATTAAAATAAATAAATAAAAAATAATTAATCCTTGAAGATCAAACTCAATATTCTAAATAACTAGAGCATCAAGTGTCATAAAGAATTTACTAAAAAGAGAAATTATATTCAATATGATTGAGAGAATCTATTATGATAGTTGTGACACTTGCTACTTGTTATAATTTTGGAGCTTCATAAGATGGATATCAAGTTAGTGTTTCTTAATGGTGACATTAAGAAAAACAATATGGTGCAACGGAAGAAAATTTTGTTACAATAGATATAAAGTTTATAGTTTCCAAACAGATAAAATCTATTTATAAGCTAATTAAATTTTCTCATTAGTGATACCGCAATATTTCATAAGGTAATTGTCTTGTTTGGTTTTGAGATTTCTATTATGAAAAATTATTGGGCTTTACAAGTTCAGTGGGAGTAAGTTTACATTCCCAGTTTAATGTGTCGATTTTATTTAGTCAATAATGATATATGATTGTTGTGTGAAACCAAGAAATATCTAACAAAAGTTTAGCGATGAAAGATCTTGGGCACATCTCTTTTGTATTAGGTATTTAGATGCTTAGATATTATTCTCAAGGTATCATCCAGTTATTACAAAAAGATTTATATATCTATCAATAAAGTTGAAAATAAAACTGACATGAAAGATAATAAACTATGGTATATCTCAATTATCAAGGGATACTATTAAGTCTCAGTCATTGTCCAAAATAAAAGTGATCCTGTCGGTTGATCAGAATCGGAGACGGTCGGACAGATGAAGATCCTTCGAGCAAGGTTGATGTTGAGGAGGGGGTGGTGTACCTACAAGGCACTCCGATGCTAAAGTAAGCAAATGTTTAAGGTGAGAGAATAGTGAATATTAGGGTTTTGAGAGTAAGAAAGTGATACCTTGCCCTCAAGGATATGAGGGTTTATATAATGATCTTAGGATGAATCTCATTGGTTTCTATATTTGGGCCTGGATATGCGGATCCGCGAATATAGCTATCCAAGCTGACTAGGTCAGACCAAGCGCTGATGCTCGTAACTAGCCGTTATGTCGAGCAGAAGAGACATAACAAGCATAGTCCTTAGCGAGACAAACTGCGGATCTGCTCGACATGTGTCGAGCCAAGGACAGGGTGCAACACACGAAACGGGCAGATGGGAGCCCCCAATATGTTATTAGATCTCAGCGGATCATTGTACCTCGAGATAGAGTGACCTTCCTGACGGGTATTCGGGAAGTCCAGAACTAAAAGAATCTGGAAATTTAGAATATTAAGTTTTTTTATACTTTGGTTGTAGGAATCTTATATACGATTTTATACGTATATGAAAAGACGTACATAAAATCATTGAGTAAATACTTGAGCAATTCAAAATTGAATTGTTGAAAGAAAAAAAAATAAAGAGGTCAACCATGAGGATTATTGTAGAGAATAAAAGAGTTTGTACTCGCAAATTGGAGATCTGACAATGAGGATATCGTTAGTATGTTTGACTCTCATATTTTAGATGTCGAATAGACATTATAATACAGGATAAATGAAGGTGAGTATTTATGACACTTGGTTAAAATTCAATATAAGATCGCTAAAGTTATATTTTATTGTAAGACAATCATATATTTTAAGCTAAAGACTCACTAATCAAAGACTTGACATATAAGGACTTTCGTATGAATATTGTCACTAAGGATGTCTTAGATTAGTGGGAGTCACTGCTTTTGTATGTTTATTAATATTATTTTGATATCAATACAGACTTTATGTTAAGATTATCTGCAGAAATAATGTTTACAAGGTTATTATTGTTATAACCATTTCTGTATCGTTTGTAAAAATATTGAATTTGCAAATTTTAGTTTGATCTCAATAAAGACTTTAGTTGGACCAGTTGGAAATATACATGATTAAGAGATCACATTGCATGAAATTTTTATGTCAATCATCCATATCGATCTATGTCATCAAGTACATTTATGTGGTGGTCGTCGGGGTTCCGTCACGTTATACGTTAGTGACGTCAGCCGCGATGCTCTCATCATTAATGTATGAGAAGGACCAAATTGTAAAGTTGAAATCTAAGGATAAATAGCATTCAGATGCGCGCCTAAAGACTATGATATAATTATTAAGATATATTGCCCAAGTGGGAGATTTTTGGAATATTTTATATTTAAATATTATTTAATTATTATATTCCAATAATAATTATGTGGGAAAATATATTTATATGAATTATATTAGCTATTTTATCAAATAAAGTGCCTTAAATAATTATGTGATCAAATAATATTTAAAGATTATTTAGATTTCATATAGGAATTATTTAATTAATTAATTAAATAAATAATTGGACATGGACTCAAATATGAGTGGATGTCACGATGGCATTTGGGAATAATGGGAACCCTAATTGGCTATCACACTATATAAAGACTATGGTCCCAAATATACCGTAGGTAAGCAAAATAATCTCTTCTACCCATCTGAAGAGTGTTCAAGACATTAGAAGTACCAGTTGAGGAAGATCCACAAGTCAACAAGTGTCAATCACTTGTCTCTACACTTTTTCGTTTCATGATTACAATTATCATTGCCAAAAGTTTTTTTCATCTCATGAATCCAGGTATTCCTGAAATCTCATATCTCGTATACTAACATGTCGTAGATCCTATAGTTATATACATGTTCATAATTATTTATTATATTCCGCACTAAAGTATATAGTATAATATATAGAACATGTATATGTGATTAATTGTTAATTGAATTAATTCCAACAATATGAACAAAAAAAAGTTAGATAAATAAATAATTGTATGTTCAAATAAATATTTAAAACTGCAAATCTTAAATCAAAATCATAGAGAACTCTTTATGACAAAGACTCTTGCAAATCATAAAGTGGGGGATGGTTTTAAAGTGGAGGATGGTTTTAAGCGCTTCATGATGTTTCATTATCAATTTTTGATATTCATAATGATTTTATAATAGAAGTTACTTATGTTTCACCCGGATCCCTAATGATAATGTCTTGAGCGTTGATAGTCATGAAATGGACAACAAGGATTTGATTAAGAATTTGATAAATATTATTCTAACGCTAAATGTTCCCTCATTTTTTAGGAAAACTGTCGACTTAGAACATTTAATTTACAAATAAAAAATACAATTAAAATAGAGGTTCCAATTTTAACGCTCAATTTTCCCTCGGTTTTTAGGACCACCAATGTGTTAGAACATTTAATTTACAAATAAGAAATACAATTAAAAAAGAGGTTATAACACCGACGTGGCGAGCATGCATTAGAATCATATCACTAGAATAGCAATTATCAACTATATTTAAGTCGTAACGTCTCTTTTGGATTATCAAGAAGGCTTTTGAGCTATTTAAACGTCTAATGACCAACTCGTTGTAACTTCAAACATTTGTTTCGAAGTATTTTCCTATTTTCAATGTCTCATTAGCAACTCTCTGTGTCTTGTTTCCTTGGTTCAAAGTCATTTTTTTCTTATAAAAAATGGATGCAAATCTGTTGTTCATTATCAATGAAAACTATATTGATTTCAATGATGTTGATTGTTTTTGTTGTGAATCTTGTTGTTAATAACGACAAAACTCAATATCAATTTTTTAGACAAAAAATAGTAGCAACAAAAATAAATGGTCTACAACAATAATAATTCGTACAAAAATAATATAAAACAATAAGTCGAGAACAATACAAATGTTGGTTTACCCAGTTCGACCAAACGATCTACTCTGAGGGTGAGAGCATCTCTCCAATTTATTATAATCAGGAAATTATTACAAGAGATTACAGATGAGTTACAAGAAAATAGTATTCACCTTCAGGTTCCCAAGAACAGCCCTGAAAGTTCTCAAGAATTATCCTATTTTTTATCCAAGTGTTTCCCAACCTCTTCAACCTTCAATATATGAATAACTCAAACCCAAGGTGTAAACAAGTGTTTCCCAATAACCTTAGATAACTCTGAACCATTTGTAACAAATTCCCAAAGATCAATATCTTAACCTAGAAAGAAACTTTCTATTCTATCTCTCCTATAAGTCAAATTTCTCTCCATAAAAAATAAGAGGTTTAGCAGTGTATCTATCATTATCGTTTGTGTTAGCGGCAACCACTTAGATGGTTTTTCTCACACTGGATCTCTCTACACGGATAAGTGTTTGATTAAGAAATCAATAACAGAGTCGGAGCTCTGATACTAATTGAAGCTTGAGAAAAACACAAAAAGTGGGGTTTTAATTGGTTTTTCAAAAATCTTTTTCGTTTAGAAGTGTTTTACATAAACAATCAGATTAGAAATCAATGCTATAGAGAGAAATAATGACAAGTTCGATTTATACAAATTCACCTTAGAAAAGGCTACTCTTGTCCACCCGCCAAGGTGATTTCGTCTTAGAAAAGTACTTTATTCACTAATCTTGAAAAGTTACAAATGCACGGGCTACCCGCCAGTGACTAACAATTAAACAGTGATAACTTATTAGTGATCCCTTAAAGATTTTGACCTACCTGGTTCCCTAAGAGATATAACAATCACTAACACCCTAAGGCTTATGGCCTACTCGGTCCCTTGAAGGAGATTTCTCTAAATCTTCTCGAGTATTCTGACTAACACCTTAGTCATCACTCAAGGAACAATCAATAATATGTTTACATGAATTCTTCTTACAAGCGGATTACACACAAATATTTAAGTGCATATTGTTTAACATAAATATGAGCAACAACTCTTGTGTTCAAACAAATTACAATGATAACACAATAATGAGCAACAACTCTTGTGTTCAAACATTACACGTGAAGAACAAATAATAACACAATTAATGAGCAAGAACTCTTGTGTCTTTGTCTTCTTTCTTTAGATGAACAGTGAAGAACTAATATCAACACAAATAATGAGCAAGAACTATTTGTGTTTTTAATTTTTTTCTCTTTATGTTTTTGATTTGGCAGCGTTACTGTTCTTTTTTATTTTCTTGTAATAGTGTTCAGCAATTTTCAAATGAACAGTTGATCATTTATATAGGCGTTAAGGAAGTAGACCGTTGTATTAGTACACATGTTACTTTCATCTTGCGAGCTGCCAACACTAAGAAATGATCGTGTGAGATAAATAGTACACAGTACATCTATTTGAGTGGAATGTGTAATTGTACCTTTGTACTAACTCTTCTAGCAAGCATTTTTTATGATATTGTCTTATGATGAATATTACTTCTGATGAAGTATATTGGCTTGAGAAGAAATCAACTTTTGATCTTGTATTCTGATGGACTATATGATGTTAATTAATAATGAGTCCAAATGATCTAACTTTTGTTGATCTATTCTTCTGATGGAATATTTCTGATGTTGAGAACATGTGTGCGTATTCTACGAAGTATTTGAGTCTTCAGATCTTGAATTTGTCTTCAGATCTTGAATTTGTCTTCAGAATTAGAAGCATCAGCTTTTCTGATGAACATATCTTGACTTCTGATTCGGAAGTAAAAGCTTTCTTTTGATGTGTTCAAAATCTTGACTTTGTCTTTAGAATTAGAAGCAACAACTTTTTTGATGAACAAATCTTAACTTCTGATCTTTGCGTTAAAAGCTTATTTCTGGTGCAATCATGATTTATGATATTGAAGCAACAACTTTATAGAAAATTCTTTCTTCTAGTACGCTTGTGACTTTTGAAGTAACAACTTATTGAGAAGTACACATGAGATCCTATTTATGGCGAACATTCAACATTGTTCAAAACTACTGATGTTTCTTCAGAAGCAGATGCAAATTGTCTTTCTGATGATTCTTCAGACAACAATCCTGAATCAATTAGAATTTATAATCCGCACACTCAAGAAACTATTAGAAACAAAATTATTTACATAATTGTTTACATATATAGATATAGATATTGTTATCATCAAAATCCAAAGATTAATTGTAGAATTCAAATCTTGTTCTAACATAAAGAAGCTTCGAAAAGTTCTTTGTGATGGATTGTAAGCGCAGAAAAACAGTTTCCAATGTTTGGAATAGATAACTCCTTAGAAGTTGAATGCATGCAATTCATGGGATTTTAAAAGAATAAGCATAAAAGGTATGCAACAAAACATGGATGACATCAAAGATTTGTTGTTCTCCAAAAATAACAGTGACTATGATGAATATGTATTTGTTGTAATAATGTATTTTAATATTCCGTATATACACTGTAATGTTAAAAAAACATTATTCACCTCAATTTTCTACGGAAACCAAGGGGTAAAGATATTTTACCTCAATTTTTTTACAAAATTTAGGGGATAATTTTGACGTGATTATTGAGGATATTGATCAACGTCCTTAAACAAATCTTTGTCATCCATTTCATGAGTATCAACGCTCAAGACACTATCATTAGTGATCCACGTGAAACATAAAACTTTCATTATAAAAGCATTATGAATATAAAAAAAATAATGAAACATCAAGAAGCGCTTGAAAATATCTACATCCATCACTTTAAGGTTTGCAAGAGCATTTTCCATGAAAATATCTCGATGGTGGATTGTAAGAGCAGAAAACTATTTGAGTTTAAGGTCTGTTGTGGATTCATGTTTTGGTAATCCATCCCAGGGAACTTTTCCAAGCTTGGAAATCATTTATTTATCTAACCATTTTTTTGTTTTATATAAGAAAGAAATGCAAGGAAAAGCCATTGAGAATAGACTTGCACCCAAATTTGATCTACCCTAAATATCAATAGTTTATATTTTAATGTTTTGTGTAAACAATGTAATATTCTGGATAAACAATATTGTTTGTAAACATATTAATTTATTAATATTCTATGTAAACAATATACGAGTTTAAAAAACAATCTACTTTATCGCTCAGTTTTATTAATTAACTGGGAGATATGATTCACTAGTTTTGTAAATAATAAAATTGTAGAAGTTGAAGTTCGAATCCATGTACATATATCTTTATCCATAGGTTTTTAAGACACCGAGAGATAAAATGACAACATTTTATGACGTCTTTCGTTACCTCGCTACTTTAGTCGATGTTAAATACATTTAGTCGAGCCAGTGTATAATTGAATATGAATAATTGAAACAGGGTTCCAAGGCGAAGCCTCGGGGGGCGGCGCCGTCAGGGTCAGGCGAAGCCATCAGTGAGGATAGCGCCCGTTGGGGTTCAAGGGAGCCCTGGTCTTCCGAACAGGTGTGTCTTTTCGGTTTCAGTTATTGATCTCCTATATAAGGAGTCATTTGGCCTCGGTTTCAAAGAGAAAAAAAACGACACTTTCTCTCTACATTCGTAATCAGTTTCTTTTGCCAGAAACAGATTGTTCTTCGAGAATTATCCCCACAAATATTTCGTGAACCCAGGCAAGAATAGGGTCGAAATACTTTGTTCGGAAAATGTACGAACACGATTCTTCGAAGTTATCCAGGATTATCATACCCAAATATCTAACATCATTACCACCATCCTTATACTTTATCTTTGGTTGTCATAATTTTTTTCACTGTGGCGATTATATCATCATTAGCACGAACAACATTTTGCCCATTTTTTGACTTGTAGTGCTTGCAATCTAAAAAACATAGTGAGAAGTTTTCAGAGAGTGCTCTATATCCTTCATTTCCTTTTCAAATGTTTAAGTTGGATGAATGTTATTTGTTGTATTTGTTGGTGTAATTCTTGAATCTTGAATATTAATTGTTGTAACGGTTGGTGTTATTTTGGAATCTAACTTTCACACACACGATTTAATGAGTTCTATATATCCCTTCATAGTGAGGATAGATTTTCCAATATGAAGTTCGACTTAGATTGACTAATGATGTACTATCTCTAAGGAGAATTCTCGGGAATTCTCTTTGTGGATTAAACAGTTTTAACGCTAAAAGTCATCTAAACTGTAAGAGAAAAATCGTGCAGTTTAGTTTGATTCGGTTGGATTTTAGGAGAAAAAATGCAGTTTAGTTGATTTAATTTTTTACAAATATTTTATTGAGTTTATAAATATACATATAAATGACAACATAACTTTATAATGAGTCATTCAAATACTACCTAATAATAACAAAAACTTATTGTATTTGAGAGTAGAATGCATAACTATTCATGGGCTCCACAGCATCACCAATTTCCCAAGCAACCGAAAACTCATTTGACCAGTTTTTGACCATGAATCATTCTGCTTTGCCCGCTTTCTCGCTTCAATTTCACGTTTTTCTTAATGTCTTTGTTTTAAAGATTTCTTAATTTAACGTCAAACAAAAACCATTCTTAAAGCCTCTTTAAGAGTTTTAAACTAAATAGTATTTATAAAATTACATACTTCAATTTTTAGCAAACACAAACTTTTTATTAAAAATCTACTATTTTGGATTCTTATAGATTATGATAAGATATTCTTAACATTTTCCTAAATTAAAATTAAAAAAAAACGCAAAAAGAAAATAGATAGTAGATGAAGATATATCCGAATTATGAAGAAAAATAAAGAGACGGTAGTTCTAGTTAGAGAGCGAGAGTTTGAGGTCTAGAGCATGTTCCTTAAGTTGTTCTTTCTTCTTCTTCTGAACGTTGTTGTTTTTTGCAGGATCTGGAAAATTGAAAGGGAATTGAAAATCTGTAGTAAAGTCCTGCAATTCAAAGCAAGGCTGTATCTTGATCTTTTTCTGATCATGTAGTTCTTCCCTTTTGCGTAGTCTATCACGGGCGTCGCGGAAGCTTCTTAGCAGAGAGTAGAACTTCTCTATCTTGATCTCTTCTTTTTCTTCCTCGCTGTCATAGCTATCATTTCTGACTCGCTTGTTATTATTTTCCATGTGTGATGTATGAATTAAATTTGAAAAAGAAAAGAGAAACGGAGAAAGTGTAGTGAAGAATATTGTTTGGAGTAGTTGAGTTGGTGTTGGTATTTTGATGTGTGATTTTATAACGTGGGAACGCGTACAGCGAGAAAGTAGTAGTACTTGATGACGATAGAGTAGTGACGTCACTATGTTGAGGTTTACTTCGATGCGTGAGGCGGGTTTCATTTTTGACTCGCTATACACATGGTGGAATAATAGGTGTATTTAGTCATTTGCCAGTAAGCATGAGAATAGTTTTTGACTTTTTGTCCACCATCATTTTCATCTCCAATTAGAAAATAAATAAATACTGTTCATCGTAGAAATACGCTTGAAAAATATTTGGTGTCATTTGTGGTGTCAACATAACATTACTCTATCTTTTAAACAATATTAGTAAATGTAGGTCAATAGTTTTTTAATCAATGTTAATCAAAATTGTAAAGGTTAATTATATCTTGAAGAAATCTATTTAAATCTAGTAATTATGACATAACTTATTGTTTTTTATTTTCTTGCTTCTATTGATTTCTAAGTACAGCTATGAAAGTTTTTTTTCTTGCATAAAAAAATGAATTATATCAATTGTTTCTCACAAAGAACTTGAAAAACTTTTCATCTTCAGGTTATCGTTTGCACATCGTCACATGTACTAGTATTAGAGATAGGTGTAGAAAGGTAGTTAGTGTGCATCATGCTAACTAACTCCATCATCCAATAATATTGTATAAATTCTTATAAACTAAGATTTATTCAATAATATGAACTCAACTTATCTTTCAATGCAACAATCTTTTTTTTTTAATGATGTTGTATCATTGGAGATGAAATTTTTTGCAGAGAATTTGATAGTAGCGACTTGAGATTCTAATTTAAATGTGTGCCCTTTTTTTGTTCATATCACCAACCGCTTCCATCAAATCATCTGTACAAAAATCCATCTCTAATGATGCAACATCATTGGAAAAGATTGCTGCATTGAAAGATCAAGTTCAAACATTAACAAATCAACTTCAACAAAAGACTCTTGAACAAGAAAGAATAAAACACAATGTGAATAAATGGGAGTACATGTTTTAATAACTAATACATGACAAAAATATGCAAAGTTTATTTCTTGAAGAAGAAGATGATGATGATATTGGAAATGAAGGAGATAATGACATTGAGAATGAAGGAGAGGAAAATATTGTCATGGAAGGAGATGATGTTGGCATGGAAGGAGAGGATGGTATTATAAATGAAGGAGAGAATAATAACAATTTCATGGATTAGATTTATATTTAGGTAGTACTATTTTTATTTTGAAGTTATGGGTACTTTTTTAATATGACTATTTACTTAACTATTGCTATATTTTCTAATGTATTGTAAGGATCATTTTATTATTACTATATTTTCCTCATGAATGTTATAAATTCAAATTTAGTCCATTATATTATTTAGATTATGTCCAGGTTGTGCATTATAATATCGATTATATTTTGAATGATGAATAATTAAAAATTGTATAAAAATTCATATTAATTTTAGAGATGGAAATATTCATCTTAGATACCGGAGTGAGTATCATATTTAATTATAGAGAGACAAAGACAAAATTATGTTTGACAAAGACAAAACTTTGGAGACGGGATATATTTAATGCATACACAGAATTGATAGAGACAAAAATTTCCATCTTTGTAGAGAAAACCAAGAGAGAAATCGGGTAAAAATTATAACGGGAAAACTCAGTTTGAGGTGAAGTTTCCTACTATAGATGCTATCGATAGTGAACAGTGGCGGAACCAGACTATAAAAGTTGGGGTGGCCATAAAATTAAATATAATTTATAAATAAAAATTTAATACTATAATGTACATAAAACATCCAAATTATAATAAATAAAAAGTTGACTATGAAATGATTAAAGAGTATTGCATAAAAATACCTTACAATAATGCTCTACGATTTTTAAGTAGTTTGAAATCATCAATAATAATCTCATAATTAATACTTGCAGCAATTTCTCTTTCAATGTTAACCGTCATGCTATCTCCTAGAAAATCAGCTTCCATTTTGTTTCTCAATCTTGTCTTGATAATTTTCATTATCGAAAAAGATCTTTCTGTAGTAGTTGTAGATACAAGGAGAGTCATGATAAGGCGGAGCAGTCTATCAATCAAATAATAAATTTCCTTCTTTTCCATTGCAACCAAAGATGAACATAATTCTTGAATAGTTGACAAATTATTCAAACTCGATGCTTGACGAGCGTCAATAATAAAATGCCGAAGTTGAAATTTCAAATTAGTCTTCTCTTGCTCATTGAAGTCCATAGGATAATATTTTTCAACTAGAGTGCAAATGGTATCAAGGTTAAAAGCCTTGTAATTATCCTTGGGAGACAAAGCACAACTTAGAGTTAACAAATCAATCGCTTGTTCGCTACATCTATTATTCAACTCTTGCAATTGTTTGTCAATGGTAGCGAAAAATATTTCAACTCTAAAAAAATGCTCAATGGTTACCTGGTTTTCTTTAAGACGAGAACGATCAAATCTTGTTGTTGAATGAACATCATTAAGATC
This sequence comes from Vicia sativa, assembly GCA_021764765.1. Taxonomy (NCBI): domain Eukaryota; kingdom Viridiplantae; phylum Streptophyta; class Magnoliopsida; order Fabales; family Fabaceae; genus Vicia; species Vicia sativa. The sequence continues at coordinate 117,320,855 of CM038797.1, forward strand.
AGGAATCTCAATATTATGTTTTTCACAAAAAGACTTCACAGTAGCAAACAATTCACCCCAACCAATTTCTCTTAATTCTTGAATAAGAGTTTTTGTTGAACAACCCAAATTCATAGCATTAACTACATCATGAGATTGTTGTTGTAAAGCTTGACAAAGCATATTTGTCATCCCCATAATTTCTCTCATCAAGTGCAATATGAATATGAAATCAAATGACTTCAAATAATTGAAAGCACTATGAGCATCTCCATGTGAAACATAACTTAATCCTTCCTTAGAAAATTTTCTGGAAACAGAACAAGTTGCTTCATACATATTTATCAAGTTAGAAATAGAAGAGAAATGTGATCCCCAAAGAGTATCCCCTGCTCGCTTCAAAGTACCAATTTGATTTTCACCTTTACCAGTTACAATCTCTAATAAATGTTCAATTTCATCTAATTGGGAAGCTTGTAACTCATCATGGCGCTTTGTAGAAGAACAAACAACATTAACAATTAAAGTTAGCTTCTCAAAGAATTGATGAATAGGTGTAACTTCTCTTGATGCAGTAACCAAAGCAAGTTGCAATCGATGAGCAAAACAATGAACATAATATGCATAAGGACAATCCTTCATAAAGAGTACTTGTAAACCATTCAATTCTCCTCTCATATTACTAGCACCATCATACCCTTGACCACGAATGTTAGAGACATCAAGGTTATGCAAAGAAAGTATATCACAAACTTTTTGCTTAAGAGTTAAAGATGTAGTGTCACTAACACGTGCAAGGCAAAAAAATCTCTCTTGTATAAAACCATATTTATCAACAAATCTCAAAACAAGATACATTTTCTCTTTTTTGGATTCATTAGCTTCATCTACAATTATACAAAATTTGGAATCACCAATTTCTTCACGGATATACTTTTCCACCCTACTTGAAAGAATGTGCAAGATTTCTTTTTGAATTAGATGTGTAGTATACTTGCTATTAGATGAAGCATTTTCCAACAGAACTTTTGCAACTTCATCATTGTAACATGCTAAGAGTTTTATCAATTCAAGAAAATTACCTTGGTTTGATGATGTTGTACTTTCATCATGACCTCTAAAAGCACACGCTTGAAAAGTTAACCAACGAACAGTGTCAATTGAAGTCTTGAGACGTAGTCGATTCTTCATAATTTCAATTGAACTTTGAGCTTGAACAATATTCCTAATGTGACCATCTTAATTCAACAAGTCTCGACAAGCTTTCATAGCCTTGTCATGTGGAGAACACAGATCTTTCCCTATGTGTTTAAGAAATGCACAATTCTTTCCATTTCTAACTTTCTTCCAACCTCTAAAACCTGTAGAAATAAAAACATCGGAAACAGGACGCCCACTTGGTCTTTTGCTAAAAATATAACAAGGTAAGCAATAAGCAGCATCTTTTGAAGGTGAATATTCTAACCATGAAGGAAAAAGGCTAAACCAAGCATGTTGAAAGCGTCTTTGATGGTCTTCATTACCAGACAATGGATATTGCTCTAAATTCATTTGGTATGGACCCCATTTTAAATAAGTTCTTCGTATTTCATCCATTTTATTTACATTATATTCCCACATTGAAGGACGTTTTCCAGGATCACGTTCTAAAGAATTCTCAATGTCATCCGAACAAACTCTATTAACGTTTTCTTCAATTCTTGGATTCTCAAGAACTCTTTGAGGTTCGGGCATAGGTGTTAAACTCTCTTCATCTCTTTCTTTCCTCTTGAAAAAAGAATTAATTTTTCTACTCTTCATTATCACCTTTGTGCTGCATAATTAATTAAATAAATCAACACAACACAACACAACAAAATCCAAAATCAATCTTAGTGAGAACCTTAGTGAGAATCAACACCAAATCAAAATCATAATACAACAAAAACCTAGTGAGAAAAGTAGTGAAAATCAATCCTATTTCTCAAATAAATTCTAACACATCAAAATTCCAAATCAATTCTAACTCAAAATCATAACCCTAACCCATCAAAATCCGAAATCAATTCTAACTCAAAATCATAACCCTAGCCCATCAAAATCTCAAATCAATTCTAACTCAAAATCATAACCCTAACCCATCAAAATCCCAAATTAAAATCATAACACAATACAATCTTACACAACTTAGTAAGTTAGTTAGTAATAAAATAAATCAAACCAATATGATTTCATCATAATCACAAGCCAAACCTAAAGAATAAATTTATTTTTTCAAAAACATAACAACAAACAAATAAAATCTTACTCAATCAAGAGGTAGCAAGTTGTTAGATGTAAGATGGAGAACTTGTATTACTGCGGTTGGTAAAACAGAAGAAGGCAGGTGAAAGATGGAAAAGGGTTGTTTGATGAAGAAAGTATTTTGTTGGAGAAGAAGGGTTTTAGAACCGTAAAAAGTTTAGAGAAAAAGAGTATTTTGATTGTTTAAAAATTAAGGATTGTTTGGTAAGTATAGAATTAAAATAATTAATGGCAAAACTGTAAAGTTTTATTTTAAATAGGGGTACTTTGATATTTTAACATTATAAAAAAAAAACTAGGGGTGGCTGTTAAGGACCAAATTGTAGTTATTTTGTACATGATTTTGTGGTCCTTAACAATGCTTTTTATATAATTAGTATTATTTATTCTAGTACTTTGGTTTAATTAGGTTTTTATTTAGTTTTTGTTCACAATATATTATTTAACTTATTTTACTCTTAATTGTAGGATTTTATTGACTAATTCTCCCAAGCTTGGATTCAAGTACACTTGAAGAGCTTTAGGGATGATTCTTTTTGAAGATATTTTTGGATGAAGGAGCATGCTACAGTCGCGCAGCGTTCCAGCATGAGCTGGCGCTAACTTAGCGGTCTGTCGAGAAAAAGACAGACCCATGCTTTCACCTTTTGGCCACCAACCCATCACTTCCAGTTGACTTTTTGGCTTGTAAAAGAGTGAAACAACACTTCATCATCATTATCTTTCATCTTTGTAAATTGAGGGCAAGAAATTGTAAAGAAAAACCATAGCTTTTCTTCTTGATTTCTTGATGTTCATCATTTCTACCAACAATCTTGAGAGCAAAGCAACCATGGAAATGAGTGGCTAAGCTCTTTTTGTGTCAAGATTAGAGGTAGTTGATCTATATAGTATGTATTTCTTTTGATTCATTTGTGTATGAACATGGTTGATGATTAATATAGTTGAATATCTTTGTTCTTCATCTTTATGCTTTGCGTTTTGCTTGGAAAAGAACACTTAAAAGTAGACCTAGGATATTCATCCACTAATGAACAAATGCTAGGGATAGATTTGTGTGTTAGTGTTTACAAAATATTGAACTTAATGATTATCATGTCAATAGTTGTAGTGAGGAATCATGCAAAGATTAACATGATAACATTCACAATCTTGGTGGGAAATCTACAAGATTGAGAGGATATGTATTTATAAAAATCATCTACTATGTTCATCACTTGATTAATTGAATATGTATGAAACTAGATCAATGAAACTAATCTTGACATGCCTCCATATTTGAAAACAAACTCCAACTCTCTTGAATCCAAACCATAACTCTCTTTTGAAAACATTGATTTAGTTATTTGTTTGGAAATTCATGGTACTAGTAGAGTAGATAACAAACCCTTTGGTTACATAATCTTAAAATACACTTTTCTATTGAAAGACGACAACATACACCAATCCCTGTGGAATCGATAATTAAAAATACTTGTTTGCGAAAAAATCCTACAACAAAATGGCGCCGTTGCCGGGGATTGGCGTTTGATGTTGTTAGTATAGCAATAGTTGTGTGTTTTAAGACATTTTCTACTAATCTCTCTTTGTTTCTTTTGTGTGGCTAGACTTTTTCAGGAATTAGTTTATGCGGGGAAGTATTCCGGCCGACCAACTCCTTTTCGATCCCGAAATTGAAAGGACGGCTAGAAGACTTAATAGTAGTGCTAAAAGAAGAAAAAGACAAGCTAGGAAAAGGCAAGAAAGAGTAGAAAGAGGAGAAACATCTACTTCTTCAACACCACCCGTGTTAGGAGAAGTCACCACTATGGCGGAGAATCAACCACAACCACCACCACCACCGCGGGGGCCGTGTGTCAATAGTCCTCGTCACAACGCCCAATTTGCTCGACAGGCAAATGCAAGGGTCGCGGAAATGAAAACGGGCTTGCTTCAACTTCTCTATGCAAGTCCATTTCATGGCCATGACCATGAAGATCCTTACACCCACCTTACTAAGTTCTATGAGATCGCGGGAGCGGGCGGGGCTCCGGAAGACCAAGAAGAACAATACTTTCAAAGCCTCTTCCCTCATTCTCTAGTGGGGAAGGCAAAAGATTGGTATCTAGACCAATTGCAAGAAACCATGACAAATTGGAATGTTTTGGAGGAAAAGTTCCTTGAAAGATTTTTCCCTCAATCACGTTTCATGGAGGCAAAGACCGATATCTCGGTATTTTCACAAGGAGTAAACGAGCCTTTGAATCGGGAATGGGAAAGGTACAAGTCTATGCTTAGGAAGTGTCCTAGCCACGGTTTTGACGAGCTTACCCAAATACATATTTTTCGAAATGGTCTCCGACCTCAACACAAATTGTTGTTGGATGCCACGGCGGGAGGTTCTTTGATGGAAAAAACACCATATGAAGCAATCCAAATAATTGAGAAGATGAGGAGGAATGATCATCAAACTCAACATGATCAAGGAGGTGTACAAGTGAAAACGGGAGTTCTAGAAATTGGTTCGAGTCATGAAGCACTTGTGGCGCAAAACAAATTGTTTGCGAAACAAGTTGAAGAATTGACAAAACAAATGGCTAGACTCCCTCAACAAATCATGGAGTTACAAGGAACATCAAGTAAGCAAGCTCACCAAATAGCTTGTTGTGAATTGTGTAAAGGAGATCATAAAACTGGATTTTGTCCTCCGGAAAATGAGGAAGCTAACTATATGGCCAACCAAGGGCAAGGATACCAACAACGAGCTCCTTACCCTTATCAAAATCAAGGCCAAGGTTACCAACAAAGGGGTAACCAAGGTTATCAAGGAGGGTGGAGACAAGACAACAATAATCAAGGAAGGCAAAATCCATATCAAACTCAAAATCAAAATCAAGCTCAACCACAAAATCAACCTCAAAATCAAGTGAGATCTTCCAACATTCAAGACACTCTAGCTCAATTTATGCAAGCTTCTATGGCTAATCAAAAGAGCACGGAGGCATCTATCAAGAATTTGGAAACTCAAGTGGGGCAACTAGCTAAGCAACTTTCCGAACAAAGTGCTTCAACATCATTTTCTCCTACTACTCAAGCAAATCCTAAGGAGCATTGCAAAGCCATAACAACTAGAAGTGGTAGAGTTTGTGATGAAAAAAGGGAAGTGGGTAAAAGAAAAAAGAAAGTAGTGGAGAAGGATGAAGAAGTAGTAGTGGAGGAGGAGGTAGTTGAAAAATATGATGAGGTTGTAGTTGAAAAAAATGATGGTGTTGATGTGGAGGATGATTTAGTTGAAAATGAGGTGTTAGTTGAAAATGAAAAGGAGAATGGTGTAGTTGGAAAGGAGAAAGTAGAGGAGAAGAAGAAGAAGATGAGAAAGGGGAAAGAGAAGGAAGTCACTTATCCATTGAGAAGCTTACCATATCCCCACCTTCCTTCTAAAAAGGATGATGCAAAGCACTATGCTCGGTTTATGGATATTTTTAAGCAATTGTAAATAAATATTCCATTCACCGAGGCATTAGAGCAAATGCCGAAATATGCAAAATTCATGAAGGATATATTGACAAAAAAGAAGCGGTACACGGATCAAGAAACCATAATGGTGGATGCAAGTTGTAGTGCAATAATTCAACGCACTATTCCAAAGAAAGAAAGTGATCCGGGGCGTGTAACTTTGCTCGTTACCATTGGGGATGTCTATGTCGGAAAAGGATTAATTAATTTGGGATCAAGCATCAATTTGATTCCATTATCTATTGTAAAGAGATTGAGGGAGATTGAATTAAAGTCTACAAAAATGACATTGCAATTGGCGGACAAGTCTATTACTCGCCCGCACGGTGTAGCTTTAGACTTGTTGGTAAAAGTGGACAAATTCTTTTTCCCGGTTGACTTTGTTGTGATAGATATGGAGGAAGATGTGGATGCACCTCTAATTCTTGGAAGACCATTCATGAAGACGGCTAGAATGATGATTGACATTGATGATGGCTTAATGAAGGTGAGAGTTCAAGATGAAGAGATTTGCTTTAATATTTTTGAAGCAATGAAGCATCCAATTGATAAGAAAGATTGTTTCAAAATTGATGTTATTGAGGAGGCAACTCAAGAAGTAAATGATGATGATGATGATAGTCGAGAAATTGAGGAGTGTTTGGAAGGAATGGAGATTTCCAAGGAAATGCACCCATGGGAGGAAGAAGAGGAAATTTTGAAAAAGGATCCAAAAGATGAAGAGCCAAAACTTGAGTTGAAAGATTTACCGTCTCATTTGAAGTATGTATTTCTTGAGGAGGGAGGTAAAAAGCTCGTAATCATTAGTAATACATTGTCGGAGAAGGAGGAGGAAAGCTTAATTCAAGTTTTGAAATCTAACAAAAATGCGATTGGTTGGGTTTTAGCCGATTTGAAAGGCATAAGCCCGGCCTATTGTATGCATAACATCATGATGGAGGAGGAGTACAAACCGGTAGCCCAACCTCAGAGGCGTTTGAATCCGGTAATGAAGGAGGTAGTTCGAAAAGAAGTAGTGAAGATGCTAGAAGCGAGAATGATTTATCCGATTTCGGATAGTACTTGGGTGAGCCTGGTGCACGTGGTTCCGAAAAAAGGAGGTTTGACGGTTGTGTCGAATGATAAGGATGAGCTAGTGCAAACAAGAAAAGTAACGGGGTGGAGAATGTGCATCGACTACCGAAGGCTTAACAAAGCAACGAGGAAGGATCATTTTCCTCTTCCGTTCATGGATCAAATGTTAGAAAGGCTTGCGGGACAACAATACTATTGTTTCTTGGATGGTTATTCGGGGTACAATCAAATATCGGTGAATCCGGAAGATCATGAGAAGACGGCTTTCACATGTCCTTTTGGAATATTCGCGTATAGGCGTATGCCTTTCGGCTTATGCAATACGCCGGCAACATTTCAAAGATGCATGCAAGCTATATTTTCCGATTTGATTGAGAAAACAATTGAAGTTTTTATGGATGACTTCTCCGTCTTTGGAGCTTCATTTGATTTATGCTTGGAAAATTTGGACACCGTCTTGAAGAGGTGTGTGGATACCAATTTGGTCTTGAATTGGGAAAAATGTAACTTCATGGTGACCGAGGGAATTGTCCTTTGCCACAAGATATCTTCAAGAGGAATTGAGGTCGATAAAGCAAAGATTGATGTGATCGAGACGCTTCCCCCACCTACCAATGTCAAAGGCATTCGGAGCTTTCTAGGACATGCGGGATTCTATCGAAGATTCATCAAAGACTTCTCAAAAATAGCCAAGCCTTTGAGCAACTTGCTCAACAAAGATAAGTCTTTCTTGTTTGATAATGATTGTTTATTGGCTTTTGAAAAATTGAAGGAAAATTTGATAAATGCACCCATAATCACCGCGCCTAATTGGAAACTTGATTTCGAATTGATGTGTGACGCTAGTGATTATGCGGTGGGAGCCGTGCTTGGCCAAAGGAAGAACAAAATTTTCCATGCTATTCATTATGCGAGCAAAGTTTTGAACGATGCTCAAATTAATTACGCAACAACCGAAAAAGAGTTGCTCGCGATTGTATAAGCATTGGAAAAGTTTCGTCCTTACCTCATTGGTTCAAAGGTTGTGGTTTTCACGAATCATTCCGCGATAAAATATCTGCTTACCAAACCGGACTCTAAACAAAGGTTAATCCGATGGATTCTTCTTTTACAAGAATTTAATTTAGAGGTCCGAGATAAAAAGGGTTCGGAGAATTTGGTAGCGGATCATTTGTCTCGCTTAATGAACGTGAAAATTACGGATAAAGAAAAGGAAGTGAAAGAGGAGTTTCCGGATGAGAAGTTATTTGCAATCCAAGAGCGACCGTGGTTTGCCGACATGGCAAATTACAAGGCCGCGGGATTAATGCCGGAGGATTTGACATGGAATGAGAGGAGAAAATTTCTAGCCGATGCTAAGTATTATGTGTGGGACGAACCTTACATTTTTAGGTTGAGTAGCGATGGGTTGCTAAGAAGGTGTGTGAGTGATGAGGAAGCCAAAAACATTCTTTGGCATTGTCACAATTCCCCTTGTGGGGGACACTATAATGGATTGTGAACGGCCACCAAAGTCCTCCAATCGGGATTTTATTGGCCTTCGCTATTCAAAGATGCTTATGCTCACACTAAATCTTGTGATAAATGCCAAAGAAGTGGCGGTATAGGAAAAAGAGATGAAATGCCTTTGAACAACATGTTGGAAGTGGAAGTGTTCGATTGTTGGGGGATTGATTTTGTCGGACCATTTCCTTCGTCATTTTCAAATGAATATATTCTTATGGCTGTTGATTACGTGTCAAAATGGGTGGAGGCCATTGCTTCACCTAAGGCCGATGCCAAAACCGTTATCAAATTTTTAAAAAGAAATAGTTTTTTCTCGGTTTGGTGTGCCTAGGGTGCTCATTAGTGATGGCGGGTCGCACTTTTGCAATACGTTGTTACAAAAACTTTTGAAACAATACGGTCTAAAGCATAAGGTGACGACTCCTTATCACCCGCAAGTGAATGGTCAAGCCGAAGTGTCAAATAGAGAAATCAAAAAGATTTTGGAAAAAACTGTTTCGGGTTCTCGAAAAGATTGGTCACAAAAATTGGATGAAGCTTTATGGGCGTATCGAACCGCCTATAAAGCTCCTATTGGACTAACCCCGTCTCAGGTTGTTTATGGCAAAACTTGTCACCTCCCGGTAGAGATGGAGCACAAAGCATTATGGGCCCTCCGATTCTTGAATTTCGATCCATTTTTGGCGGGTGAAAAGAGAAAAACACAACTCGTTCAATTGGATGAAATGCGAGAGGGAGCATCCATTCCAACCGGAGGTACAAAGCAAAAGTTAAAGTTTCTCATGATAAGAAGTTAAAGCTCAAGGAATTTCGTCCGGGGCAAAAGGTTCTCTTGTTCAATTCCCGGATGAGGCTTTTTCCGGGAAAACTCAAAACAAAGTGGTCCGGTCCGTTTTTAATCAAAGAAGTAAAAGAGTATGGTGCCATTGTCTTGCAAGATCTTGAAAGGACGAAAGAATGGACTGTGAATGGGCAACGGTTGAAGCGGTATGTTGGCGGAGAGGTGAGCCTCGACATAGCCGAATCCATCTTCTTGAATGATCCTTGATCATTCCGAACCGTCGAGCTCCACCGACGTTAAACAAAGCGCTTGTTGGGAGGCACCCCAACATTGTAAGTATTCTTCCTTGAACTCATTTTCACTTGTACAAACTGTCAAATTTCTGTTTTCTGGAAAAATTCAAAATTCGGATCGCTTAGCATTTTTAATGGCGAAACTTTCGCTTAGCGTAGGTCGCGCTTAGCGCGGTCTGGGAATTTTAAAAAAAAAAAAATTTCGAAATCGGATTTTTGGAGGCCCATTTCGTGGCCTGGTTAGTTTTAAAGGGTTAGGGTTCATTTCAAACCCTTTTTCCCTAGTTTCCTCTTCATTCTTCACTCTTTCAAAAACCCAAAATTCCCAAACACAAAATCAACGAATCTTTGTGAATTTCTTTGTCAAATCATCCTTCCAAGGCATCTAAGTAAGTGTTCTATCCTTTTCTTCTCCCAATTTCGTGTAAATTGCATGTTTAGGTTAGATTTTGAAAACCGAGGGTTAGGAATTTTTGCTTTTTCTCTTAGGATTAGGTTGTTTAGATGATAGAGAAGCCTTAGATTACTATTTTCGCTGCTAGTGGGTGTGCTCTTGTTGAGACAATTACATTTTAAGAATTTTTAAAATCGCAGGCGCGGTCGGTAGCGCTTAGCTGATCTGCGAAATTTTGAAAAATTCTTCTGCTGTGTTTTTGTGTTTTCCGATTAGTCGTAATGCTTTGGTTGGTTTATTTGCTCTGCTGTTTGCATGAATATTTGCTAATGGACACCTCGGTGTCACTTTTCTGTTGATTTTTGTGTTGATTTTCAGATGGCACCTAAAAGACAACGAGTTTCTTCTATTGGGTCCTCTAGGTCCGCTTCTTTCGATTGTTCGTTTCTTGGGACATGCTCAGGAGGCTCGATACAAAGAGTTTGAGGAGCGCAACATTTGGACTGAGCGCATAATCCGCCTCCGTGAGCAGGGCCACTATGCAACGCCCGATGCTATTCTTTCTAACTACGGGTTGGATGTTCTCTGTGAGCCTCAGACGAAGGTGAATGTTGAGCTAGTGCGAAATTCTCGCCAATGCTATTCCGGTGAGGGTGTGAATTTAGGTTTGCTTGTTGAGGGGGTTTCTTTCTCCATCGCGACTTCGGGCATCAATTGGACAGCCCCAGAGGATCAATTGGATGTTTACCATGAGCACCTGGCTCGTGGTAATTGGGACTTTGACATGTTAAGGAGCAAACTTTGTTTGTCTGGGCACTCCTATGAATTGAACCGGGCTGGACAACCATTGAAATTCAACAGGTCCAGTCTGAAGACTAGTGCCAGAGTTCTGATGTGTGTGGCTCTGTATAATCTGAGACCTCGGAGCCACACATCTTCGATTCCTATGGAGACGGCCGGCTTGATTGCTTATATGCTCGATGAGGAGCAAATTTATTTTGGTCGTCTGATTGCAAATGAGCTGAAGAGGGTTGCACTGAGTTATACCTCCAGGGGGGAGCGTATAAAGTGTGCTCTCACTTATCCTGGGTTGATTATGGGCTTGCTGAAAAGGGCGAAGGTTGCCTTTCCTGCTGTGGGGCACCTCACTATTGATGGAGTCATTGATGATCACTACTGTGATCGATATTGTAGGGCCCTTGGTGATAATAATGTTGCCTAGGTTGTACTAGTTGCAGCGGCACTTCCTCAGGCCATTCCATCTGAAGAATGGAACAGGCAGATGCATCTCACTCATCAGAGAGCCTTCATGTTTATGCACGAGAGCATGGAGCACCTTGCTCTGCAGATCAGAGAACCCGGGGTGAACCATTTCACTCGCACGGGAGAGCAGCTCAGTGCATATGCTGGTTGGCCCGGGGTCGGGCCAAATGTAGAGGAGGAGGTGGGAGATGGTGATGAGCAGAGTGAGGATGATGGAGAGGGTAGTTCTAGTTCCGGTTCTGATGCTGGGTCTATTGGAGATTCTATTCTCGAGGCTACAGACTGACCTTTTATTTTCTTGTTTTTATTTTACATTCAGCATTTTAGTGTTTTTAGTTTTTATTTTCGCATTTTAGTTTAAAACTCTGGATTTTGTTGGTTGCCATCCATTTTTGGAGATAGGCTTGTAATTCCAATTGATATTTTGTAGGCATGGAGCCTAAGTACTTTTTTAAGTTTTAAACACCATTTTGGGGTGTCTTTTTATTTTAGTTTATTTGTTTTAGTTTGTTTTATTTTTATTTTTATTTTTAGATTATAGTTTATTTATTTTGAATTATTAGCTTGTGTTTCACCAAAGTGATGGTGATGATAAAATTCTCGACTCAATCCACAAAGAAGGTACATATTTAATCTTTTTGTAGAATAATAACATGTCTATGAAATTTGTGCTTTATGCAAAATATCTTGGCATGTACAAAATTTTTGTGTTCACATTCGAATCATTAGGACATAAACCACATAGGTGAGAAGCTTCCACTTTTTACCAAATATAGAGTGTCTAATAGTTGTGTTAACTCGTGTGATTCATGCTTAATCTTTATTTGTTTGTGATATCGTGGAAACTTAGAGATGATCAAGGAAATTTTTTTGTGCATCATGAGAAAAACCACCAATTCTAAAAGGGCTTCAACTACCCATGAGTGAGTGAATCCTTGTGAACCCTTTTGAGCCTAAATAGTATTTGTAGGATGAATTTATCAAATCTACTAATTGTTAAGTAGGCCACTTAATAGTTGTTGATAATCTTTGAAAAATTCAATGATAATTCATTCTATAAATTTTTCTTGTTTGTGAATACCAACCCTTTTTGTTAATTAACCCTTGAAGAGCATGTTCTTGAATAAAAAAGGATTGATATAAATGAAGTTGGGGAGGTGGATCAAAAAGAACCTAGAATTGATGGCACAATGATCCTAAAGAAAGAAAAAGAATAGAGAAAATAAAAATACAAAAGAAGAAAAATTTGTATATGAAAAGAAAACAAAAGAAAAGAAAAAAAAAGGATCATTGTGTGAAAAAGAAAAGAGGTTGTGAATAATAAGAAGGAAGTGGGAATTAGTTGTGAAATGCTTTTCATATCCTTTGACCCAATTCGTTTCAATGGCTTTGTACTTAAATATCCCTTGTTTCTAACCTAAGCCAAGTTACAACCTTGAAAGTCCTTAGTGATCTTTGTTTCCATTTTGTCATTTAACTTATTTCGATGAATGCATGAATTGTTCTGGATGTGCACGACTATTAGTGAGAGTGTTTAGTCCTTTGTGAATATGCATTTTGTTCTTCATGAATGTTGAAGAAATGATTAGGTGATTCAAGTGTGAACATATCTTTTATTTTGTTACATGTGTGGATATATTGTGTTTAGAACTTAATTCATAGCCATGTTGTGTTTCGAAGAAGCGATCGATGTGTGCTTTTGCCGGGTATGTCGAGTTTGAACCATTATTCTTGTGTGAGTTTGCATGCTTGCATTTTGTTTCTTCTATCTTTGTGAGATTATTGATTTTTGTTTGGGGACAAACAAAGAAGTAAGTTGGGGAGAGTTGTTAAGGACCAAATTGTAGTTATTTTGTACATGATTTTGTGGTCCTTAACAATGCCTTTTTATATAATTAGTATTATTTATTCTAGTACTTTGGTTTAATCAGGTTTTTATTTAGTTTTTGTTCACAATATATTATTTAACTTATTTTACTCTTAATTGTAGGATTTTATGGACTAATTCTCCCAAGCTTGGATTCAAGGAGCATGCTAGTCGCTCGGTGCAGTTCCATCATGGCGCTCAGCAGCTTAGCGAGGTCTGCGAAAATCAGAAAAAGGACAGACCCATGCTTTCACCTTTTGGCCACCAACCCATCACTTCCAGCTGACTTTTTGGCTTGTAAAAGAGTGAAACAACACTTCATCATCATTATCTTTCATCTTTGTAAATTGAGGGCAAGAAATTGTAAAGAAAAACCATAGCTTTTCTTCTTGATTTCTTGATGTTCATCATTTCTACCAACAATCTTGAGAGCAAAGCAACCATGGAAATGAGTGGCTAAGCTCTTTTTGTGTCAAGATTAGAGGTAGTTGATCTATATAGTATGTATTTCTTTTGATTCATTTGTGTATGAACATGGTTGATGATTAATATAGTTGAATATCTTTGTTCTTCATCTTTATGCTTTGAGTTTTGCTTGGAAAAGAACACTTAAAAGTAGACCTAGGATATTCATCCACTAATGAACAAATGCTAGGAATAGATTTGTGTGTTAGTGTTTACAAAATATTGAACTTAATGATTATCATGTCAATAGTTGTAGTGAGGAATCATGCAAAGATTAACATGATAACATTCACAATCTTGGTGGGAAATCTACAAGATTGAGAGGATATGTATTTATAGAAATCATCTACTATGTTCATCACTTGATTAATTGAATATGTATGAAACTAGATCAATGAAACTAATCTTGACATGCCTCTATATTTGAAAACAAACTCCAACTCTCTTGAATCCAAACCATAACTCTCTTTTGAAAACATTGATTTAGTTATTTGTTTGGAAATTCATGGTACTAGTAGAGTAGATAACAAACCCTTTGGTTACATAATCTTAAAATACACTTTTCTATTGAAAGACGACAACATACACCAATCCCTGTGGAATCGATAATTAAAAATATTTGTTTGCGAAAAAATCCTACAACAGTGGCCATGCCCCCCTGTCTACACGATGTTCCGCCACTGGGATGAAGAGAGAAATCTTGATAAGTTGTTTTGTGTTGTCTATAAATGGAGACCATAATCCCAATAAATAATCTTATGATTATTTTTAGTATTCAATATTCTAAATTGGCCCATCATCAAATTAGATATTGACTTATGGTATCTACACAATAACCTAACCTTTCATGAAATTTAGCTTTTACCCACAAACTTAATATTATATTAATTAGATCCCTTTTTATCTTGACTAATTAAAATAATGTTCCTAACACCTTAAATATTACATTTGTGACCCAAAATTCTAACAAAATGACCATGAGGGCATGTGAAAGTAGTTTTCTCTTTGTCATCAGGATGTATAGGGATTTGGAAAAATCTTGAATAACCGTCTAAATATTAGAAATGGGAATGTTTGGCTAGACGCTCAAGCATTTGATCATAAAAGGTAAATGGAAATGATCTTTATGAGTGGTTTTGTTTAACTTTCTATAGTCGATACACATTCTCCATCCGCTTTGAATGTGTTGTGTAACATATTCGCCCTTTGCATTATGGATAATTGTAACACCTCCTTTATTAGGCGCGACATGCACTGGGCTAACCAATTTACTGTCGGATATCGGGTATATAATTCCTGCTTCTAATAACTTTTGCACCTCATTTTTTACTACATCACTTAGAATATGATTTATTCTTCTTTGATGTTCTCTAGAAGTCTTTCTATCTTCCTCAAGCATAAGGCGATGCATGCAAATAGAAGGACTTATTCCTTTTAGGTCTGAGATTTTATAGCCTAAAGCAGTCAGATATTTTCTTAGGACATGTAATAAAGTTTCAGTTTCTATTTATCCTAAATTTGCATTGACTATAACTGGTCGTTCAAGCTCGGTATCTAGGAATTCATACCTTAGATTTTTTGGGTAGTGTTTTAAGTTCTACAACCAGTTTCTTTGGGCAAGGCATACGATTAGCAGTTAGGGCGAGACATTCACTTAAATTATTATCTTGATATTCATCTCGCCAATTATCATCTTCGAAGATAGGAGGTATTAGGATTTTTAATACTTCAGAATATGTAGTTTGTTGCTTCTTCAATTCTGTTAGTGTTTTAAGTTGGCATTACTTTTTGGTAAAACTAGGTTATGACAATGTCTTGATAAATGTCATGACATTCAGAGATTGAAGATAAATCCTACTTGACAAGGATGTTTAAAGTACAGCTCAGAACTAGAAGATAAAACTGTGCTGGAATTCTGCAGAAAATAGTCTGATGTCATGACAGATGTTATGACATTCAGTGTGACATTCTGTTCTGCAGAATCTATTTTTCCTGAGACTTTTCAGGAAGTTTGTTGAGCTGTTGTATTATGTTTTTCTGTTATTAAAATGTATGCTCACGTGGCTGCTAGGTTAATCTTAGTTAAACCTAAATTGGTTGTTGAAAAGACCATGTTTTTAGGATTAAATTAAGTGAACCCTAGCTATCTTTATGGAAACCCAAAACTGAAGTTTCAGGACTGCTTCTATAAAAGAAATAGAACCCTTACACTGCTGCTGCGCCTCTGGAATTTATTGAAGATATAGCAGGTTGTTATTTGTGTAATTCTAGTTTCTCTTGTGAGCCAAGAAACTATCAATTGATAAGTGCCTTGGACTAGGATTTGTTTGTAAGGGTAGTTTATCACTCTAAGCTTTGAAGCACGAGTGTTTGTCTCTTGATTAAAGCTGTGAAGCAAAATCAAGATAGTTTATTGAAGTGTGTCTTCACAATTCAATTATTCAATAGGTTGATATCACTGCTTTGTGATTGAGGGGAGTGAGTAGGAACTCGGTCTAAGTAGGACTTAGATTGAAGTTGCATTGGGTAAGTTTTAAGTGAAGGAGATAAAGCGGTTGGTTTATTCTGAATTAATTCTACTAATAGTGAATTTCCTCCACGGCTTGGTTGCCCCGGATGTAGGTGTAGTTAGACAGAACGGGTAAACAACTTATTGTGTTCTTTCTTGTTTAAATTTATTGTGTGAATTGTTAGCAGTGTCGGATAGTGTGTCATAACATTCTGTGACATCACGTATCTGCTGCCGGAATTTCAATTGGCATCGAGCGGGCACCACTGTTATTTCAGGTGAGATCTAGGGATAATAGTTTACGGCATAATGGATAAGGAAGGAGGATTTGGAGGTAGACCACCTATCTTTGGATGGGTCTAATTATGATTCTTGAAACCTCGTATGGTTGCTTTTTAAGATCGGTGGATATTAAAGCTTGGAGAGCTGCTGACAAAGGATAGAAACATCCCATCAAGCTTGAGAAAGATGGGACTACTGTCTTGAAACCTGAAGAGGAATGGAGCAAAGAGGAAGAGGAGCTGGCACTGGGGAACTCTAAAGCATTGAATGCCTTATTCAATGGTATTGACAAAAATATCTTCAGACTAGTTCATCAATGTGAGCTGGCCAAGGATGTTTGGGACACTCTCAAAACTACTCATGAGGGAACATCCAAGGTGAAGATGTCAAGACTTCAGATGCTCACTACTAAATTTGAGAATTTGAAGATGAAATAAGATGAGACTATTCATGAGTTCCACATGAATATTTTAGAGATTGCCAACACCTCAGGAGCACTTGGTGAAAAGATGTCAGAAGAAAAGCTGGTGAGAAAGATTCTCAGATCCTTGCCTAAAAGATTTGCAATGAAAGTGACTGCAATAGAGGAGGCTCAGGACATTAGCACCTTGAAGGTTGAAGAATTTATTGGATCCCTTATGACTTTTGAGATGGGAATTAGTGAAACTGTTGACAAGAAGAACAAGAGCATAGAACTTGTATCCAATAATGAAGAAGGATGTAAGGTGGATAATGAAGAGAAGATATCTGAAGCTATAGTTATGCTTGGAAGGCAGTTCAACAGACTCATCAAGAGGGTTGATCCAAAGTCAAGGTCCAATGTCAAGGACATTTCATCTGACATTGGCAGATCTTATGACTCCAGCAGAAGATCCAAGTCAGAGGAAAAAGGAAGTCAAAGCAGAGAAATCCAATGTCATGGTTGTGAAGGATATGGGCATATTAGGGCTGAATGTCCCACCTTTCTAAAGAAACAAAGGAAAGGGATGACTATCACTTGGTCTGATGGTGATTCAGGAAGTGAATCTGAGGAAGAAGCAGCCAAACTTGTCACTGCTCTCTCTGGAGTGTGCAACTCTGATATAGACTCTAGTGATGAGGAAGTGACATTTGAAGAACTTGCTGAGACCTACAAGAAGTTGTGTGTAAAGAGTGGTGAAGTATGTCAGCAAAATGAAAAACAGAAAAAGCTGATTGAGAAGTTGGAAGCTGAGAATGTGAAGTTGGAGGCTGAGAAAAAGGAAAACACAGCCACTATAAATCACCTCAACAATGATATTATCATGTTGAACTCCAAACTTGATCATATGTCTAAATCTGTCAAAATGATGACATCTGGTACTGATAAGTTGGAAGATATTCTTCAGCTTGGACAAAATGCGGGAAATAAGCATGGTCTAGGATATGTGGCTGAAAAGAAACTTGTTGGTGACATGAAGAAGAAGAGACATGGGAAGCCAATGTCAAAATAGTTGTCACAACATAAAACAGGAAATGTGTCTGGCTCAGGGTATGTGGCTGCAAAGAGATTTGCTAATAACAAGGAGAAGAACAAACCTGGCAAGTCAATGGCAAAGAAGATGTCACACCACAAGACAGGAAATAGGTCTGCCTCAGGATATGTGGAGGCTAAGAAATTTGTTGATAACAAAAAGAAGAACAAACATAATAAACCAATGTCAAAACAGATGTCACAACATTGGATTCAACATCAAGATCAAAGAAACATGAACAAAAAGTTTCAAAGATGGAGATGTCATTATTGTGGAAGATTTGGTCACATAAAACCTTTTTGTTTTAGACTACATGGATATCCTAATCAAGTCCCTTATGTGAAGCCTAAGACCAACAGGGTATCATACACTCAACAGTGGAAGAAGAAGACTGTAGCTCTGGTAGCTCACACTTCTCTTAGAGTGTCTGCCAAGGAAGATTGGTACTTTGACAGTGGGTGTTCTAAGCATATGACTGGAGACAGAAATCTTCGTAATGATGTTAAACCTCATTCTACCAGTTTTGTTACTTTTGGAGATGGAGCTAAAGGAGAAATCAAAGGTGTTGGAAACTCAAACTGGTCTGGAGTTCCAAACCTAAATGGGGTGTTGCTGGTAAAAGATTTGACTATCAATCTCATCAGCATAAGTCAGCTATGTGATCTGGGATTCACAGTCAACTTAACTAAGTCTGAATGTCTTGTAATCAATGATGAACAAGAAGTGATTATGAGAGGAGTCAGATCAATGGACAACTGCTACAATTGGGAATCTGAGAACACCACTCTGTCTTCTGTATGTTCTACAGACAAAGATAAAGAGGAAGTAAGATTGTGGCACCAAGAACTTGGTCATTTACATCTCAGAGGAATGAAAAGGATCAGTTCCATAGAGAGAGTCAGAAGGATACCGAGATTTCACATTGATAAAGGGAGAATCTGTGGTAAATATAAGGCTGGACAGGAAATCAGAATGTCACAATCAATGTCTAGACATCTGATCACTTCTAAAGCCCTGAAGCAAGTTACTAGGATCTGGGATAAAAGGCTAAATAAGTTCCTTACTGTCAAAGGATATAGGAGAAGAGCCTTGGCTAAAACCCCTTTTGTCAAGAAATTTGGAATGAAGAATGGCTGCCATAATAGGACTCCTGCTCCTACACATTTGAAGTTGTCCAAGAAAACAAGTGGAGAAAGTGTTGATCAAAGCTGGTGTAAAAGCTCTGTTGATGGATGTTTCTTCTTGAGAAACAATCTTATTTCTTGGTTCAACAAGAAGCAAAACTGTGTGTTCCTATACAATGTTGAGGCTGAATACATAGCAGCTGGTAGCAATTGCTCTAAGATGATCTGGATGAAGCAGATGCTGACTGAGTACAATGTCATACAGGATGTCATGACATTGTACTGTGACATTTTTACTGAAGTTCTTGAGACTAGTCAGTTTAAGACTTTAAGGGGCAAATTGGGTATTTGTCAATATGAGGAGTTGTAGCAATTAACTGTGCCTACAACAAGAAATGGAAGGGACCTTTTACTTCAATTATTTATAAGTGGGTCATTTAATTATTTTCATCTTATTTTTAAAAGGTCTAAGAAGAGACTCCCCCATATAATAGTTTCTTCATTTGAAAGTATCACATTTTCTTCATCCAAAAGAAACCTTCAAACCCTCTGTCATTCTCGCTCCCATTTTCTCAAAAGTCATCAGCAAAATATGTCTTCATCATCTTCAACATCTCAAGAATCTGGCTCTTCATCTCCTTCCATGGCTGAAGTTAGGGCAAATGCTGAAGCCATGCATGTTGAAGCTCTGAGGGTTACTCCGCTGCGTGCAATAGCTATTGACCCAGAAAAGGTCAAGAAATTGCGCACGAGGAATGCAAGAAGGTCACAAGCATCTCCTTCTGGTAAGACTTCTGTACCATCATCTTCAGTTCCCTCAGAAATAGTGAATAGAGAGGAGTCTAGGTCGGTGCATGAAGCCATAGCTAGGATAGTGACTAGTATCCTAAATGAGAATCAATCTGTACCTGAGGTTTCAGTCCCTCTGAACCATAACTCTGCTAGCCCTAGTTTAGCAGTTGATCTAGATGTCAATGAGAATGTCAAGACATCTGGTGATCATGTTGATTCTCCTGTCAAGAATGATGTAAATCCCTCTGCTCCAGTTCCTGAAGGGTGTAAAGATGATAATGTTATTGAATCCCCTGCTGCTAATGAGAATGAGATTTCTGATGAGATTATTGAGGAATCCCCAGAACATTGTACCTCTGTTAAATCCCCTGCTATTTCTGCTGGTAATATCTCTGATAGCATTCTTGAAGAAACTCCAGAGAAACAAGCTGATGACAACCTGGTAGACTCTCCTGAGAAAAACACTAATCAGAATATTGATTCTCATATCATCAATCTAGATGAGGAGTTCTATGATAATGACCTCATAGCCAAGGTTAATCCCAGCATTGCTAGGAGGTAATGAATAGGAAAGGGAAGCAAAATGCTATTCCAAGTTCTGATCAGAAGAAGGTTACTAAAGTTGCTCATAAGACTCATAGGGTTGAGAACAAGACTGAAGAAAAATATGGTAAAGACAAGGCTGGAACTTCCAAAGGGAAGAGTAGGATGAAGACTGTTGGTGGTATCTCTAAGGAAAAGAGAACCCAGTTGTGAAGAAGAGGAAGGCACCTGAACCATCAGAACATGATGATGATTCTGATTTTAATGTCGAAGAGAATGTCTCAGACATTCACTCAAGAAAGAAGCCTTCTCTTGGGAAACTGTCCAAAGTCCCTGAAGTGGCAATTGACAACATTTCTTTCCACCACCCTGAGAATGCTAACAGGTGGAAATATGTGTGTCTAAAGAGAATTGCTCTTGAAAGGGAACTAAATAAGAGTGCCCTTGAATGCAAGGATGTGATTGATCTGATTAAAGAAGCTGGGTTAATGAAAACTGTTGTGAAGTTCTCAAATTGTTATGATGTGTTGGTGAAGGAGTTCATTGTGAACTTGTCAAATGGCTGTGCTGATGGAAGGTCAGCTGATTTCAAGACTGTTTATGTCAGAGGGAGAAGAGTCAAATTTTCCCCAAGTGTGATCAACAAATATTTGGGAAGATCAGATGAAGCTCAACCTGAGCTAGAAGAAACTGATGACCAAATCTGTCACACAATCACAGCTAAACAAGTGAAACGTTGGCCAATGAAAGGAAACTTAACTGCCAGCAAATTAAGTGTTAAATTTGCTATTTTGCACAAAATAGGTGCTGTAAACTGGGTTCCAACAAACCACAAGTCCACCATCTCCATTGGTCTGGGCAGATTCATCTTTGTTGTTGGTACTAAAGAAAATTTTGACTATGGCACTTATATCTTTGAGCAAACCCTTAAACATGCTGAAAGTTATGCAATTAAGGGACCAATAGCCTTTCCCTCCCTCCTGTGTGGAATTATAATTGATCAGTATCCAGACATCCTTGGTGACAGAGATTCAATATGCAAAAGAGCTCCTGCTCTTGGATTTCATTACAAGCTCTTTCAAGGCAAACATGTCCCAGATATTGTCATGACATCTGCTGAGACATCAACTGTCAAAGAAAATTCTCAGAAGGCAAATGTCATTGCTGTGCTAAAAGCAACTTGCAAGGAGCTTGAAGCAAGAAAGCAAAGTCTGGAAGAACTGATCTCTACTCTTGAAATGGAGAAAGACACAGAGGTTGAGGATGAAGGGCTTGTTGGTGATGATTCTGCTGCAAATATGGCTGCTGATGCTGATGCTGATCAAGCAACTACTGCTGAAGAAGGGTCTGAAGATGCTTCTTTCCACAGTGCTTCTTCTGGAGAGAAAAGCACTTGATTTGTAATCATGTACCCTGCTGCTTCTGTCTCTTGTTTCTTGTTTTGTATTTTCCATTTTTTTTGGATGACTGTAATTTTTGTTGACAGCATTGTAATCTTTTGACTGAGATGTAACTGTAAACATTGTGCTGGTACCTCTCTTAATATATGATTGAATGCTTGGGGTACTTGTATTGATTCCTTTGGCCCCTTTGTGGCTAAAAAGGGGGAGAACTACTGTGTGACAGTGGCAGTGGCATTGGGAAATTTTGGGAAACTGTATGGCTATTTAAATTTGTATGTGGGCAATTGTGGGGAATTGTGGGATTTTTTTTGTATGGGTAGAATTTATCTTATCTCTAGGTTCTGGTTTCTTTAAGCTTAGAACTAGTTTTTCTTCTGCTGCATAGGTTCTCTGATCTGTTAAGTAGTTTTAGCCAAAAATGTGCCAAAGGGGGAGTTTGTTAGTGTTTTAAGTTGGCATTACTTTTTGGTAAAACTAGGTTATGACAATGTCTTGATAAATGTCATGACATTCAGAGATTGAAGATAAATCCTACTTGACAAGGATGTTTAAAGTACAGCTCAGAACTAGAAGATAAAAGCTGTGCTGGAATTCTGCAGAAAATAGTCTGATGTCATGACAGATGTTATGACATTCAGTGTGACATTCTGTTCTGCAGAATCTATTTTTCCTGAGACTTTTCAGGAAGTTTGTTGAGCTGTTGTATTATGTTTTTCTGTTATTAAAATGTATGCTCACGTGGCTGCTAGGTTAATCTTAGTTAAACCTAAATTGGTTGTTGAAAAGACCATGTTTTTAGGATTAAATTAAGTGAACCCTAGCTATCTTTATGGAAACCCAAAACTGAAGTTTCAGGACTGCTTCTATAAAAGAAATAGAACCCTTACACTGCTGCTGCGCCTCTGGAATTTATTGAAGATATAGCAGGTTGTTATTTGTGTAATTCTAGTTTCTCTTGTGAGCCAAGAAACTATCAATTGATAAGTGCCTTGGACTAGGATTTGTTTGTAAGGGTAGTTTATCACTCTAAGCTTTGAAGCACGAGTGTTTGTCTCTTGATTAAAGCTGTGAAGCAAAATCAAGATAGTTTATTGAAGTGTGTCTTCACAATTCAATTATTCAATAGGTTGATATCACTGCTGTGATTGAGGGGGAGTGAGTAGGAACTCAGGTCTAAGTAGGACTTAGATTGAAGTTGCATTGGGTAAGTTTTAAGTGAAGGAGATAAACTGGTTGGTTTATTCCTGAATTAATTCTACTAATAGTGAATTTTCTCCCTGACTTGGTAGCCCCCAGATGTAGGTGTAGTTAGACACTGAACTGGGTAAACAACTTATTGTGTTCTTTACTGCTGTTTAAATTTATTGTTTGAATTGTTAACAGAGTGTCAGATAGTGTGTCATAACATTCTCTGTGACATCACGTATCTGCTGCCAGGAATTTCAAATTCTTTTACGCATTCGTCAATGACATCTAGGAAGTAGCATGAATCATCTATAGTTGGTGTCTTGAAGAGTTGTGACAGAATAAATTCAACCTTTTCTTCGCCAACCTCAAAATTAGTTGTCCCTTTTCACGTCTATAATGGATCCTACGGTAGCTAGGAATCGTCTGCCTAATATAATGGGGATGTTGGAGTCTTCTGTGATGTCGATGATTATGAAATCGGTAGGGATATATAATTGTCCTATACGAACTGGAATGTTTTCTAGCATACCTAGAGGAAATTTTACTTAGCGATCATCTAGTTGCACAGACATTCTTGTTGGTCTTAGTTCTCCCATGTTGAGCCTTTTGCAAATTGATAAAGACATTAGACTAATATTGGCTCCTAGGTCGTATAGAGCTTTGTCAATGATGAACTTTCTGATTACGCAAGGTATGGAAAAACTACTTAGGTCTTCCAGATTAGGTGGCATGCTATTCTTGATTATGGCGCTACATTCTACAGTAGGCATAACAATTTCATTATCCTCTAGCTTTTTCATGTTGGACAAGATTTCTTTAAGGAACTTAGCATAGGAGGGAATTTGTGTGAAAGGTATTGTTATATCAACTGTTTCAAAAGTTCAATGAATTTCTTGAATTGTCCTAAACTTTTGGATTTAGCAAGCCTTTGAGGATATGAGATAGGTGGTTTATAAGGTGGCAGATGTAACACCCTTCTAACCCCAAAGAATATTCATTAATATTTAATAAATAATATCAGAGTAATTCAACAAAAAGTGCATCACATTTTATTCATAAACGACATACATGCAAGACTTACTCCATAACACGGGTTTTCAAAAATTATTCAAGACGTGTGCATCATTAAATAGCAACATCAATACTTCAATATACTTGCAGCGGAATTATAGTTTCAAAATATCTTTATTAAAAGAAACACATCATAATACTTCATGGTTCATAGTTCACAATTCAAAACAAACTAGAACTCCATGAATAACAATTCAAAAGATCAGAACAAAACAAGAACGTAATTGTTTTCAAAATAAGCGTTCTCGTCCCCGATGTTATATATCAGAGCAAGACCTTCTAGACTCAACATAAAGTAAATCACACACTCCAAAGCTATTCTTCCAAGCCTTTAGGAATTATTCCTGATTACCTGCATGTTACCCACGTAGAGGCAACATAACAGCAGAAAGGGTGAGTAAATCATAATCATTATAAAAGACATAAGGACTAGATATAATAGAATAAACCAACAAGTATCACAACACCAACTCAACAAATATCATCATCCAGTACAAAAACATAATACAATATCAAAGAATCAAAAACTATGCAATGCCACATAAGATATAGTGCAAGGAAATAGACTCATGCATGTTATACCAAATCATTTGATGGACACTGGGCCATCACCCTCCAAATATCCCAATCATAGGATCGATTCCCTCTTGAAACTAGAGTAATCATAGACATCCCAAATCCATACAATCGGATTGAGACTTAATCACTAGATCGACGTCCTAAATCATCACTGGACTAAAGTCCTGATCACCATCACTAGACCAAAGTCCAAATCACCATCACTGGACCGAAGTTCTAAACTATGCCATGAATGCATGATGCGCAACAATATAATAAAAATGACCACGGCTAGTCAAAATGCATCATCATTCATGATTTCATCATAACATCATCATATCATCTTAATCAAAAATGCATCATCATATATACTCATGGAATCAAAACATCATCGTCCAACCATCATATCATCATCATGTCATCATCAAAGCAATCATATCATCATCATGAAATCATTATCATCATATCATCATCGAAGCAATTATATCATCATCATAACATCATTATTAGCATATCATCATCAAAGCAATTATATCATCATCATATAGACATAACATCAACTAATCATCCTAGTATTCAAGCATCTTCATAACCCACAACTCATCATCACGTCCTCACGTTATATAAGGTATCATCAATTATTGTCTTCTAATCATCTTTTATAAATCATCACTACCATAATTTAACACGGGGAACCTAACTTCATTCTAGATTAGATATTGGGGATATTCTTCCTATTATTCATTTTATCATACCTAAATAAAGTTCAATGTGTTAGCTATTTAACACTTCGAATGACATCTCAAACCAAGTTCTTCATAATACAACATATCACCAAAACCATCATAAAATCACCACAATAACATGTATTATATTTGCACACGCACATCACCAAGCCATCATGAATCACATCATTTACGTCACAACAACATCATTAACAAATCACTATGATAAACATCAAATCAACATCAAGTTTATCATAAAAATAACACATCATGATTTAGAACATTTAATAGATTAATCTCATAAACACATAGATACTGTACCATGTAAAAAACACTTATATAATTCAATAATAATATAGTTTATCTCGTTAGCTTTCCAACGGTTCGAACGGCATATCAATCGGAGTTATGGTTCAAAAGTTATGGTTGTTACAAAAATCTGTAAAAAATTGGACTTCCTTAGGGTTATGTTGCGTCGATCCTTGCGTCGACCGCTAATAAGTGCCAAAATGTAGTTATTTTGTATATACATTTTGTGGCACTTATCCGTTCTTTTGTTGATATTTAGTTGAATAATCCCCGCTTTTTGTATAAATGTGTACATAATAGAATAATTGAGTTTTTGTGTAAATATTGTATCATTTGATAGTTTTTCATCTCTTTTATAGGTATTCATTCATAATTGGAGCATCGAGTAATAAAGTGTCGAAGACACGGCTTCAAATCGTGATTTGGGCAACTCAACAATGAATAAAGCTCAAAATCATCAAAATAAAAATCAGCAATTTGCTTGATATTTCTTCATGGTTAGATAGAGCATTTAATAAGCTTTCCAACGCTTCAAACCGGGCGCAATTCTGAGTTACGGTTCTCAAGATATGGCAAAAACAAGATTCTGCACATAACAGACCGCGCTTAGCGCGAATAGCGCGCTGAGCGCGCCCTGCGACTTCAGAATTCTTTAAAAGGGGCTCAAAACACATTTTTAGGTTATGGGTTGGGTATTTTTGAGTCCCAACACCATCACCTTCATTTCTTTGGTAGATTAGCTTAGAAAACAACATTGGAGCTTGCATTTTGATGATTGGAGGTGGATTGCTCTTCGGCTTGACAACCAATGTAGATTTGTGGTTTATCTCTTCTCCTCTTTGTGTATTGCTCTTTTGTTGAGTTTGTATGTATTTCTACTCATAACTCTTGTATATTTATCGCCTTTGGCTTGTATAAAGTTTGCTTTACGAATTTGTGTCGGTGATTATCTTGGGTTTTTACTTTATGTTAGGGGTTTGAGCTTTGCTAGGGATAGATTGCTTAGATTCTTACCTAGGATGATTATCTGTTAGTTTCCGAATGCTAGAAATGGGTTTAGAGCTAACATTCACTATAGAGTATCCGAACTTAATGCCTTTGCGTCGGTGAAGTATGCCAGGAATGAGTATGGAGGTGACGCAGTTGACTTCTTTGTTGTCGAGGTATGCCACAGAGATGGATATTGAGATGATTTAGGAGGATTCTCAATTTGGGTTAGAAATAGCTTAGATTGTAAGAGGTATGTGATGACACAGACGAGTATCGTAGACCGAGTATGACATGGGTGGTAGATTTAAGTCTGTGACGGGTAGTTTACATTCGTTTCGGACAAGCTGTCTATCCTTTATACTTTTTGTTCATTTACTTTTTGTCTTTTATTTTCATTTCTTTTAATCCCAAACTCATTAACGGTAGAATTGTCGAACGACGAATCAATAACCAATCTCTGTGGACACGATACGATATAACCTAACCGGTATATATCACCCGGTAAAAATAATACCAACTCTTTGCTTGCCGTTACACCGCCAACAATCGCTCGCTGCTATTTTTCATCGACCACTGCCCTGTTTGCGTCGACGCACTGACGATGTTTAAAACAATAAGTTTAAAGAAGACACACTGACGATGTAAATTTTTTTTACACTATCATCCAATAAAAACATATTGTTTTGCTATATCATAATTTTTTTTAAAGTGAGAATCTGATTTAATTAAATTCATAATGGTGATTGATTCACAATATAAAACTTTTTTTACCATGTGAATGCATCATCTATTTTCTCAAAAAAACAATTTATAATTTGAGAGGCTGTATTGATTTTATAGAGGTAGGGATTAATTTCATAAAGTTGATGAATTTGGTTTGAAAGTAAAATAAAATAAAATAAAATAAATTGACGATTTATTAAAATGATTAGAGAGAGAGCGAATAAACACGTTACGAAATTTGGATCTATGTTTCTCATTCTATAAATCCGCGTAAGCCTAACGGTGAGAAAACCTCCACTTCTTTTCTCTTTGTTACAAGGAGAAGAGATCCGCTTTCATCTTCCTCTTCTCAAATCGCTCTTTTCATCAAGGCAAGTTCTTCTCTCCTTCTTCCAGATCTCTTCACTTTTCAACAAATGCATCTCTTCTCAATCCATTTATTACTGTTACAATTTAATTTATGATAATTATTGGATCCGATCACATGATTATGAATTTTTTTCTTTTTATTGGATCCGATCATGATCATGCAATTTCATCAGATTCGTTTTCATTTTGTGTAATTACAGTAGATCATGTTACGATTCTCTTCCGTTTGTGTATATTCTGTTGTTATTTTTATTTTTTAAATTTCGTTTTTGGTTTGAATTTGATTTGTTGCAATTGAAATGAAATGAGATCCAAGCAGTGATGATGATGTTTATGTGGATTCAGAATAGTTGAAAATGGGATTGTCTTTCACGAAGCTGTTCAGCCGGCTATTTGCCAAGAAAGAGATGCGTATACTTATGGTAGGTCTCGATGCGGCTGGTAAGACCACCATTCTTTATAAGCTCAAGCTTGGAGAGATCGTCACCACCATTCCTACTATCGGTATGTATAATTACATCTTCCTGTGATGTCATTTGAGGTTGATTTATGAATTTTGATAAATGGTTTTGTAACTTGTACTGATGGATCATTCGGTGTAGGGTTCAATGTGGAAACAGTGGAATATAAGAATATCAGCTTCACTGTCTGGGATGTCGGAGGTCAGGACAAGGTAATTTTTTCACTACATGAATACAATAAGGAAGTCTTAGAAAGACTAGACTCAGATAGTACATGATTTCCCCTCCAAGAATTCGAGAGTATTGGATCTCTCCTTACATATCCTTATTCCTAATTAACCAACTCCTTCCCTTTTCCCATAACACCGATCCACTTACTTTGTTCTTCTATCATATTGTTTATTAATGATTAGTCTAACCATTTGTTCCAAAATTCACTTCTAATCAGTAAATTTTGGTGATGAATCCGTGAATGCCAATTTGATGCAATCACATTTGTTCAAATGTGCGTGTAGTTATTTTGCAATGATGTTTATGCAAATTGTATGGTGATACCTAACTGGTTATCAATATGATACACCACATGACAATGGAATCTTCTTATTGTCGTCTTGAATCTTAGACTATCGATGTAGTCAGCATAGGATCAACTACTCAATTTCTCACTTACCTAATCTAACTTTTTGGAGTTAGTGTATCATAAGTTGGAGCCCGTTTGGCTCAAGCTGTTTTCCTTTGACCTGTTAGTATAATGAATAACTGAGGTATGTTGCGTCTTTTTTTTACTCAATAATGCAGTGACCATTGACTTGTTTTTCCCGTAGATCCGTCCTCTGTGGAGACATTACTTCCAAAATACACAAGGCCTTATTTTTGTGGTTGACAGCAACGACAGGGATCGTGTTGTTGAAGCTAGGGATGAGCTGCATAGGATGTTGAATGAGGTAATTAATATATCCTGAATGGGTAAAAATGAAAGGTGGATTATTGACTGTTATTTAATTTCCAAGCTTAAAATATGGAACTATGGAAGGCCTTTTTGGATGCTTATATTACTTTGGCAGGATGAATTGAGAGATGCTGTGCTTCTAGTTTTTGCTAACAAGCAAGATCTTCCAAATGCTATGAATGCTGCTGAGATAACTGATAAGCTTGGTCTTCATTCTCTTCGTCAACGTCACTGGTAAACTAGATATATTGCTCTCCGCGTTCTTTTTTTGTTTTCTCCTTATATTCCTGCTTCCATTACTCATTCTGACCCTCATGGCTTTATGCATGCAGGTACATCCAGAGCACATGTGCCACATCTGGTGAAGGACTTTATGAAGGGCTTGACTGGCTCTCAAACAACATTGCAAACAAGGTTAATATTGAATAAATATTTTATCTAACTGGGCAATTCAATTGACATAACAATCCGACTGACGCCTTTCTTTTTTGGGGGTGAGTTGCTGCAGGCATAGAGATTTATTAGTTAAAGGTGCAAGAGGTTGAGTTTACTTTTGCGATCATGATTTCCAGTATCTAGTCTTCTTGCCCTGCGTAGATTTTCATTGCTCAAGCATGTATTATTTGTTTTAAAAAAAAGGACTTCGGTCTATTACTGAAGAATAATTTGATTTTTTTACCCATGTATAATCAAATAGCATTGTATTGTTTAATGTTTACCCTTTTGATTGTTAAGTCAATTGAATTATTTAAAGCCATATGTCTGTGTGTTTGTCTGTGTTTAAGTCTATTAGATTCTTAGGAGCAACATTCGGAGAATTTTTCCTGTCACCCCTACTTGTACATGGCACCCCCCAATTAGGGTAATTTTACCACAATATTTCTGTAAAATACCGGAGGTTTTGAAATTTTCGGCACTTACCGGAAATTGTGAAAAAGTTACCATTTTACCGTTCTTGTTGAAAATTTTCATAAGGTACCGGAAATTTTAAATTTCTGGTACAAAAACAGTACCGAAAAATTTAGAATTTCCGGTATGTATTTAGTTTATAATAGACTCGAAATTTGAAATTTCCGATTCTGTTTTTGTACCGGAAATTTCAAAAATTTCCGGTCTATTATAAACTGAAATACATACCGGAAATTTTAAATTTTCGATATTGTTTTTGTATCGGAAATTTAGAATTTAATTTTAAATTTTCGATATTGTTTTTGTACCGGAAATTTAGAATTTTCGATAATACTGGGACTTAAAATTTTTTGAAATATTTTTATACTTTTACTTAAATAGAATATATAAATATAATTAATGTCATATATAAAGGCATTACAAATATAATTAATGTTAACAAATATAATTAATGTTATTCATAGATGCATTACAAATAAAATACAATCACTCCTTAGACAATACTCTCCAATGTCTGATTCGACCAGCATATGTTGATTCTCACCCTTTTGCAACATCAAAACAATTATTCCTCCAACGCATAATTGTATGACGACTTGTGTATAGAGGTGGAGGTATGAGAAGCGGAAAAAATGTCATGCTATAACTCATGGATAAAGAACAAAAACAACACCATATCTACAAGTAATAGGGTAGGCCTATATCTGAAATCGACATCCATTTCTCCCTACCCTAAAGACCCAGGTGTTTCACGATTAATGAATTTCTCACAAAAGACACAGTGTCGTATAACACATTGGAAAGCAATATTTTGTGTTGATGGATATGAGTATCCAACTGCCTCCTAACATCAAACATGTATTTGTGTCTCATCCCAACGCAATTGCAATACAACGGTAACCACATTTCCCATATGGTCCTACATCAATAATATCTTCACTGTATGGGTGAAAGAAAGCATGAAACTATGGCAAGTACCCGCCTTTTGCGGAATTGGTACAAGGTTGCCTATGAATCAGTATGGTTGACGATTGACTCCCACTTGGTTGTGTGCATAATCTCTTTGTAGTTTGGCTCCCTTGCGAAGCTTCACCATATTCCCACTAACTTGGATCACGATGCACATCATTTTCCATACCCTTTCTACTCTTCTTAACTCCTTTCTTTGATGACTTATATTTCACCGGTGGTGGACACATTGAAGTTGTTGATGGATAGACTAGATCACAGACTTTTTTTCCAACACTCTTTGACCCACAATATCTAGAGCACTGAACTTTTTCTTCAACTCTTCGCACTCCTCTTCTAAATCCCACTTTATCTCTTTAGGACTCGCCTCATGTTCTACAATTTACAATTTTGTCCAAAACACATGAATTGTTTCCAAAGGTACAGGTGTGTCTAAAATCTGAAAACCTGCAAGTTGACACGCACACGATAACCCATGTGTTGTTCAAATGTAACAACAATACCTCTCTTTTCTTGAGCCAACATATTTGACTCTTTCAAGTTCTTTTCCAATGAGTTGTATACGCTGTCTTGAAACAAAATTGTGTAACTTAGAATAAAATGGGGTGTTATACTTGTGATCAATATTGATGATATTTTTTTGAAACGACACCCTTATAGAACCTAACTACAACTTCAACATTGTGTTCACAGCATCCCGACTTGCACATAAATGACCACGACTTGTAGTCAACATGTTTTTCAGTCTCCAATGTACAGACTCCACCCTAGACATCATAAACACATTACATAAATAACTCTCAATTTAATGCATAAACATAAACATATTTCATGTTAGAAGAATGTACATGTTCGTTGTTGTGTTTCCTAAATGAGTGATTTTGTTAGTCGATGCAACAACAAACTGTTCTTTATATGGTGTTAACCATGTTTCTTTCACATACTTCACAAATTTAGGAATATCACCACAAACACTCTCAAAATGGTTCAGATGTACATCAAATTCATCTTCTGTATTTGAATACATCATGTTGTTCCATTGATCCATGACATGTTCTTGTCTCTCTGATTTCACACACTCCTTACACTTCATGCTAACGTTTTTTGAAATGTGAAACGTACACAACATATGAGAAGCATTTGGATACACTGACTCAATGACATTCACTAATGCAAGCTCCCGATCCGGCACCATGACATTTGGTAGCAACTTCTCATAATAAAACAACTCTTTCAACCTCTCTAGCGCCCATGTAAAGTTCTCTTCCCTTTCATGTTCCAAATATGCAAAAGCAACTGAAAACGTCAATTTTGTTGATGTAACACCAACAACCTCAAGCAATGGTATCTGATACCTGCACAATTACAAAACGCAGACGATTCAGCAACCAACTCACTCAACATATTTTTAAAATTACAATTAAAATTCTTACCTATTTGTTTTGTAAGTGCAATAAAAAATCAACATAATCGGAAACATATTCAACAACTTCACAAAATCAGCGTGTGTCCAGAAGATATCAGTCACCATATCTAAATTATCCTTATTTCTAGACCAATACAAGTATTTATCTTGGTGAACAAGACCCAATAACATTTGCATTTCTCTCATTGCACCTCTCTTGTTCATTTTGTATGTTGCTCTAACTCTATATATCTGGCTAATACTCATGAGGTTTTTTAGATCCTTGTCTTTCAAAGCAGAAATGATGTACCTTGGAGCCATGTTGTTCTTCGTCATGTCACTCACACTTTTTTCTTTCCCTTTTAGACGACCCAAAATGTCATGCCCTACCAATTCTTTGTCTAGTTTATGATTGTGCATCCCGCATCTTACCATCACTTTCCAGCCATCACCACTCAGAACAGATCTCAGCCTGAATGGAGCATTTAACTTTCATAGAATAAGTGTCATCGGAAGGAGCTGCAACCACATTTTTCTTTTTGTAATTACCTCCTCTGTCATAGCCCATAATCAATTTATCCTTCTCCATCGCATTACCATTAGCAGTGTCGGATCGGATTGTAACAACAACAATACCATGAGTTTTTCCAATTGACCGTGCCCATTCAAGAATTTTCTCTCGTGATTCAAAAATCTGATAATCGCATTAACGTTTAATTAGCTACATGAATCCGTATTTATAAAAGAATATAAAAATTTGTATAAAGTCAAGAATAGTGTACCGTATCGGTGATGAAGTACTGCGTAAGATCAGTATATGAATCCGTAGAAGAAGATGAAGTTGCCGATTCAGGACCACAAATATATAACATTTCATCTGCCATATCGGAAATTTCAGACTTCAACGAAATTTCCGGTATAGCGGAAATATGAAATTTTCGGTATTACTTGTATACCGGAATTATGGAATTGTCGGTACGTGAAGTAATGTTAAAAAATATACTGGATTTTAGGCAGTTTTTGGTAAATCGCACCGGTAATTTGTAAATATCTGGTATATTAATACCGGAAATTTAAAAATTACAAAGAATTTCCGGTATGCGCCAATAAGGGTACCAGATATTTGCTCTGACCTATTGAAAATTTAATTTTTGGTTAATTTTATCAACAGTAAAATATTTTTAAAAAAAAAATTAAATTTTTGAGTAAATAGCGTCAGAAGTATTTTTTAAATCTGCATGCTCATTTTGACTATTGATTGTCTTAAGATTGTGTGTTATGCTGCAAACTTGGGACTGTTGCGGTTACAGTGTAAACTTTATTAATAGTGTGTTAAATGCAATAACCATGGCGGTTGCAATCTCTATTAGAGAGATCTGGGTAAACCGTTTGAGTTGCAAATCAAAATCTAAAACTATTGGCCCCATTACATCTCAATTAGTACAAAACTAAAATTTCTTCTTCACATCTCTAGAAAACAAATATTTGTGCTCACAGTTCACACAAGTATTTCTTCTTCAAACGGTTAGCATGCGTAGCAGAGAGACCTTGACAGTTGAAAAAATTGCTGATGTTGTTGATGACAATAAAGCCTGGAATGTTCAACTTCTCCGTAGTATATTTGATGATAGAACTGTGGCAGAAATTCTGGCGATTTATCCTCCTAATGATGATCTCGGATCAGACGGTACGGTTTTCATTGGTTGCACGAGAAAAATGGCAGGTTTTCTATATCGAGTGCTTACGAAATTCTTGCTGGTCACACTACTATGGAAGTTGATGAGTGTTGGAGCAAGGTTTGGAAGCTTCGTGTCCCTGAGCGCATCAAAAGTTTCGTTTGGCTGACGAAACATGGCAGATTGTTAACTAATAGCTATCTCCACCGCCTGAATCTCCATAGCCCGTGGTGTGACTTATGTGCTAGCGAGGTAGAAAATGTGCTTCACGTTTTGCGTGACTGTGTCGTGGCAAAACAACTTTGGAGCAGTTTTATGAATAATGAGCAAATGCATGAGCAAGGGCTGTTGAATCTCTCTGACTGGATTCGTCGAAATCTCTCTTCCGGTAATACTGTTTTATCTTCCCAGTGGCCAGCAGTTTGGGCAACATCCTGTCATTCTCTCTGGTTCTGGAGAAATAAGAGAATCCATGACCCTTCTTTTATTATGCCGATAGATATAGCTTCTCATGTTTGTAGACAAACTCATGAGTTTGAGCAAAGTTGGAAGATGCAGCATCGGTTTATAGGGAAGCAGACTGTGATCCATCACATTTCTTGGTCCCCTCCGCAGCTTGGTTGGGTTTGTGTTAATGTTGATGGCTCGGTGGATCATGCATCGGCAGCCAAATGTGGAGGTGTCCTTCGTGATTCTGATGGGATTTGGAAAGGAGGTTTCGCGAAATATATTGGCGTTTGTAATATAGAGGTGACAGAGTTATGGGAGGTGTTCGAAGGCATTAATTTAGCGATTTCCAATGGGTATCGTAGGATTGAGCTTCAGTCATACAACAGTACTATCGTTGTGAGGCTTAATAATTTGAAGATGAATAATGGAGTGGCTTAAGGATGTGGAAGTAAGATTCATTCATATCTATCGTGAGGCTAATAGATGTGCTGATGCTATAGCCAAGATAGGTTCTGTTCATGACTCCGAGTATTCTTGTTTTTTCCGATTGCCCGAACTTTATTCAATCTCATTTAGATTTCGATGTTTCTAGGGAGGCTTCCCCTCGTGTTGTTGTTTTGTAGTTTTTTTTTCCTTGGGGCTTAGGCCCCTTATGTATTAAAAAAAAAAAAAAGCATTTCCTCTAAAAGTGTCCTTCCCATTGGACTAGTACTACTGAGCTAATTTTGAAGGATTTTTATCTTTTGGGAAATTTCAGATAAAAATCGTTTAACACTACTTTTCAACAAGATTTTCATTGAAGATACAAAGTAAACCTTATATACAACTTGCAATTTGACTATTATATATAATGAAAGCATGTGTTTAACTTCATCAATGTTTTACTTTTAAAATATAACTTGAATAATTTTGGATATACAATTTTTTCTTTCATAACCTCGTGCAATTTGAAGAGGTCAGCTGAATGATAATAAGTCATTCAACAACAGCCAAATCTGTAAGCTGTAAATTTTGAAAGGATCCAACATATATAATTCAAACGTAATTTTGAAAGGATCCAACATATATAATTCAAACGTAGTAGTTCACTACTTTTCACGTTTTATTACATTGGATTGTACATGTACACTTGAGTTGATTAAGATTACAAACAGTAACACACAAATAAAGAATGATTCCAAACAGAAACAATAATAATTCAAAGAATCAAAGAATTGATAAAGAAAAACAGAAAGAAAGAATGTACTCGACATCCATGGACAAATTTTTGTAGGAGATGAAGAAATCCGGTGTCGCTAATAAAAATTGACAGCGCTGCAGCGCTCTCTAATCTCACCTTGAGAACCTGTCAAGACATGTATGGAACCCATATGCACCATGGCCTTTGCAAACTTCACTCTCCATATTGCATTATGTCTGCCATTTTTTAACACCATTCTCTTTGTTAACTCACTATCAGCCAATGTTTGATCTGAAGTCAATAAACCACGCTTACTCTTCAACTCCATATAGTACATGTTGTCCAAATCATTAGGCGTCGAACCATCCAACACCACTGTTGGGTCTCTTGTCTGTGATTGCGGTGGCGGACACTTGGACTTCAGCATCATAGCAAACTTAGGGTCCATTGAAGGATCTTGAGCAAACGTAGCATTGAAAGAGTACAACCGGTTTGAGAAAGAGGAACAGTGTGAGACACCAATAGAATGAGCTCCAGAAAGAGTAACCATTTCATCTGCTGACAAACCTTTCATAGAAAAACGTTTGATAAGTTCCTCCGCTTTGAAAGTTGGTGGTGGTAGATTTTGTGTGACCTCTTCCATGATAGAGATTCGACCATCCCTGCGTCCAGATGGTACTGAGTAGTCTACGCCGCCACTAACTTTGCGAGTACTGTCTCTAGCTGCAAAAGCAAGAATGTCTGCACATGACACAGTTTTAGGACATATGGCCTCTATTTGTGCCTTAGCTTCATGGATGACCTCGAAGCCGCGTAAACTTGGATTGTTTGCAGGATGGTCTCTCTCAGATGGATTACCTGGTGTGGATTCTAATAATACGGAACCATCGCATCCTCTTACAAAACAGTCATGAAAATGCATTCTAATCAAACCAGCAGCTATGCCTGGGTTGAGTGAAACGGCTTTGTTTACGGCTCTTCTAACAATTGCTTCAGCAGATGGACATGTTTTCTTATAGAAACCAAACTCCAAAGGTGACGATGATGCCGAAGTTGAAAGTGAGAGAATGAATAGAAGCAAGGTAGAGATCAATAATGCATGGATTCTAACCATTGTTATCTCTGAATATATTGATATTGTAGTGTGTATTTTTGTTTTCACTGATCTGCTAATTAAGTATTGCAAGTGTGATCGTAGAGATGAAGGAAGGGATATATGTTGTTGAATGGTGGTGATTAATGTTGAGATGGATAACATATATGCCTCATCATGTGTATATATACAAAAAGGGAGAGTAGGTGTTACTTTGGAAACAAAAACGTGTTTGACTGTAGCCTTCCTATACTGGTCATAAGTTGAAGCAATCTATTTTTGAAAACTTCTTTGGTTTTGGAGGCTATGGTAAATTAGATAGGGAGAGAGCCATGAATGTTGGCTAACACCAACTTCGTCATATAAACGTTCTTACAAGCAACATAGCGGCTTGTCATTGATTACCAGGTCCGTCCTGCCTTTTGTTATTATAAAATTCATTATGCAACTATCAAGCATTAGAAAATTCTATTAAAACAAGGTTGATTCAACTCAGAAATTATATTATCAAATATAAGCTTTTCAAATTTATAACAAAATTGTTGGGTATTGATAACTATTAAGTTTCATGTTATTAATAAATTGTGAGAGATATTTGTTGGGCTCATCCAGAATTAGTGAATTTGTTGAAAATGTTTTATATTGGGTTGATTATGGATATGACGTACAAGACAAACAAGTATATGTAGCCTCTATTTGAAATAGTTGGTTTGACATCAACTGAGTTGACATTTGTTGTTGCATTTGTGTATATGGAATCAGAGCAGACAAAAAAAATTTGTTGGGTATTGGATAAGTTGAAACAATTGTTTACTAAGCAGGGGTTTTAGCCATAAGCGATGTTGAATGACAGAGATCTTACTTTGATGAAAGCCATTTAAACAATATTTCCAATGACAATTAATTTTCTTTGTCAATTTCACATCAACAAAAATGTGAAAGCGAAGTGTAAGGAATATTTTATGGAAGACATGCGAGAGCCGGTAGAGAAAATATGGTATGAACTTATAAGGGCTAGTGACGAGGTGGATTATCAACAACGGTTGCAACAACTTGAGCATGCACGTGTTGACTTTAAAGCATTTATTGATTATGTGAGAAATACATGGTTGTCTTCGCATAGACATAGATTTTTCGAAGCATGGATCAATCAAGTGTTGCATTTAGGAAACACCACAGCTAATAGGTATGTGTATGTTAATATAACTTGAGTTTAGTCATTATTTGTTTATATTAATATTACATGTACTTACTTGTTTTTTATTTTATTTTAAGCGTTGAATCCGCGTATTGGAAACTGAAACAAATGTTGGAGAACAGTTTAGGTGATATGTGCAAATGCTGGGAGGCTATGAATGGCAATCTCAAGATACAATTAGGCAACATTAGAGCTTCATTTTAGAAGATTTTTTATGAAGTTGAGCATGTATACACTAGCCCATTTTATGGGAATTTGCGAGGATCCGTATCTAGAGCTGCTTTGAGGCATATTACTAAAGAGTAGGTGAAGGTTGACATTGTCGGTACAAACACCCAAAAGTGCAGATGTACGCATAGAAAAGTATACGGGTTACCTTGTGCTTGTGAGTTAGGGAGATACACACTGAGTGGTGATCCGATACCAATTGAGGTTATTCACATCCATTGGAGAAAGCTAAGTATGGAAGGAAAACATGAGGTAGATACAGATGATGGATTAGAGGAAGACATTGTGACACCCCAAATAATTCGACTATTAAATAATTAGAAATTTAATTATTAATTTAATTAAAGGTTTAATTATTGGCATTTTTGAATTAATGGATTTAATTAATTAATTAAATAAATGGGAGTGTTGGGGGTGTGAAGTGGAATTGGGAGGTGTGTAGAGTAAAAGGCTCTAATTATTCTAATTATGTTATTTTTATTATTGGGTATAATAAAAGGAAAAAATAAAGGAAAAGGGAAAAAGAGAAGGAATATTAGAGTTTTTATTCTATGTGCTTTTGAGAAGAGAATAGGAAAAGAGGAAAACCCAAAT
This sequence comes from Vicia sativa, assembly GCA_021764765.1. NCBI lineage: Eukaryota > Viridiplantae > Streptophyta > Magnoliopsida > Fabales > Fabaceae > Vicia > Vicia sativa. The sequence continues at coordinate 117,359,446 of CM038797.1, forward strand.
CGTCAGAATTTGAAGATTCATCGCGAGGTAAGGGGTGATTTGATCAGATTATTATGCCTTATAGGTTTTGATAATCAATAGAATGAATTGATCCGTTAGGAATCTCGAATTAGGATTCTAGGTTGTGCCCTAACGTTATGAATCGACGTAATAATTCAATTGGAATTGATAAGAACGATTAATTTATGTAGAATGATTGTAGGCTAATTAGAAAACATGATTTTGTGGTCAATTGGATGTGAAAACGCATGAATTAATTCTGTTCTGGTGTATTATGAAGTTTGGTAATGAATGGTATTGATTGGGATTGCAAACAGTGAAGAATAAACTGGTTTTGGGTGAAAAATAGCAGTATGGGTCGACACAAGAGGCTATGTGTCGATGCAAGCAGCAAAAATTTAGAAAACCAGAGGCGTGGGAAGAGCTTGTATCGATACATATAGTCATGCATTGACTCATAGGGAAAAAAGAGGCTATGCATCGACACATACGTGTTATGCATCGATGCATACTGGAAAAAAACTGAAAAAATGCCAAAATTTTAATTGTATGCATCGACGCATACGATGCATGTGTCGACACATGCTGTTTATGTATTGATGCATAGGCTTATGCATCGATGCATACTATGCTAGAACAGAACATAACTTTCTGAAAACGGTTTTGGTCATATCTTTGCGACCGTAACTCTGATTTAGGCATAGTTGGTAACGTTGGAAAGCTTAGAACGAGTACTACCTATTAAAGACATTTTCAAAACCAGTAATTGAGATCTTGAGGAATTAATATGGCTTCCGTAGCAAGAATTCATTGTAATTTGTGAATTACTCATTGCGTATACTTGCTGTATGTTAATTCCATGTGTTATAATTAACGTTATATGTTCATGATTTGCTGTTATCATGTGCTGTTGTTGTTGTTTGGCTATGAGTGGAATAATGTTGTGTGATCATATTCCATATTTGGATTGTTGCATGCTTTTGATGTGCATGCATATGCATTCCGGTGATGGTTAATTCCCATTATGTGGAATTGGACCTGCAGAGCCAATACCCGTACCCAGTGGATAGTGGTGGTGAGGCTGGATTCTTGACCCAGTGGTGTATGGGCGAATCGTTGTTAGCTCTGTTTCCATGGTGTAAGCGGAACAAGGTGTGAATTTAGTTCACATTTGGTACCACATGCATTGAGTCTGCATTGCATATGTAATTATAACATGTTAGGATGGTTTCCGGTGTTATAATTGCATTGATTGTTATTATGTGCATGATAAATTGTATGGAATGTAACTGTGGATTGTTATCTAGTTATGCTAATGCGGGTGGAATAATGTATTGATTGTTTTATTATTTTAAAGAAACGTATAATGCATTTTAATTCCTGATGAAATCTCACCCTTACTTTGATGATTTTAGATTGAAGTGATTAGTTGCTCAGGATTTGGTGAGGATGGCTCATAAAGCTGTGCTATTTAGATAGTTCGTGTGTCAGTGTCATGCTCTGGTAGTTGTAACACTGGGGAACGATCGTTTTGGAATTTTAAAGATTAAACTTGTTTCTTTTGAGTTTATGTTTTGGAATAACTATGAATTGAGTTTATTCCGAGTTTTATGTTATTTCCGTTGTGTAAAACATAATTGTTGGTTGAATTGTCTAATAAAGTTCTTTAGTAAATGCATGACTACTGTTAAGGTGTTTTATTATTTTGAAATTTTTAATTGTGACGCCCTTTCGTTATGTTAAAACTCTGATTAAATATATAATTCGTGAGGAAATTAGAAGGGGTGTTACAATAGTGGTATCAGAGCATAGTCGGTCGTGTCTTAGTGTCGTTATCCCTTTTGTATGCGACTAGTGCAAGGTTGCACTGTCGATACTTGTGTTCTAACGTGATTGTTTTGTAATGTTACAGAACAATGGCCGGAAGAGGTAACAGAAGAGACGATGCTACTATTGCTGAAGTTTTGGGAATGCTAGCTGGTGTGATTGGAGGGAATCAGCTGGGAGCTGGTATTGGTGCTGATAGGCAATTGGGAAACTTTCAGAGGAACAATCCTTCATTGTTCAAAGGCACTCATGATCCCGAAGGTGCTCAGAGATGGTTGAAGGAAATCGAAAGGATCTTCAGAGTGATTGACTGTACGGAAGAGCTGAAGGTGAGATATGGTACTCACATGCTGGTAGAGGAAGCTGATGACTGGTGGGTTGCTACCAGGACTGAAATGGAACAAGATGGTGTTGCACTGAATTGGGCAGTATTCAGGAGAGATTTTCTAAGGAGATACTTTCCTGAAGACATTCGGGGCAAGAAGGAGATTGAGTTTCTGGAGCTCAAGCAGGGCAATAAGACTGTGAGTGAGTATGCTTCGAAATTTACTGAGTTGGCGAAGTACTATGCTCATTACAACAACAATGCAGATGGAGAATTTTCCAAATGTACCAAGTTTGAGAATAGTCTTCGTGATGAGATCAAGCAGGGTATCAGGTATCAGCGTATCCGAAGGTTTTCTGATTTGGTAGACTGTAGTAGGATTCTGGAAGAGGATCTGACTAATACTCGGACAAATGCTCGAGAGTATGTGGATCGTAAAGGAAAACAACAGATGGATCGTGGGAAACTTTATGATAAGAATAATCAGAGATCCGGTGGTTGGAAGAAGCCTAGTGGGGGAGATTTCAGTGCTCCTATCAAGTGCTACAGGTGTGGTGAATTGGGGAATCGAGCTAATGAATGCAAGAATGATACGAGGAAGTGCTACAACTGTGGGAAGATTGGTCATGTAGCTACTGATTGCAGAGCAAGGAAGGTAACTTGTTACAACTGTGGCGAAGAAGGTTGTGACACCCCAAATTAATTCAAGTATTAAATAATTAGGAATTTAATTATTAATTTAATTAAAGACTTAATTAATAATATTTTTGGATTAAATGGTTTAATTAAACATTTAATTAAAAAGAAAGGTTGGGGGTGTAAGGTTTAATTGGAGGTGTGTGGAGTAAAAAGCTCTACTATATAATAACTAATTTATTTCTATTATTTGGAAAATAATAAAAGGAATATAAAAAGGAAAGGAAGGGAAAAAAGAAGGTTATTTGGAAAAGTCATTATACGTGAGATTGGAGAAGAGAAGAGAAAAGAGGAAAAACCAAACGACGGGAAATTTGAAGAATCATCGCGAGGTAAGTGGTGATTTCATTCAGCTATGATGCCTTATGGGTTTTGGGATACAATTGAATAGTTGGGTATGTTAGAAAACTTGAATTGGAGAATCTAGGTTTGTAGGATTATCCCTAAATGTGTCGGATTATATGAATTGGGACCATTAGTAATGATATGAAATTATTGGGGATGATGAAATTATGATATATGTCATGTATTGGTTGGATTTTGGTGTTTTGATTGCATTAATTCGTGTGGGAATGAAAAGGAATGAATTGGGATACATGGGGCTGTCAAAAACTGGGATTTTTGGTACTGCAGGTCGCAGGAACCGGTTCCCATGTGGGAGGAACCGGGTTCCTGGTACAAAATGCCAGGGGGAAGAATTCTGGGCTCTTGGGAACCGGTTACTCCTGGGGAGGAACCGGGTTCCCAGTTCAAATTTTCAAAATAAAATCATTTTTCAACGTGGGAACCGGTTCCCAGTATGGGTGATCCGGGTTCCCCATACAAAATTTCAGGGGGCGTGTTTTTGAAAAATGTGGGAACCGGGTTCTCCCAGGGAGGAACCGGTTACCACTGTGTTGAACTTCAAAATACTTAAAACTTCAAAAATTCATATTTTCCAAACCGTAACTACGATTCGAGTTTCATTTTAGGCAGTATTTCTTAAATTAAAAATACTATCTTATAAAATAAGAAAAACACTATTTTATGGAAACTATTTTAAAAAGAGTCGAATTCCCGATTTTTGGAAAACGTCGATAGCGTATAGACGGTGGATAATTGGTTGTAAATTGTTCTGATTTAGTGAATAAGAACTAATACTTATATGTTGTGCCTGCTATCCATTATGAATGAGTTGTTATCATGTGATATATTGGTATTGGCATTTATGTGGAATTATGTTGTGCTCATATTCCGTTGATTTGATGTTGCATGCTTGTATGGTGCATGCATAAGCATTCTGGTTATGGTTCATTCCCATTGTGTGGAATTGAACTTGCAAAGCCAATAGACTTACCGATGTGCAGAGGTAGTGAGGCTAGATTCTTGACCCAGTGGTTATGGGCGAATCATTGATTGACGCTGTTTCCGGAAGTGTAATGGAACAGGGTGTGGACTTGGTTCACGTTTGGTACCACATGCATAGAGTCTGCATTGCATATGGGATTGTAACATGCTAGGATGGTTTTCAGTGTTGCAATTTCCATTGATTGTTATATTTGCATAATGAATTGTGTGCAATGCATTTGTTAACTGAACTATGATTATGCTAATGATAGTGGACTAACGCATTGAATTGTTCCGTTGTATTTAAGAACGTATAATGCATTCTATATTGGATAGAGATCTCACCCTTACTTTAATGATTTCAGATTAAAGTTAGCAGCTCAGGAGTCACTGAGGATGGCTTATAGAGCTGTGTCGTATTTCATCCGCGTGTGTCAGTGTCATGCTCTAATAGTTGTAACACTGGGGGAAACGTTTGAATGATTGAGTTTTATTTTATACTCCATTGTTTTAATTTATGTTGGGAATACTTATGAATGAAGTTATTCCGGTTTTGTGATATTTTCTGTTGTGTAGAACACGATATTGATTGAATATTCTATTCCAGTAATTTCCTTCGGTTAAACATGATTACTGTTTGAAGTTAAGGCTTATTTCATTTATTTTAATTGTGACATCCCTTGATTACGTGTTAACTCTGATTTAATTGACTTATTCGCGGGGTATTTTAGAAGGGGTGTTACAAAGGTCATACTCGTCCGCAGTGTACAAAACCCAAGAAGGAACAAGCTGGTGGTAAAGTGTTTGCTTTGTCTGGATCAGAGACTAAGCCAGATGATCGGTTGATTAAAGTTACATGTTTTATTAATGGCATACCTTTGATTGCGATTATTGATAATGGAGCGACACATTCTTTTATTGCTTTGGATTGTACTAAAAGATTAAATTTGGACATTTCTAATATGGATGGAAGTATGGTTATTGACACTCTTGCGTCAGGTTCAGTGACTACTTCATTTGTTTGTAGGAATTGTCCTATTGTAATTTTTGGTAGAGGTTTCGGTATGGACTTAGTGTGCCTACCGTTAGAACAACTTGATATCATCCTTGGAATGAACTGGTTGGAATTCAACCAGGTTCATATCAATTGTTTCGCGAAGACGGTTATTTTTCCTAAAGAGGTTAGTGTCGAACATGTGACCATGTCGGTTAAACAAATGAATTTGGCTGTTAATGATGGTGTTGTAGTGTTTATGTTGTATTCTTCGACGGAGGTGAAAGGAAAAGCTAAGAGTGATGAATTGCCAGTGGTGAATGAATTTCCAGAAGTGTTTCCGGAAGATGTTAGTGAATTACCACCTGAGAGAGAAGTGGAGTTTACTATAGATCTGATTCCTGGAACTAGTCTGATGTCGATGGCGCCTGTAATACGGTGGGAGAACTGACTTTGGAATTTATTTTGCTTTTGATCGCAAATGTTGCGGATAGCAAGAGTTGCCACCGACTTTTCTTTTATCCAATTAAGGGAAGGTGAAAAGAACAAAAAAAGACATTCGTTAGATTCTGAGTAAGGGAGAAGGTTATGAAAAGGGAAGGTATTAGCACCCCTTTTCATCCGTAGTTATCTACGGGCTCTTAGTTGCTTTAGCTCACTTTAAAAATTTGCTTTCTGTGTGTGTGTTTGAAAAATGGTTTTGAAAAGGCATTTCGCTTTGACTTCGTAACGATTCACGCTGGAATGTATACGAAGTGTTTGGAAAAGTTTCGTTTTTGAAAAGTGTTTTAACTTTGACAAAAGTGTGAGGTGTGAAAAGTATTTTGATAGAGCAAGCAACTAAAAGTCTTATTACCCACTCAGAACAGTCGTTTCCGTGTTATTTTACGTTCCTTTAGAATAGTACTATCCATACCATTAGTTGGTAGGTAATGTAACACCCCAATTCTACCCCTCGTAATTAACAATAAAATCAGAGTTTCAAAATTTCATTTATTAAAATTGAGGCATCACATATTCGCATTTCCATCAATTCGCATTATAATGCACATCAAAAGTCGGATATACCGATTCATACATAATTCATCATATTCACATAGGAATATTCACAACACAGCGGATATGTTCACAAAATATACATAACATCATTTTGTCATCAATACATAAGGTTATAACATCATAAGATAGTATACATAAACTATCCTATCAAAATAATGACGTCGCCCAAGTCCCGAGTGTTACTACGACCAGAGCAGAACGACACAAAATAAAGTGACTCGAGCTAATCCTCCCCATCCTCGGGGATCACCTGCACGTTACCAATATATAGACAACGGTGAAACAAGTAAAGGGTGAGATACTCCAAAACATATAATTAAAAGCATGATAAAATATATAAATAGTTTTGGAATCATAAATGATATAGGATAATAAGAGTATGTCAATAAATATTCAAATCTCACACATTCTAAATCATCATCTGGTGTATAAAATAAACACTTTAATATCATCACATAATCACCATAATCATGTCAAAACAAGACATAAACTCCATCGCTATAAACTCATATCGTCGCTTTATCGTCATGTTATATCCATCGCATAATTTTCATGAAATTACCACATCATAATCAATTTAGGTTCAACACAAAAATCACCACAAAACAAGGTAGCATATAACATCGCAATTCATCGTAAGCCATCAAATAAAACTCAATGCCAAAAGACTCAAAAATAAGCATAACTGACTCCATGAGACACTATTATGTTATGCATGTGGTACTCGTCGCTTTGTCCATAATTAGGAACCCTTGGCATAAAGCTCATCGTCGCTCGGCATAAAAGTCATCGTCGCTTGGCATGAAAGCCCTCGTCGCCTATGCAATGTATGTGACTCAATAATAAATACCACACAACAACACATCATCATCGTTCATCACAATTGACATAAAGTCCGCATCGCCATATTTATTCACATCAAATAAACATGTCATCGCATCGCATAAACAACAAGCATTCATAATTAACTACACCGTCACAAACATCATTATCAATTAATCCACCAATTTCTAAAAACTAGCCTCACCACTACGTTCTACCCGTCGAACTTAGCTAACACGTCAATTTCCGTTGAATTCGGAGCAACTTGCTCCGTCGTCGAATTTATCGAAATCGGAACATAATCGGGCAAAAGAAGTGCAAAAATCAAAATTATGAGAGGCTACAGGTACATCAACACGGGCCCCCGTATTAATCAACACGGCCCGTGTTGAAAAGCCTCCAGAACATGCAAAAATGCCCAAGTCAGTGCATCAACACGGGCGCCTGTGTGGATCAACACGGCCCTTGTTGATTGTTCTACATAAACTATTCCTCGTTCAGGGGATCAACACGGGCTCCCGTGTGAATCAACACGGCCCGTGTTGATTGGTCTGTGTGAAAACTTCACTTTTTGAGTTTTTTTGGACCTTTTCTTTGTCATTTCCATTTATAACTTTCATTTCTACTACTAGCAAAGAAACACCCAATGATCTATACTCCTAACTCAACCTTCCTATGCTATTTCAACAATCAACCAACCAAAACCCTATAATCAACTATCAAATTTTCCTCAAATCCTAAATATGACTATCAAACCCCAACCATATGTGATAGAGAAATCAAACCCCTTACCTAGCAAGCTTTGATTGCTCTTGACGATTCCTCAAAACAAGCCTTGCCCTTCTTCTTGCTCTCTTCTTCTTGCTCTACCAACCCTAACTTTTCTCCAACTTTCTATATTTATGTTTTTGGTGTTGTGTTTTGAAAAATGAAAGAAAAATGGCTTTATATGAGGGTTGTCATACTAACTAGGGGTGAGAAACCCAACTCTAGTAAATTGCTTCCCCCACCCTTCTCTATTCCTAACACTCTAATTACATCATTTAATCATATCATCTAATTATATCATTTACTCAATCTATTAACATAATTCCGAGGAATTAAACATCGGTCCGAATAATATTTTACCGAACCGGACGGAACGTCGCCAAATATATTAATAGATATACCGATTAATATAATTATTTTCGTCGCCAAAACAATCGTCAAACGGTAATTCAAAATATTAATATAATATAATATTTAAATAAAATGGGTGTTACAGGTAACCCTATTCGTTGGATGTAAAGGGACATTCGAAAGGACATCAGATGGTCATAGAAGGCAACTTGTAGGAGTATCCTAGCACATTCGAAGGGACGATCATCACTTTTCGTAGGCAACAATTGAGGGACGAGATCATGTATTCGTAGGCCGTGTTGAGGGACTATGATCTTTGTATCGAAGGGACTATGATGATATGTTTGTAGGCAACGGTGCTAAGATACCTCTACGTTCGAGGGACTTGACCATTTATCCGAAAGGCAACGAGAGAGAATACTCTAGGGGGTGCATGTGTGAAGAGAGTGTGTTAAATTCAGATATTTTATCTTGCAATTAGAAGTGATCTATGTTCGTTTTTATCTTGTCATACACGCCTAGTTAAAAGCAGTTTATATGGTGTAGAAAGTAAATTGCGGAAAGTAAAGTGCGGAAAGTAAATCCTACGCTATTACATGGCTTTGGGGCAGTTACATAATATAGGAGTGCGGAAAGTAAAATCCTAATTAAACTATTACATCCCATGAGCAGTTACAACCTGTAAAAAGAATGCGAGAAAATAAATCCTAACTATTACAACCTGTAAGCAGATACATAATAATCGGAAAAGAGAAGAAGTTCGCATAAGAGAAAATAATGTTAGTAAAAGAAGATTTTTGAGTTAGGAAAAGTTTTTTAGGTTAGTAATCCTAAGTAGATGATAAAATAATTTTTTGGGAATTTTCTGGATTGGTTTTGATAAAGAAAAGTAATTAAAAGTCAATTTTATGTTAATTAACAATTAATTAAAATATGCATGCAAAAATATTAATTTTTATGCCAAAAATTAAATAAACATTTTTTTGACCTAAATGCGAAAATAAAATATTTTTTTGGTGATTTTTAATGCATTAGAAAATTGTTTGAAAAGAAATTAAATTGAATAAGAAAAATAAGAAAATATGAAAAAAGTTGGTTAGTTTGCAAAAGTTGTAAAAAGAAATGTTGGAGTCAGGGATCAAACCCCTGACCTTCTGGATAAACCAAACGTATGCTTGCCATCTGAGCCAGGCTGTCTTGGTGTTTTAGATCTGCAAGCAATTGATTATATGCAGTGACGTGTTCTATTTTAGAATTTTCAAAGCAAGTCAAACGTGGGACCCGGTTGTAACGTGTAGCCAGTCAGATCGCGCCATAATGCCACGCATGCAGTCAAAGGGTCTCCGTCTGAGACGTCACCGGAGCTAGGGCTCCGGTCATCTTCTCCGGTTAGCCCGATCCCTGAACCTGCAAAATAAGCGAAATAAAGAGTAAAGAGGAACCCTACCCCCCTAATTCGAGGGCTGCGAGTCTAATGATGATGGTCGTTTGGCCTGAAACGGCCTGGATTATCCGGTTCGATGCTTCTCCGATCTGAAGCCCTAACAATGGTAGTCTGTGATTTATGCGTCAAATTTCACATGTAATGCATCAAACATGTTCTAAAGGGTACCCTGAGATCATACAAACAATCGAAAACAGTTAATAATGCATGAATTATGAAAATCGATTTTGAGAAATTTACCAAATCGGTGATGCTTGGATGGCACGATCTGGAATGGCTTGGCTTCGTGTAAGGGCTTGGATTGATTGCTGGAAAGCTCAGGAACACAAATGGATCAATGAGAAGGCTTGAAAGTGGCTGCAACTAGGATTTCGAAATTTACAACTTTGTAAGAATTTTGTGAATTTTAGGGTTGACTCATGAGGCTAGGGTTTCGTTCCTTGTACTTGTGAATGTGTCATGTATTTATAGAGCATGAAATTTGATAAAAAATAATGAGAAAATATATTGCTTTGAATGCAAAAATATTCCCTTGTAAATATTTATCAAATCTTTCGAAAATTGGATTTTCCCTTCCTTGTAGCATCTTGCACGAATTTGGCATGTTTTTTGGGCTTCCTTGGTCCTCAAGATAGATAGAAATCAAGCCCAACTTGTCTTATACCTTGCTTTTGTATTTTATTTAATTTAAAATTGAATTAAATGCTTTAAATTCAAAATAAATTAAATAAATTGAAGGAGAGGCGTGGCAAGGTGTAGAGAGGCCATGGATAATGTTAAGATCTAGTTTGTATCATAACATTATAAGCCCATTTGGAAAAAAATTGCATTTGTCAAGTATTTCTCTTTGTGCACCTCCTCAAAAATGCTCAACTTGTGCAAGGTGTATCTTGCTTAATTTTTAACATTTTTAGGTGTTCTTGGACTTTTTAGAAATCTCAAGATGTCCTATAAACAACCTCTTTGGTTTCATCTCAATTGAAGTTTCCATGCTCATGAACACTTCTTTACGAAAAGTTGACTTTTTGTTGACTTTGAAAAGGACCTGTAATATTTTGATCCATAACTTCCAAATGAAGCATTTTATGCCCAAGCTTGTGAGACATGAAGTTGTAGAGAATTGAATTCTCTTCAAAATGAGCTGTGGTGGGAAAATTTCTGATAAAGTATGTGAAAGTTATGTCTGGTCAAAGTTCTGTTGACTTTTTGTTCAAAAACCCTAATTTGGAAACTTTGACTTTTGATCAAATCTTGACTTTTCTTGATGAATCATGATCAAACCTTGATCAAATGATGAATATTACTTCAAAATATTGATGTTGACCAAAAATTATGAAGTTTGACTGTATGTTGACCACAGTTGACTTTTTGTCCAATACAACTGATTTTCAACCATCTGAGCAATTGTCTGAGGAAACTTGACTTGTGAGGCTTGAAACTTGACATGGAGATTATTTGAAGCATATAATGAGGCATGATGACCATTGGAGATGTTGGAAACCCAGCTTAATCTGAGGATGGCCAAACCCTAGTTTGGGTTGGTTGCTTAGGAGAGGGTTTGTCTGGTCAACCCTTGTGAAATCCTTGAGTATAGATATGTGAAATGTCTTGAGAAGTAGGAGGGAAAATTTTGGGTATAACAGTGTCATATCTCATGTCGGCATCTGAACTATCTGAGTTGAAGAAGCAATTAGAGGAATTGCTTGAGAAGAAGTTTATTCATCCTAGTGTTTCGCTGTGGGGTGCTCCTGTGTTGTTGGTTAAAAAGAAGGAGGGTTCGATGAGATTGTGTGTTGACTATAGACAGTTGAATAAAGTTACAATCAAGAATCGGTATCCATTACCGAGGATTGATGATTTGATGGATCAGTTGGTTGGAGCTTGTGTATTCAGTAAGATTGATTTGAGATCTGGATACCATCAGATTCGTGTGAAGACGGGAAGATATTTAGAAAACTGCATTTAGAATAAGGTATGGGCATTATGAGTATTCTGTTATTCCGTTTGGAGTTACTAATGCACCTGGTGTTTTCATGGAGTATATGAACAGGATATTTCATCCGTATCTTGATAAGTTCGTGGTGGTATTTATTGATGACATTCTGATCTATTCAAAGAATGATGAAGAGCATGCAGAACATCTTAGAATTGTGTTGGAATTGTTGAAAGAGAAGAATTTGTATGCGAAGTTGTCCAAGTGTGAGTTATGGTTAAGTGAAGTAAGCTTTATTGGTCATGTGATTTCCAAGAATGGCATTGTTGTTGATCCTACGAAGGTAGAAGCAGTATCTCAGTGGGAAGCGCCGAAGAATGCTTCTGAAATCCGTAGTTTTCTTGGTCTTGCAGGTTACTACAAGAAGTTCATTGAAGGATTTTCGAAGTTAGCTCTGCCATTGACTAAGTTGACCAGAAAGGGTCAGGTGTTTGTTTGGGATTCTGAGTGTGAGAAAGGATTCCAAGAGTTGAAGAAGAGGTTGACAAGTGCTCCGATTCTAATTTTGCTGAATCTGAAAGAATCTTTTATTGTGTACTGTGATGCTTCGTTGATGGGTTTAGGTGGTGTTTTGATGCAAGAAAAGAAGGTTGTGGCTTATGCTTCGAGGCAGTTGAAGGTTCATGAAAGGAATTATCCGACTCATGATTTAGAGATGGCAGTTGTAGTATTTGTTTTGAAATTGTGGAGGCATTACTTGTATGGTTCTCGATTTGAGGTATTCAGCGACCATAAGAGTCTGAAGTATCTCTTCGGTCAAAAAGAGCTAAACATGAGGCAGAGGAGATGGTTAGAATTTCTGAAGGATTATAATTTTGGTTTGAATTACCATCCTTGTAAGGCAAACGTGGTTGCAGATGCATTGAGCAGGAAGTCCTTACATATGTCTATGTTGATGGTGCGTGAATTGGAGTTAGTTGAGCAGTTCAGAGATTTGAGCTTGGTATGTGAAACTACTTCTGATAGTGTTAAGTTAGGTATGTTGAAGTTGACTAGTGGTATCTTTAAGGCAATTCGAATTGGACAGAAATCTGATGTTGGTTTGGTGGATAAGTTGACATTGATCAACCAAGGTCAAGGAGGTGAATTCTGAATTGATGAGAATGGTGTTATGAGGTTTGGTGATAGGGTGTGTGTTCCGGATATTGCAGAACTTCGGAAGAGTATTTTGGAAGAAGGACATCGTAGTGGATTGAGTATTCATCCCGGTGCTACTAAGATGTATCATGACTTGAAGAAGTTGTTTTGGTGGCCTGGAATAAAAAAGGAAATTGCTGAGTTTATTTATGCTTGCTTGGTTTGTCAGAAGTCGAAGATCGAACATCAGAAACCGTCAGGATTGATGGAACCATTGTTTGTTCCGGAATGGAAATGGGATGGCATTTCTATGGATTTTGTGTCTGGTTTGCCGAGGACAGCGAAGAATTGTGATTCTATTTGGGTTATTGTAGATCGGTTGACAAAGTCTGCTCACTTTATTCCGATAAGAATGGATTATCCTACGGAAAGGTTGGCAGAATTGTATGTTGAGAAGATCGTGAGTTTTCATGGTATTCCTTCTAGTATTGTGTCAGATAGAGATCCGAGGTTTACGTCTAAGTTTTGGAAAGGATTTCAAGAAGCTTTGGGTACTAAGTTGCGGTTGAGTTCCGCTTATCATCCGCAAACAGATGGTCAGACGGAGAGGACGATTCAGTCGTTAGAGGATTTGTTGCGAGCTTGTGTGTTGGAGAAAGGTGGAGCTTGGGACAGTTATCTACCGTTGATTGAGTTTACCTACAACAATAGTTTTCACTCGAGTATTGGTATGACTCTGTTTGAGGCATTGTATGGTAGGAGGTGTCGGACACCGTTGTGTTGGTATGAATCTGGAGAAAGTGTTGTGATTGGACTGGAGATTGTCCAACAAACTTCAAAAAAGATTAAGATGATTCAGGAGAAGATGAGAGCTTCTCAGAGTCTCCAGAAGAGTTATCATGATAAGAGGAGGAAGGATCTCGAGTTTAGTGAAGGAGATCATGTGTTTAAGCGAGTTACTCCGATGACTGGTATTGGTCGAGCCTTGAAGTCAAACAAGTGGACTCTGCGCTTTATTGGCCCATATTAGATTACGAAGAAGGTTGGAAGAGTTGCTTATCAGATTGCTTTACTGCCTTCGCTTGCGAATTTGCATGATGTCTTCCATGTATCTCAGTTGAGGAAGTACATTGCTGATCCGTCTCATGAGATTCAGGTAGATGATATACAGGTGCGAGATAATTTGACTGTTGAAGCATTACCTGCGAGAATTGAGGATCGGAAGTTGAAGCAGTTGCGAGGTAAAGAGATAGTGCTGGTGAAAGTAGCTTGGGGATGACCAGCAGGTGAAAATGTTACTTGGGAGCTGGAGAGCCAAATGAAGGAGTCGTATCCCGAACTTTTCGTCTAAGGTATGTTTTCGAGGACGAAAACTCTTTTTAGTAGGGGAGAGTTGTGACACCCCAAATAATTCGACTATTAAATAATTAGAAATTTAATTATTAATTTAATTAAAGGTTTAATTATTGGCATTTTTGAATTAATGGATTTAATTAATTAATTAAATAAATGGGAGTGTTGGGGGTGTGAAGTGGAATTGGGAGGTGTGTAGAGTAAAAGGCTCTAATTATTCTAATTATGTTATTTTTATTATTGGAAATAATAAAAGGAATAAATAAAGGAAAAGGGAAAAAGAGAAGGAATATTAGAGTTTTCATTCTACGTGCTTTTAAGAAGAGAAGAGGAAAAGAGGAAAACCCAAATCATCAGAATTCGAAGATTCATCGCGAGGTAAGGGGTGATTTGATCAGATTATTATGCCTTATAGGTTTTGATAATCAATAGAATGAATTGATCCGTTAGGAATCTTGAATTAGGATTCTAGGTTGTGCCCTAACGTTATGAACCGACGTAATAATTCAATTGGAATTGATAAGAACGATTAATTTATGTAGAATGATTGTAGGCTAATTAGAAAACATGATTTTGTGGTCAATTGGATGTGAAAACGCATGAATTAATTCTGTTCTGGTGTATTATGAAGTTTGGTAATGAATGGTATTGATTGGGATTGCAAACAGTGAAGAATAAACTGGTTTTGGGAGAAAAATAGCAGTATGGGTCGACACAAGAGGCTATGTGTCAATGCAAGCAGCAAAAATTTAGAAAACCAGAGGCGTGGGAAGAGCTTGTATCGATACATAGAGTCATGCATTGACTCATAGGGAAAAAAGAGGCTATGCATCGACACATACGTGTTATGCATCGATGCATACTGGAAAAAAACTGAAAAAATGCCAAAATTTTAATTGTATGCATCGACGCATACGATGCATGTGTCGACACATGCTGTTTATGTATTGATGCATAGGCTTATGCATCGATGCATACTATGCTAGAACAGAACATAACTTTCTGAAAACGGTTTTCGTCATATCTTTGCGACCGTAACTCTGATTTAGGCATAGTTGGTAACGTTGGAAAGCTTAGAACGAGTACTACCTATTAAAGACATTTTCAAAACCAGTGATTGAGATCTTGAGGAATTAATATGGCTTCCGTAGCAAGAATTCATTGTAATTTGTGAATTACTCATTGCGTATACTTGCTGTATGTTAATTCCATGTGTTATAATTAACGTTATATGTTCATGATTTGCTGTTATCATGTGCTGTTGTTGTTGTTTGGCTATGAGTGGAATAATGTTGTGTGATCATATTCCATATTTGGATTGTTGCATGCTTTTGATGTGCATGCATATGCATTCCGGTGATGGTTAATTCCCATTATGTGGAATTGGACCTGCAGAGCCAATACCCGTACCCAGTGGATAGTGGTGGTGAGGCTGGATTCTTGACCCAGTGGTGTATGGGAGAATCGTTGTTAGCTCTGTTTCCATGGTGTAAGCGGAACAAGGTGTGAATTTAGTTCACATTTGGTACCACATGCATTGAGTCTGCATTGCATATGTAATTATAACATGTTAGGATGGTTTCCGGTGTTATAATTGCATTGATTGTTATTATGTGCATGATGAATTGTATGGAATGTAATTGTGGATTGTTATCTAGTTATGCTAATGCGGGTGAAATAATGTATTGATTGTTTTATTGTTTTAAAGAAACGTATAATGCATTTTTAATTCTTGATGAAATCTCACCCTTACTTTGATGATTTCAGATTGAAGTGATTAGCTGCTCAGGATTTGGTGAGGATGGCTCATAGAGCTGTGCTACTTAGATAGTCCGCGTGTCAGTGTCATGCTCTAGTAGTTGTAACACTAGAGAACGATCGTTTTGAAATTTTAAGGATTAAACTTGTTTCTTTTGAGTTTATGTTTTGGAATAACTATGAATTGAGTTTATTCCGAGTTTTATGTTATTTCCGCTGTGTAAAACATAATTGTTGGTTGAATCGTCTAATAAAGTTCTTCAGTAAATGCATGACTACTGTTAAGGTATTTTATTATTTTGAAATTTTTAATTGTGATGCCCTTTCGTTATGTTAAAACTCTGATTAAATATATAATTCGCGGGGAAATTAGAAGGGGTGTTACAGACATGACCAATGCAACTGAATAAATTTGGAAAACGTTCAGGTTAACAGATGTTGTAGGAAAACGAGCATTGAAGAGTAGGGTGTGTGAAATTGCTTATCCCACTACATCAAGATGTTGCCACCACATAAAAAGATAAAAACCAAGGGAGGAGTGAAGAAGAGTAGAAAGAGACCTGTGGGATATGATGTTTATCGTGATCCTTCATATCATGGAGACGCATAAGGTATTGGTCCTCCCCTTAGATAGTGGTCTGCCCTGAGCTACACGTAATGATCGAAAAATCTCAGCAAATTCATCGTCCTCCTCATCTGAATTGTGACGTTGTAAGTAGCGATGAAGCTCACCTGAAATGTATGATAACCTCTCGTATGATGGTCCCTTAACATAGACAAGAACTGGAATCTCTCTCACCCCATCTCGTGGTGGTGCTACCAAACGAGGATGTGACACCATATAATGCTAAGGCAGGTACTCATCGATTACATCATATAGCTGGGTGGCAAAAAATGCATCATGAATCACATCCAAAACTTCCTGAACATATCCAGCCCAATCAACATCCACATCAAGTGACTCAATATCAGGAGTTGGGCGAGGTATGTGTTGTTTATATCCGAAGTTACACAAACATCTATCAGGTAAATGTAGCATAATTGTCCCATACCATTTCCGACCACCCTTGTAGAGACATATATCATCAAACAAACGTGCATTTCGGTGATCCTCAAAAGGCCGTCAAATAACCCATAAGATCAATAACTAACCTAATCGCATCACTATTAGAGAAGCATGCTTTAGGGTCAACCAACTCACCCCTAATCGTTATGTAGAAGAAATGAAACATCATCCAAAATAATAGTCATCTCACCAAATGGCATATGAAATGACGATGTTTCTGGATGCCACCTCTCTACAAATGTCGATACCAGATTTTGGCCAATCCTCGACAAATTGGTTCTCTAAAGAGATGATGGACCAGATCCTTCCAACCAAATCTCTATCATAAAAGGAAGCATGTGTGGAATCCAATCTATCAATTTGCTACCATGTGCAACAACCTTTAACTCTTTCTTAAGTTGTCTCTCCTAAAAACAATTTATACTACAGATGTTATAAAATATATAAGTATTAACAAATAAAAATTATTCAAGATAAAATGGTAGCGACTGACTTACCTCGCTAAACTACAAACGACGAGCAACATGACCCTCATATCTCACCAAAAGAGACATGTCGGTCGGTCCTCCAAGAAAAGCTGACTGCACTAGACCCACAACAAGTTGTTGATGTCCCTCTGCATCGTCCGCTGCCCGACGACGTTGTCGTTCCTTAATCCTTTTGCGCATACTATTGTCGCTCGAGCCTCCTCTTCTTCGAACCACTGGAAAAAATTAGAAAAAACCCGATAACATGCCAACTTGTTATCCGACATAACTAAATAAAACCGGATCACCCAAGCCTACATTATTCGGTGTGTTTAAATTTTTCCAAGTTAAAATCGGATTACTCACTTCTATGTTGTCCAGTATGTTGTTTTTTCCCTCGCGTAAACCGGATAACTCACCTCTGCGTTATCCAGTGTGTTATATACTAAATCAAATGTGGTAACAATGGGTTCTTCTGTTTGTGCTTTGGTGGAGAAGTTCTCTCGTTCAACTGAAATTTGTAAAAGTGATTTTTTTTTAATGTATTACTCCCTTTGTCCCATATTATTTGTCACAATTGGTCATTTTACACAGATTAAGAAACATTAATAAATGAAAAAG
The DNA here is from genome assembly GCA_021764765.1 of Vicia sativa. Taxonomy (NCBI): domain Eukaryota; kingdom Viridiplantae; phylum Streptophyta; class Magnoliopsida; order Fabales; family Fabaceae; genus Vicia; species Vicia sativa. Next base: position 117,377,393 of record CM038797.1, read on the forward strand.
AATAGTGTATTTACCAAATTATTCTGATTAACTATTACTGTATTCAAATTAGCATTAATATTAAGTGAAAAAACAATAAACAGGAGTATTTATATGAGGGTGCAATTGGAAGATTAAATATAAAATTACATTGATAATCTAAAGTGAGAAGTATTTTGGGACAATTTTTTCCTAAATGTGACACTTATTTTGGGACGGGGGGAGTAGTATTTATATAAGGATATTTTCATCTAAAAATCAAATTTGTAGGGGTATAGAGATAAATGCAGAGGTACGGGATAAAATTTTGATTTAAGAGATACCAAGAACATAGACCCAACAAAAAGAGTTACCACGAACTTTTTTGTTGCATATATCCGGTCATCCATTATGTGAAGGTAATTTCTTAACCCACTCCATGTACTTTTTACACACCACATGAAATTTCAAAAATGCCTCTCAAAATCAGAAGTATATTTCTGATTCGCACCATGTCATACATGAATTACGTAGGAAGGGTTGGGTGCTATTATAAATACTTAAAGATAGTAATAATATGTTTGGATTCCAAAAATAAAATACATCTTGTTTAATCAATTAGTTTAAATTATCCTTATATACATAAACTCAAACTAATGAAAATTTTAAATCTCTTTCATTTCGATGTATTGGAAATTTAGAATCATTCATGTGTTTGTAAGCTTTGCTAGCTTTGCCATGATATTGAAGAGGGAGTAGGAGACTCAGCTGAAGTGTTAAAGGTGAGTAAGAAGTCTAATCCAGAATGAAGGACACGAAAGGATACTTGTATAATTGATGCATCCATAAAGGACACGGAACGAATAAATGGTAACAAGATTGCAAGGATAAATAAGAGAAGACAGACATTTGTTCCAAGTTGAACAAGTGAAAAGAGGCTAACAGTAAATGATAGAATAATTTTCAGAGAAAATGCAGCATGAAAACCCTTCAGAGCCATATTAATCAACAAGAATGTAGCAGTATTTTACACACTGGACTACTTGGGATAATGCTATTAGGCTTGTAAGCAGCAGCCCATGAATTCTCAAATTCATAATATCCCACCAAATGGTTCAATGCTATTGGGAAGGTACATAAATAAGAATGCAATAAAGGAATATTTACACTATTTACACCAGTGTAGAGTTTTCAATACTTTCCATTATGTGCAGTATCCAAAGGTTTTCTCGGTACTATAATACATGTAAAGAAACCCATCCTCATCCTTGAATGATCTATAAACAGAGTCCATCACAGTAGCTGCAAAAACAATCACAAACATAACACAATTCAACAATAATAACAAAACAAGATTAGAATAGTGCAAGTTGATTACCAGTTTGAGGTAAAGTATTCTTGATAAACACAAAGAGAGCTTTTCCAGCAGGTAAACTAAGTCTGGAACTCAAAATATGAATGAAATGCCCAACAGACAAGTCTCGCGGAACAAGATATCTATCACAAACGTAACAAATTGTAAAATGACTAACCTAATTTATATTTATAAAACTATAGTAATTGGGATCTTACTTTTTCTTCTCCAAATCAGGTAGATCGCATTTTGAATACCTTTCCACAATCACCTGAAGAAAACAGATTTCAAAAACTGAAATTCATTTGGGGGAAAACTAAAATCCATCATTATTTATGAGGAATGGGAGTTACGGGGATTCGATCTGGGAATTTGGCGATAATATCACGCGAATCTTGAAGCCTTTGTTCTGCAGAAACCAAAACGAGTTTTAAAATTCATGATTGAATTGGATGAATTGAAAAAGATTAAGAATTCAACGAACCCAAACTATACTCATCCTGGAAACAAGAGCTTCTTCCCATTTTCGGAAATTTCTTCTTCAAATTTCAGTTCAGTTCTATTAGTAGATCACGTATTTGGTCGAGATAAAAAAAACTTCATTATAAATAAATGATGTTTCGGATAAGCACAACCTCGGAAGTGACATGTATTATAATAAATTATTGAATACGTTGGCACAAGCGGGGATAGCTCAGTTGGGAGAGCGTCAGACTGAAGATCTGAAGGTCGCGTGTTCGATCCACGCTCACCGCAACTTCCTTTTTCTAACGTTTTCTAGGTAACGTGCGGGGAACATTTTTGCCTTATTTATCAACATCACTTTCATCTCTGGCAAGAGCTCAGACATGTGCTACTTATGCATGTTAAGAGTGAAATAAGTTAATTGGATTTCATACAAAAGTTAGATGTCCCATTCTAACTCTGATCAAAGTAAAGATATTTATACCAATCCTCTTGCGTTAAAACACCTCCAAGAAAATGGAGTTGTTGGACATATACATCAACACATCCTAAATATTGCTCATGGTCTATTATTTCAATCTAATTTTATTTTTTAGAATCATGATGTAAATCATGTTTTTATCATGAATTTACATTTAAATATTACACTTAAACTTCGAAGGATCTAATAAATTGAGTTTTAACAACAGAATTTTTCACGTTCATTTTACAAGTATGTCCATAGAAGGATAATAAATAGGAGTATGTAAATAATATTTGCTCAATTTATACCCAATACAAAGAAATGAGCCAGTCCTAAATCTCGGTCATTTAGTTTATGAACACGTCCATACATGACCTTATCAAGTTTTATTATTTGAAAATAGGTGAAACCTTAACTTGTCCCGAACTCCAATGATTCCCATCTGAAGGGACGGAACATGTATAGAACTTCAGGTGAGCTTTTGAACAGGAGGGCCACACAAACACAGACTGCTGCTATGGCCACCATTGAGAGCATTGCAGGTCTGTATACCATAGACCTCCCCACTGCAGTTCTACAAGAAATTTTAGTATCGCAAAGTTTACAGTGTCTTTGGCCACGTTTTACTTCAGCTTTTCCAATCTCAAATCCAGTGAGAGACTCGATTTGCTTCTGCTTCTGGTTTGTATTGCACTCTGTCTGATTGCTAGGAATCTCAACTACCACATGAGCTGCTCCTTGTGTTTTGTTAATTTTTTTCTGTACCAAGTGAATGTAAGTATAATGGCCACGTAACCGTGCATAATCCTCAGGTGTGGAGCCTGTGCTGTCACGAGCATTCTTCCATGTGTCAATTCCCACCTGCATTGAAAAAACCATTAGCAATGCAGCGCTATGGAATCCATGATGTACTATATTTTCAAAAGGACACAATTAGGGGGGAAGGATTTGAGTGGTTCATCATTCTTCTCAATTCACACAAGAATCGGTACTCTATCAATCATGAGAAGTAAGACAATTTAGGTCATCAAAATAGTTTGGCAAGTCATTCAGCAGTAGATAATTGTGACAATAAAAATTTAAAACGACTCAAATGTCCTTGGCAGTAGATAATTGTGACAATAATTCAAGTAATTGAAGTTGTACAAATTATAAGCAGGATTCAGATATGATAACCCACAAAATAAACCAGAGTTAAATGCAGTTTTGTAAATATATATGTAAACAAAACAAAACAAAAAAAGAGCTAGACGCAATAAAGGTCCAAATAAAACCCACAAGAAAATCTGCAACACATTCTTATAGTGATATAAGTTACGGTGGAAGAAATTTTACCATGCTAGGATCATTGGTAAGAGCATCCAGTACATCCTCAGAATCATCTTTTCCTGCTGCTATATGGAGTGGAGTCAAACCAGCAGGACCAACAGCATTAGGTCTAAACAAGAAGCTAAGAGACTCCGCATCGCCTAGTGCCTTGACTTCAGGTCTTAGTTCATCAGATGTATTTTTAGGAACATATCTCAAAAGCAACTCAACTAACTGCTTGCTATTTCTCCTTACGGCTCTGTGAAGGAGGCCCATCTCTGTAAGTGCTTGATACAGGGTAGGGTGATCTCCTTTGTTCACAGTTTCATCAAGCAGTATGTTCAACAGTTTTTTCACCACTGCACACCAATCATGGTCCATGGAAAACTCCATAAGCCACGTGAACCGTTCTAATGGAAAGAGATCTACATCAGACTTCAAGTGAACCATCCTATATTTCAATTGACTTCTGTGAAGAAGCCAGCCCATTTCATGAATGAAATCCATAGCTTGACTTTTGGCTTTAATTTTTCCAGTCCCTTCAATATCTGGATCTGTTTCACTTAGTTCTAGTAAAGGCTCAAGCACACAAATCTCTGAGCAAACATCCTCCTCTGCCACTATGAAAGGAAAGAAGCTACTACTCAAACCCTGGTCCTCAATCTAACAAATCAAAAAAAGAAGTAGAAAGCTTAGGCTCAGGCACATAGAACTGGGGCAGGAGTGGTTATCTTCCGTAAAAATATGACACTGGAAAATGGATGCATTCAAGTTTAAAGACAACTTTGAAGTTAGGATATCACTGACACTCAACAGTAATCAACGTGTGTGAAAGTGTGCGATAAAAGTTTAAAATGGGTAAAAGAGGAAACTATCCCCTCGCTTAGTAACAACTAGCTTGTATTCCCTGCCTACTTTTTCGCTGTAGATAATTTGTGAGAGTGAAGAAAAAGCACCTCAATAAATCCTCTTCCATTCGTAACAGGGACTGAACATGAAAATTGAATACACTGAAGTTCATCAAGATCCTTGGAGTATTGATCTGTTGACTCGTGAGCATCTTCACACACCAGATAGTTTCCTTCTAAAGCACACATCAACCTAAGGACAAGTTTAAGGGTCATATAAACGTCACTTAAACAAAAAATACATATATTTAACCAAAATCCTGGAACTCAGAGAGTAGGTCCAAGTCACTTTAAAAGTTAGTATTTAATTTAACTACCAACATGAAGTCAAAAGCAACAGAGACTACCTTGTGGCAGGGCGCATTAGGTTGACACCTTTAACGGAAAATTGAGTTCTCTTCGATGCTGGTACAGCAATCGGACTAACAGTACAAATCTTACTATAATTGTTGCTTCTAAAAGGTAGTGATGTATCTATTACAACTTGACCTGCACCATAAAAATAGAAGTAAGAAACCTAGTCATATAAATGAAATTTTTACTAGTGTTAATTTGGCCCCTAAGAACTATAACAGAGTCATGACAAGAGACCATTGAAAATGAATGCCATTTGATGCTGCACCCTGAAATGAACCCATCCAGTTCTCCAAAATGTATCATCTGAGATATCCAGCAGCTTACTCAAACTGGAAGTCAAATCACAGCACAGCTGCAAAAAAGTAATCAAGTCATCTAAGATGAGGATTGTTGCATGTTAGCAGAAATAACTGCCAACGTATAAGTTAATAGTCTCTTAGAAGGGAAAAAACTTACATCGTCCCACACAGCCTCAGCCTGACGTAGATAAATAGTCAAAACAATACAACCAGGTCGTATGTAGCTCTCAATATCGGTAGGACTGTGGGATAACCAATCAAGAATCTGCCAATTGAAACCCTCAGTATGATTAAATTTCAAAAGAATAAAATGAGAAGTTACTCTTAGCTTCTGTAGAAAGCTTAAAGTACCTGTGCTCTAAGTACAAGAGGAAATTCATTTGGCTCTTTACCAAAGAGTTTAAAAACAATCCGATCTGTCCGACTCTGAATGGAGGAAACAAAAATTAACAGTTAAATGAAGGTAGTCTCAAATGCTCGATTTATATAAATTTAATGTAAAAAGCGTTGTTCAACATCCAAGGCTAGAAACAGGAAATAATCATCAGTTCTTGTTGATTTATTCTGGAGTATTTTCCACTAAATATCCTATTTTATTTACAAATTTGGAAGGCGGTTTGAGTTTGACCAAAACACTAAAAGGAGCAAGTGCAGGAATTTCACAACAATAAAAGAAGGCATAGAGCAAGCAGTTGAGAAGAAAGCATAGGAATCATGCAAACAAACCAATCAAAGGCCCTGAGCCATGTTCTTGTTACAGTCACGACATCAAGGCAGCGCCACGAAAACATGTAAAGCATCACTACTACACTTATAGGTTCAAGAACCAACCAACATCACATATTGCCTTAACAAAACATCCTTATTTCTATAAATTAAGTCAAATAATCTTAATCATGGGGACATGCTCACTTTAATTTGAGTGCAAAGATAATAGAGAAAAGCATGAGTAAAACAGCCAATTTAAAATAATGCAGCAAAAAAAAACACACACATGAGTTTCTCCACTAGAACTAGAAGGAGACTGGGCAGATGCAGAATCTGAATTTCCACTTGTTTGAGGTGGACTTGACTGATGAGAATCTAGTTGTGTCCATGGGTAACCAACAGAGCTAGTGCCAATATTTGTAGAGACCGGCAATATTTGTAGATCTTCCATGCCATCATCTGAGTCAATGTATATGTCATTCAAATCAAAATTATTCATCTTTATTTGTGCACTACTATCTCTGACTTCTGAGTAAGTCGGAGGACTGTTTGAAATGCTGGGCTTTATTGAAGATACGAGCTGATGATCAACTGTCCTAACATCATGAGTATGCATCATTTCTTGTTGCATTTTATTCATAGATACTGTTTGGTTTTGTGCTATAACAGTTGGAGAGCCTTGAGAACCATTAGAGAATAAAGCTGACACCATCTCTGACTTCCTAGAAGAATCCCCTTCTCTCAACAAAATCTCTTGTTCCTGCAAAAGGTTTGACAAGTTCTTGCTCCCTTGCTCATCATTCTGACTAGCAAGACTTCTTAGAAGATGAGTTAGAAGATCCTGATCTGTAGGCTGATCTGACCTGTCTGCTGTAATTAATTTAAAATGTCAACATATATTCCAAAACCTCAGTCATAACATAAATAGCAATCAGAGAAAGAGAAGATGTGAGAATATTCTTACTAAGCAAACATAGATATCATCATTCTATCCCAAATGTCATTCTAACCATATGATGCAATAAATAAATGGCTCATTGTTATAAAAATAACCAGTCTCATAAAGCATAAGTTTGCCACATCACACAAGATTGACACATACAAGTGAAATTTTTACAGTTCCTAAAAATTGATTGCATGTCAATTGATGAAACATGTGTATTAATCTCAAAAGGAAGAGAACAAAACTTAAGAGTATTATTTTCAATATAACCCCCATATCTTCTTTAGAGGCCCGTCGTTGATCTGTCGGGCCAATTTAATGCCAACATAATAAACAGATGATGATAACTCATGTTAGTTTTTAGGAGTCCCACATTGGACGAGACAAAGCCTTAGTATATGTTTATAAATGGAGTCAATCTTCACCCTACAGGCTGGTTTTGTATAGGGCTTAGGCCCAACTCAAATTGTAAGATAATATCTGACTTTATCTAAAATCTATTGGACCACCTACTATCAGGTTACTGCTATCAAATCTACCTGACCACCTACTATCAGGTTACTGCTATCAGTTCACTTGTGTTACATAAGTGAGCATTTTCCTTGCCCTCTTCTAAACAGTTATTTCAAGCCTTTTCCTCTTGGAGACTTAAATACTATATGATATAAACCATTCTAGGCATCCTATTTTATAATTCTTTAGAACCGACAATAGAAAAAGGGATGGACAAAAACTGAAACTAACTCTTTTGTGCACATCCCGTTCTCCATTTGACACACTATTTTTCATAGAAATCAAGTGAACAACTTAAACCAAATTCTTCAACATGATATGAAATAGAAAACTCGAGGAAGAAGATAATTTCTTCCATGCATCTTTCTGCAGAAACAACGTGTTGGCCTAGTTTGAACTAATAATTGGTTCTGTGTGAAAAAACATACAAACGGCTACATGTACAGGTGTAAATTAATACCATGACTGTCCTTATTTCAAACCAATTTCTCTGGGCTCTAGTTACAAAGATAATGATTTAAAGCAATCAAGAAATACTTACAATGCATATTTGAAAGTATCTTCAATAAACTTATCAAGAGATAATTACTGGTCTGATCATCATTTGTCGGACTTCCATTAGAAACAACTTCATTATTTGTTTTCCTTCTCCGTTTATTATGGCCAGCCAAGCGTCTCCGACAGCTTCTCTTTCCTTCATCGAACTCTGGAAGTAAGTGAAACCTATTTATGGAGCAAAAGAATGTCATGCAATAGTGTTATTCACATCAAACGATTAACTATCAGATATTGTTTTCATTTTCAGCTATCTGTTACACACTTACACTTAGGATTTCTAATTTAATTAATAGCAACAGTATTTACTTCTTTTACACATTTAATTATCAACCAAACAAAAGTATAAAGCAATCAATAAGAAAAAAAATTACCTACTACACTGTTGACAAAACCTCTGCATTGCATTCCCCACAAGCGCCCTACTAGCCTTAGAATGCATCTCACAAACTTTATGACGTCTGTGATAAAGCTTCCCTCTGCTCAGATCTGCACCACAGTCTTTAACCTGACAAACAGCTCGATTCGAAGCACCTCCAGCTACTTTGCTTTTCTTTCCATTCACACCATCCCAGCTCGCAATCTCCCTTTCCACCACTGGCGAAGAATGTCCAGCAAGCTGTAAACTAAGGACACCAGCTTCCTCATTCAAACCATCATCTTCCAGAACAATAACTCTCCTTTTCCTCTCCCCTTCCTTGTTCCTTTTAGGATTCTCAAGATCTCCTTCCTCAGAGCACGAAGAAGAGGTGTTAGAGGAACCCCCGGCCACCGAGATCCCAGACCCAAGCGGGAAAAACTGTTGTCCATGTCCTACTCTCAGACTATCCGCTGGCACCGGATTCACACGGCTAGCTATGAACAAATCACCATCCCATCTCCAATCATTCAAATTCCATTCTCTAGCCCTCTTCCCCATACTACTCAAATCAGATGAACCACCAACACCACCATAAAAATTATAACCCTCACCCCCCAATCTAGCTTCCATGATCACAATTCACAATTAAAAACTTTCAATCTTAATTCTTAACCTAATTATTACTCCTCATCACAAATAATCAACCCAAAATTAAGTTAAAACTACAAAATCAATTAATTCAACAACACAAATCAAAGTCACCAAACTTCAATTCATCCCCAACAATCCAAAAACAGCACACCAACGCAACCATGGTTCCAATTTAGAGCAATCCACATAACCAACTACAACTCTACAAGCAACTAATCATCAACTCTTCCAATTTCTCAAATCAAATACCAAGCTGGAACAAGCTCTTCCTTCATAAATTCAAAAGGAATAATTAAAAAAAAAAAAAGATTAAGATAAAATTGAACAACAAATTGATGAAAACGTAAAGTCTCATACTGAGCAAGATGTACGTCGGAGCGGTAAAGCTAGAAGCAAGCAGATCGGCGGCGAGTGAATGTCGAAAATTGCAGTACGTAAATGGCCAACAGGTTGTGTGGATGGAAACGGCGTTATTGTTGATGATGATGATGATGACGACGACGAATTAGTACGTTTCAAATGTTAGTTTATTTTTATGTTCGTTTAGGGAGAAAGAAATAACGGTGTGATGGTATATTCTGTTATAGAGCACTACTTACACAAAAGATAGGTACACAAATTAAAAGAACTATACAAAAATTGAGAACAATATTAATTCAGAAATTAAAATAGTACGAAATTGACTAGTATAGTTCTCTTAAACCAATTCAGCTAACTTACTTCAATTTTACTTGTACAAAGATATATATGTCCTAAGAGTATTTAGTTAAATTAACTCAATTGTTAATTATACACCGATAACTGTTACAGAAGCGTTCAATTAAATCAGTTTAATTATTAGTTGTGTAAAGATATTTGTCGTAGAAGCGTTCAAAATTGTTAGTTGTGCATATATATAGTGTTCAGTTAAATTAATTCAATGGTTAGTTATGCATAAACATATGTGTTATACGAGCATTCAGTTAAATCACTTTAATAGTTAGTTGTGAGATATGTGTTGCAGAAGTGTTCACAGTTCAATTGTTAATTGTGTAGAGAGACATATATGTTATAAGAGTGTTTAGTTAAATCAGTTCAATTGTTAATTACGCAGAGATATCTGGTGCACGATTGCGGGTTTAGATCCTAGACATTTCACTTGTGGGTTGAGGTTTGGGAATAGTACACCCCACCGGATTGAAAGTGGTGGGGCAGTAGAGCACACTGCGTGTCTGTAGCACTTTTACCTTATGGGATGAGGACCCAAATAAAGATGCCAATTGTTGGCGTAGATCCACACATTGCTCAAACTTACACTACAAATTCTCTGTATCTTAGGTTAGATTACTCACACCGCGTTTTCGTTAAGTAAACGTCACATTCCTCCACTTCTTTCTTTGCTCTGTTTTTTTCCCTATCACCACATGCATATTGCCAACTCCAACCCAACCGCGTGTGACCACAACACGACACTCTCTTTTACTCACATTATTAAATTGATTGTATATCATATGATGACACTTTTTCATCACAAGCTTTGTGATGTGATTTCTTTAGGCTATTGGAATTGTATTAGGCGACATATAAATCTTAGTTATTGAGATTAATGTTTTCCTAATACTACTTTAATAAAGTTTCTCTTTCTTCATTGTGTCATTATTAGCAATCTCTCACATGCTTTGATACTACTTACCGTCCAATGCTCTTTGATACTACTTTTACATTGCAGACAGTCAACGTCTATGTGGATTTGGTCATCGATTATGGGCAAGAGATGTGTGTATAACAGGCGAAAATAACGCTAACTGATTAGAAATAATACGAACTAGTTTGATAAAGAAAAAAAGTGAGCGTTCATGTAACATTTGATTATGTTGGGTACACAACACTATTGAATAATACTTTTTAACTATAATTAATACTAATGAATTTTTTAACCCACCTCGTAATCTTCTCACGCACCACGTGAATTTTTAAAAATGTCATTGGAAAGGGTTAGATGTAAATTGAAAGTATATTTTCGATTTTAAACTATATGTAATTTTTAAATAAAATTTGTATGTGAAACCAAATTTTGGGATTTTGATGAGGTGCGCCCCACCCCTAGGGGTGGGCTAAGAAATCCACTAAATATTATTTCTATTGTTTCAAAATGAATAACATTTGATTATGCCTCTCAATGTTTTTTGATGTCCATAACTTATTAGTCTTGAGTATTAGTGTTGTTGTTAATGTGAGGATGGACAATGCCCTAACACATTTTCTTTCTCTATGTTTGTACTCTCTCTCTCTTTTTCATCTAATGAATGAAATTGTTTTCTATAAAAAAAATTATAAAAAAAAAAGAATATCGATTTAAGATTTTTGCACACAGACTAAGGAATGTAATAGTATTGTTATGAGACATTGCACATTTACTAAATTAGTCTTATTAATTTATTGAAAGTAATATGCAGAGTAATAATTATATGACACAATTGAAAAAATAGTTATCATTATTATATTAAAAAGTGAGAATAACATTCATTTTGAAATAAATTTATTTCCCTAAAACAGCACTCATTTTGAAACAGAGGAAGTATTATATAAAAAAGTATAAATAAGTATATTTGGAGGCAATATTTAGGAAATTAACAAAAACTATTACTAAAATCAGAATCTACATGCAAAATGTGAACTATCAACCATCAAAGTCAAGGTCAAGTAAATTTATAATTATGCAAATTCATTATGTCTCTAAAGAACTCTTTTCTAATGAAAAGTGGTAACAATTTTCACCATTATAAAAACAAGATGTCATGACCTTAAGAAGTTAATTCATTCGCGCACTTGTTTCATTCTCTGAAAATATGTGTGCAAACCAAATTTAAAGAAAGATGTTGCACTTTGACCACATATTTCAGAGATCCCAATAAATAAGGGATTTTATCCTGACACGATGAAGGGTTGTTTGAGAATCACTTTCAATCCAAATACTAGGTCACCCACTATGATTTGCCTCCTCTAAAGTGATCATAATAGTAAGAAACTCCACTCTCAAAACGTTACTCTCACCCAACTTAGTAGAAAAAGCTCACTTAAAACTCCATTGATGGGTACCACATGTATAACATAGTCGTGTCTCATGGAGTCGGTTATGTTTATGTTTGAGTTGTTTGGCGTTGGGTTTTTGTTGATTGATGTGATGATGTTTGTGACGATGGGTTTTTATGCCAAAAGCGATGATGGGCTTTAGCCAATTGGAGATGATATTATTTATGTTGCTTATGTGATTAACATTGTTTGATATTGTTGTTTGATGTCGTTGTTGATGATTGTTGTGATAATTTCGTGGTGATGAACGTTTATGGGTTGTTGTGACGTTTCATGCCGATGAGGTTATGGTGATAAAGTGTAGATTATACACGTTAGGATGACGAGTAAAGTAAGTGAGTTTTAATTATGTGTTGGAATTACACTTATTAATCTATACCCTTTATAATTCCAAATATATATATATATATATATATATATATATATATATATATATATATATATATATATATATATATATTATCATGCCTTTAATTATATGTTTTGGAGTATCTCACCCTTTACTTGTTTCATTTACCTTTATATTGGTAACGCAGTTATGAAGATATAGTCTATAAGTCAGTCGGTGTCGCTCGATACGTAGCTGGGGAAATATTTATGTCGTCTTGTTGTTGTTGTTTTATTATTATTCCTTTTGTGAATAAGAACCATAATTCATGAAAACATGATTTTGATGAGGAAGTTTAATAAAGAAGATGTTTTGATTTCTATGAATCAATTTATATTTTCCAGCGGTGCTATGTATCCGAAATTTATACTTTAAAGTAAACTGTTTAAAGTGAGTTGTTTTTGAAGGTGTGATGCCTCAGTATTGAATTTATGAAATTTTAAATTACTCTGATTTTTGCATATTAAACTTTGGGTAATATTGGGGTGTTACATTAGTGGTATCAGAGCAAGTCGGTCTGTAGACCAAATTATTAGTGTGTTTAATCCTGTTGTATGCAACATGTGTGTGAAACACTGTCGGTACTTGTTTGTTTCAAATTGTTTGTCTGCAGAGATGAGTTTGAAACAAGTAGGGGAAAAGTTTTACTTCTTGGTGGCACTTGTGGCTTAGGATGGAGCCTCAAGCAGTGTTACGCTTTGGTAACTTATAGTGTAAGTTTGTAGACGCTGTTGTACTTTGGTAGAGATGGTTTATGTCACCATCATGATTGTCGACTGTCTATTGACAAATTGAGGGACTGATCATCCTTAATCTCTTGTTGATAGTAGTCGGGAATTGTGTTGGTTAGGATAAACTTGTCTTGCCAACTTAATAGTGTATGAAGCTGATGTGTTGGCACAAGGTGGTGCATGGTTACTTGAGTTGTGGGCGAATTTGGATTTTGGTGAGAAACAAGATTTTGGGTAGGCGAACTTCTTGTAGTGATTCTTCCGGAGCATGTTGTGAAGATGTAAGTGAATTACCGCAGTAGTGCAAAGTGAAGTTTTGATGGATTTAGTTTCTGGAACTAGTTGTGATCCGAAGTATCCTTAAGGGGTGGCTGCTTCTGAATTAGAGTGGAAGAGTCAACTTGAGGATTAGTTTGAGCAAAGTTTGTTTATTCGAGCGGGTCACCGTGGAGTGCTATCGTTGTGTTGTTCGAGAAGAGCAAAGGTTGCCCGAGTTGGTGTGTCGTTTGCAGTTAAGGAACGAAGTGGATGTTGAGGACAAGCGTCTACTTCCGAGGATTGACTTTTGGATGAATCAGTCATTTGGAGTTTATGTGTTTAGTGAGATTGATGTGAAGTCTGGCTGCCTGCGGGTCAGTGTGAGAGTTGAAGATGTTTAGACAATGCTTTTCAAGATAGTGTATGGTCCTGGCGAGTATTTGTTGATGTCATTAGTGTGACTAATGCGTCAGGTGTGATTTTGGAATGTTCAGACAGTACTCTCATGAGTAGCTGTAAGAGTTATTTCGTGTTCATGGATATTATTTGGTTCACATCAAGTTAAGGAATTGTGGCAGGCATCCGAGCTTTGCGTTATTAGTAGTGAAGTTAGATTAGTGCATGTCGAGTATTCTAAAGATAGGATTTTGAATTGTTAGACGAGAGTGCTTTAAGTAAGTGACTTAGACGGTGATATTTTGGACAATTCCGCGAAGATTTATTTTGTGTCTTGTAGAAGATTTCAAGGGGTTATTTCGGAGTTTAGAAGTTCCTTTATTTTGGATGGTTAACTTTGTGAGTTTGACGGAAGATCTTTTTATAAGTTGGTTTTGATCGTGAGTACTTTGACTTGAGGTGGTTGAGTCGCTATTTGGACTTCGCAGTGGGAAGCGAATTTGTTTAAGCCAGTGGAAAGTTTAGCGAATGCTTTCATTTTGGTTTTGTTTTGTACTTAAGAACCTTGTGCGGCGTATTGTGATATTCCATTTTGGACTTAAGATGTATTTCGACATAGAGTTGGAAAAGTGTATTGCTACCTTGGAACGATTTGATATTTTGTTTTCATAAGGAAAAAATTGTCGGACTTGTGAGTTAGAGGTTGATGTTGTTGTGATCATTTGGAACCTTGTAGGTGCAGATGTTAACGACGAGTAGATTGGAATTGTTGAAGACAATTCAAGTTGGGTACGATCTATAAAGAGACTTCGTCTGTTGTTGAGCTTAGTGTGTTGATATTGCGGATAAACCAAGAATGTCTGATTTGGGATTTATTACTTTAAGGAATGTCGCATGTTTGCTTTGAGTCACTTGTTGAGATTAAGCTCAGAAGGTTATTAGGGATTTGTTCACTACTAACATATGGATTTCGTCGAATACTAATGGTCGCGGTGGATTATTAGATTACGACTAAGATAGGCCTTGACGGTAAGGAATTTTGTGACGGTTTGGTAGCCACAGGTACCTTGAGATGATTAATGTTTTATAAAGAGAATGTTCTATTGGTGAATGAAGTCGGTTGCGACGGTGTTCATGATTGGGTTCCATAGAAATTGATGTTATGGTTCTAAGTCCGACCTGTGTTGTAATTTCAGGAGTATGAGACGACATTGATGGGATGAGTTCTTGAGAGAGTGTTTTCGTTTGAATTACCACTTTAAAAGATTGAAAGTGATAAAAGGTGTTTCGAGTAAGAAACTGTGTATTGATCGTTGCGACGATGCGAGGATGGTGATTACTTTTTACATAATTTGGGAATTGTTATAAGAGGAGACTTTGTTGAAGTCAAGTGTATACGTCGAAGTTTCACAAGTGAAATATTTGGACAATATTTGAAAAGGTCAAACTATGTCGTGTATTTTAGAGGATCAATGGACGTTGATCAATCGAGAATGAAAGAGTGATTCTTCGAGTTGATGAAGTTGATGTTGCGAGGTGTCTTGATGGGTGTACGCTTTGAACATATCCGTTTTGAGTAATTGTAAAGTTGAGGTTTAACCAAGTTGTTTTACGGTTGGCATCTTATGCATAGAAGTGAAGCAGCATGGTTCAAATATCGAGCATTGAATTGACTAGCGAGTAAGCAAGGTTGTTGGATTTGGACTAGTGAGTTATAAACGTAAGTTGTTTGTGTACGCCTTGGAATGCGTAGTATATCGCAGTTTTGTTATGTTTGGGTAACTTGTTTTGTTTAAGGGTTGTACGTTGGTAATCTACAAGGATGATGTGACCTTGTGATTGGCTGGAATGAGAGCGGTGACTGCAAGTGTAATTCTTGAGTTTGTGCTTATGCGTGTATGAAGGCACCTTTTTCGTGGTTGTGTAGCACGCGTGGTTCTATCCTTTTCTGATTGTTTGAGTTTTGGTTTGTACAACCATTTTGTTGTTTTCGTTTTAGCGATGGTGTCGGTGTTGTGTTGTAGGACTTTATGTTCCTATCTTTGGTGACTCGTTTCCGAGGTGTCGGTTCGAGTGTATGACTAATTCTATGGGTGAGACGTTAGGATGGTATCGATCTTGTTTGTTTAGTTCTCGAGTGAACTGGTGTGTCTGCGACTTGTTTAGTTGTTGGGTGTTGGTTGGTTGTCGAGTGCATTGTATGGGCTTTGCATCTCGGCATGGTTGTTCTTGTCTAAACGTTGTGGTTAGGGAGATGCCCTTGTGTTAGGTGTATTCTAGATGTTGTTTAATTAACGCGAGGATTGAGTAGACGAATGCGTAGGCATGTCCGATTTGTTCATTTTGGTCGAAATTTCGAGGACGAAAAGTTTATAAGTGGGGGAGAGTTGTAACGCCCTGTTTTTATTAATATTATATTATATTAATATTTTCGAATTACCGATCGATATTTATCTTGCGACGAGAATATTCATATTAATTCATATATCTATCAATTTATCTGGCGACGTTGTGTTCGGTCCGGGCTTATTTCGTTCGGTTCGGTAAAATAGTATTCGGATCCGATATTTAATTCCCCGGAATTATTTTAATTGATTGAATTAATTATATTAATAAATTAGGAGTGTGAGGATTAATTGGGAAGGATTGGGTTTACACCTTAGTTTACTAGTAAGGTTAACATAAAACCACTTTCCTCATTTTCTCCCATCCAAACACTTCTCCTTGTTTTCCTTCCATTGCAAAACACAAAACCAAACATGGAAACTTGGCTTACTAGTAGGAAACAACTTATAAAAACCATTTTCTTTGTTTTTCTTTCCATTTTTCCAAACACACCAAGAATAGAAACTTGGGAGAGAAAGAGAGGGTTTTGGAAAGGAGAAGAAGAAGAGCAAGAGAGCAAGAGAGGAAGCTTGGGGTTGAGCTTTGTAGAACCTTCATGGATCATCCAAGCTTGAGGTAAGGGGTTTGATTCTTCATCTCATATTGTTAGGTTTTGATATTTATATTTTGAATTTGGGGGAAAAAGTTGATAGTTGATTTATAGGGTTTTGGTTGATTGTTTGTTGAAATAGATTAGGAGAAGTTGAGTTAGGAGTATGGATTGTAGGTATTTAATTGCTTGCTTGAGGTAACTAGAAGTATAGGAGAAAGAAAATAAGAAAAACTGTTAACTGTTATAAAAATGGAAAACCAGAAAAACGCAATTACATTGTCCGTATTATTTGGCAAGGATGAAGAAGAAGAATGGAGGGAGTGGCGTGGGGGAGGCGCCCACCTCACCTTGAGGGGCGGCCGTCCCCCTATGAAGGGCGCACGCCTCATCTTCTTCACCAGCAAGGGACGATCGTCCCACTTTGCAAGAGGAGGGAGGAGTTTTGCTGTATGCGTTCTTTTTCTGTATTTTCATTTTCTGTCTTCCTGCAGAATTTTCCTTCTGCATAATTTTGGTTCTGTTTCTCTTTATTTCCCATAATCCATATACTACTAGTTAGTATTAATAAAATATAACTAGAGCATAAGATAGCCGATTAAATTTAGAACCCGATTATGTTCCGATTTTCCGATTTCGGTAAATTCGACGATGGAGCAAGTTGCTCCGAATTTAACGAAAATTGACGTGCTAGCTAAGTTCGACGTGTAGAACGTAGTGGTGAGGTTAGTTTTTCGAAATTGTGAATTTTTACGAAGTGATCCGAAATAGGCCAATTTACGGTAAATTGAACCGGATGGTGTTTTAGTCAATTTAAGACATATATGAACTATCCGATTTCGATGTTGATGTTTATAATTAATGCCGGTTATTAAGAATTACTTTCGCGACGGTTATTGACGTTTTGACTATTTTTCCGTTTTTGGAATTTGGCGAATTAATTAATAATGATGCGGTGTGAGTAAACATAAGGTTTGCGACGGTGTATTTATTAATAAATACTTGTTAATATGCGATGTGATGATATATGTCTTTGTACGTGATGATGTTGTTAATAAATGCTTCCGATTTGTGAATGCATGATTTTTGATGATGATGAATTATTGGTGATATTTTGCATAATGCAAATATGATGCGATGATATATTATTCTTGATGTGGATAAATTATGGTGATGTGGGCTTTATGCCAATTTTGATGAGCAATGATGATGTTTTATGTTGTGTCATTTTATTGTCGAGTCACATACATTGCATAAGCGTAGAGGGCTTTTATGCCAAGCGATGATGGCTTTTATGCCAAGCGATGATGGGCTTTATGCCTAGTGTCCCTGATTATGGACAAAGCGATGGGAGTCGTGTCTCATGGAGTCGGTTATGTTTATGTTTGAGTTGTTTGGCGTTGGGTTTTTGTTGATTGATGTGATGATGTTTGTGACGATGGGTTTTTATGCCAAAAGTGATGATGGGCTTTAGCCAATTGGAGATGATATTATTTATGTTGCTTATGTGATTAACATTGTTTGATATTGTTGTTTGATGTCGTTGTTGATGATTGTTGTGATAATTTCGTGGTGATGAACGTTTATGGGTTGTTGTGACGTTTCATGCCGATGAGGTTATGGTGATAAACTGTAGATTATACACATTAGGATGACGAGTAAAGTAAGTGAGTTTTAATTATGTGTTGGAATTACACTTATTAATCTATACCCTTTATAATTCCAAATATATATATATATATATATATATATATATATATATATATATTATCATGCCTTTAATTATATGTTTTGGAGTATCTCACCCTTTACTTGTTTCGCCGTTACCTTTATATTGGTAATGTGCAGGTTATGAAGACGGAGTCTATAGCTGCTGTTAGTCGAGTCGGTGTCGCTCTGATACCTAGCACTCGGGGGGAAATATTTATGTCGTCTTGTTGTTGTTGTTTTATTATTATTCCTTTTGTGAATAAGAACCATAATTCATGAAAACATGATTTTGATGAGGAAGTTTAATAAAGAAGATGTTTTGATTTCTATGAATCAATTTATGTTTTCCAGCGGTGCTATGTATCCGAAATTTATACTTTAAAGTAAACTGTTTAAAGTGAGTTGTTTTTGAAGGTGTGATGCCTCAGTATTGAATTTATGAAATTTTAAATTACTCGGATTTTTGCATATTAAACTTTGGGTAATAATGAGGTGTTACACCTCCCTTCAATTGAGTGAATGGGACGTTCGTCCCTGGTGATAGGAAGGAGGGAATGAAAAAATGTGGTTTGTTGTATCTGTTTTGCCGTTTTCTGTTTTCCTGCGTTTTCTGTTCTGCATAACTTGGTTACCTGCATAATTTTATATTATGCTTCTGTTTCTTTTAATTTTCCAAATCCCATACACTACTAGTTAGTATTAATAAAATATAACTAGAGCATAAATTAGCCAATTAAATTTGGAACCCGATTATGTTCCGATTTTCCGATTTCGGTAAATTCGACGACGGAGCAAGTTGCTCCGAATTCAACGAAAATTGACGTACTAGCTAAGTTCGACATGTAGAACGTAGTGGTGAGGTTAGTTTTTCGAAATTACGAGTTTTTACAAGATGACCCGAAATAGGCCAATTTACGGTTAAATTGAATCAGATTGCGTTTTAGTAGATTTAAGACACGTATGGACAATCCGATTGCGATGTTGACGATTATGATTAATGCCGGTTATTAGGAATGGCTTTCGCGACGATTATAGGTGTTTTGACTATTTTTCCGTTTTTGGAATTTGGTGAACTAATTGATAATGATGTGGTGTGAATAAACATGATGTTTGCGACAGTGTATTTATTAATGAATACTTGTTGATACGCGATGCGATGATATATGTCTTTGTACATGATGATTATATTGATGTTGTTAATAAATGCTTCCGATTTGTGAATGCACGAATTTTGATGATGATGAATTATTGGTGATGTTTTGCATAATGCAAATATGATGCGATGATATATTTATCTTGATGTAGATAAATTATGGTGATGTGGGTTTTATGTCAATTTTGATGAGCGATGATGATGTTTTTGTGTTGTGTTGTTTTATTGTCGAGTCACATACATTGCATTGGCGACGACGGCTTTTATGCCAAGCGACGAGGCTTTTATGCCAAGCGACGATGGGCTTTGTGCCAAGTGTTCTAATTATGGACAAAGCGACGGGTACCACATGCATAACATAGTCGTGTCTCATGGAGTCGATTATGTTTATGTTTGAGTTGTTTGGCGTTGGGTTTTAATTGATGGATGATGTTAAATTGCGATGATATATGATGTTTTGTTTGGTGATGATCTTTATGATGAATATGACTTGATAATTTCATGATAATTATGCGATGAATAAAAATGATGAGTTTTGCGATGATTTAACTTTGATGAAATGCCTAATGCAAATATGATGTGATGATGTTTGTGACGATGGGATTTTATGCCAAAAGCAACGATGGGCTTTAGCCAATTGGTAATGATTTTATTTATGTTGCTTATGTTATTAGCATTGTTTGATGTTGTTATTTGATGGTGTTGTTTATGATTGTCGTGTTGATTAATGACATATTGACTTGTGATTATTTTGTGTTGATGAAAGTTTATGTGTTGTCGTGATGATTTATGTCGATGAGGTTATGATGATAAAGTGTTGATTATACACATTAGAATGAAGATCAAAGTAAGTGAGGTTTGGATACACGTTGGAAGGCACTTATTAACCTATATCCTTTATGATTCCAAAACTATATATATATATATATATATATATATATATATATATATATATATTATCATGCCTTTAATTATATGTTTTGGAGTATCTCACCCTTTACTTGTTTCGTCATTACCTTTATATTTGTAACGTGCAGGTTATGAAGACGGAGTTTTTAGCGGCTATTAGTCGAGTCGATGTCGCTCTGATACGTAGCACTCGGGGGGAATAATTATGTTGTCTTGTTGTTGTTATTTTGTTGTTTTTCCTTTTGTAAATAAGAATCATACTTTATGAAAATATGATTGGTTAAGGAAGTTTAATAAAGAAGATGTTTTGATTTTTAAGAATCAATTTATGATTTTCGACGATGCTATGTATTCGAGATTTATACTTTAAAGCAAACTGTTTAAAGTGATTTGGTTTTGAAGGTGTGATGCCTCAGTATTGAGTTTATGAAATTTTAATTTACTCTGATTTTTACATATAAAACCTTGGGTAATATTGAGGTGTTACATTATGCATGTGGTACTAAAAGTGAACTAAATTCACCATATTGTTCCCTTCCAACTCGGACCCAATATCAACATCTGCTCCATTCCAACTCGGACACAGATACAATTTCACCTATTCGTCCATAATCACCCAGATATAAATCCAGCCTCACCACCCATTCCAACTCAGCAATGGTTATTGGCAATACTCACTACTTCCACACAATGGGAATTAGCTACCACCAAATATATATGCATACACATCATAAAAGCATGCAACATTCAACATAGGTTATGATAACATCATACATCATAAACCATCATCAATACAAAACACGATAACCATCATTTATCATGAACATCATCAAACAACATAAACATGCACAAGAAATCACTGCATCATCATCACCAAAACATGATAACCATCATTTATCATGAACATCATCAAACATCATAAACATGCACACCATCCGGCATACATCATTATCAACCAAAACATGATATCAATCAACTATCATGAACATCACCAATAGCATAAAAATGCAAGCACTTAATCATCAATTAGTAATTCTATCACCAACATACACATATAGTCATCATTATACACACAAACATCATCACAAAACCACACACCATTGCCTACCCACCAAGTATGCAAGGTACGAATAACCACAAAGTCGAAAAACCAACACTTTCCAAAATAAAACCAAGTTACCATTATTTTCTTTATTTCATAAAATAGAATATTTAATTTAAGGAATAATGTCCAAAACGGCGATTAAAAAGGACTTATGGTTCAAAAGTTATGAATTTTCAAAGTTTAATATTTTTCAAAAAGTAACAGTGGTAACCGGTTCCTCCAGGGGAGTAACCGGTTCCCACTATCATAGTGAAAACACGTTCTGGAAAATATATGAGGAACCCGGGTTCTCCAGAGGAGTAACTAGTTCCCACGATTTATAGGAAAACGTTTTTCTGAAAAATGTACTAGGAACCCGGTTCCCCCCATAGGGTAATCGGTTCCCACGACTCAGAAAAATCATTTTCCTGGAATTTATATGAGGAACCCGGTTCCTCCTAGAGGGTAACTGGTTCCTGCGACGTCTGTAAACAAAAAAACTTAATTTTGACAGCATTCATGGTTTCCAATACAACCCCATTCATTCCAATACGAACCAAACCACAATCAACACCAAAATACTACGAAAGCGCTTTTTTGGGCTTTAAAAGTGCTATCGTAGGTGGCGCTGCTAAAGGTTTTAGCAGCACTTTTTGTTTAGAAAAAAGCGCTCTCATAAGCCTACCAAGCGCTCTCATAGGTAGGACAACAAAAGCGCTTTTTTTTTAAAAAGTGCTTCCATAGGTGCCTTCAGAATGCATTAAAGGCATTCTAAAGTAGGCCTACGAGAGCGTTTTTTTCTAAACAAAAAGCGCTCTCATAGGTGACCTATGAAAGCGCTTTTAACCAAAAAGCGCTTTCATAGGCTACATATGAGAGCGTTTTTTTGGCTAAAAGCGCTTTCATAGGTTTTCAACTGAAAAATCAAATATTTAAAAAATTTCTAAACCTGCATTTTTTTGCAGCAAACCTGTAATTCTTAAACCGGTAATTTACAATCTTATATAGAAATACCAATATATATCAGTGTTAATCCAAATACCAAATGTAAATATTATATACAAATACCATTATATACCATTCATATCCAAAATATATATACACCATGGTAATTCAATTAACATGTTTTTAAACGTAACAAAATCAACCCTAACAAATCAGCTATATAACACAAAGTAAATCAATCCTAATGTACATATATATCCAAGGTCCTGATCCTGCAAGATATGAACATAATAATACGGTTAGTATTGTATACACAAAATAATGTATTCATAATTAACCATTTTCACACAACAATGTATTCGTACCTTATAAGATTCTTAGCTCAATAAAATATTGACACAACTCCTCTTTGAGTTCTTCCAATTGAAGTGACGAGTAATATGGACACTTGTACTGATCAAAATACTACATTACAAAACAAAAAATATGCATGATTTAGTTAAATGTAATAAATTATATGCAAAATCCGATAAATAATAAAACAAAGTATAAATCCATACCGTGATTGGAATCTCGATTTCATTATTTTGAATGATTTCTTTGATAAACTTCAAAACGAAGTATCCGCAATCTATGCCGTTTTGTTGTTGAGGACACTACATAGAAAAACAAATAAGATTATATACATGTATTGTTTTATCAAGTAGCATAAATATTATAAGCAAAATTGTTGAAATTTATATACCTGTACTTTGATCCAATTAATGTTGTTTGATTTAGACCGTGGTACCCGTGCTTCCCTTTGACATCGGAATACTTGTATTAAACTGACAAAATTAAAATATTTATTTAGAACAATGACATAGAAATAGTTAAATATATAAACACAAACAAATATTTAGAATAATGTCACTTACGTATCAATCATTAGCTTCATTTCCGGATAATTTGTCCAATCACCGTCAACCGAATTCAGGTAATAGACCACCTCTTTTATGGGATTGATAGCAAGCAACAACCAGTGACATCTATAAATTAAAGCAACAATTTAGAAGCGAATTTTAATGTAAAAAAATACAAATATTAAAAGGAACTTAGAATGAAAATCTAACCTTGTATTATACGCCAAAACATACAAGCTTTCTGTACTGGCAGTTGTCATGAATCTTTCGACCAAGTGTTCTCTTACCGAATCTGGTTCTCTAGAAATTGTTGATCCGCTAACGCGGGAGGAAGACACGAAACGGAATCTATTTGACAATTGATTCTCGCGCATCAATTTGTCAAATAACATCCTTAAATAAAAACATAATTAATATTAGACTATTTCAATTAAATGTTTGAAAAAAATGTTCAACCAATTAAATAATATATTGATCGAGTTACCGGATGTACGAGTGTATCACACTGACGCCTAATTCTCGATGATGAAAGATTTGTTCCATGTCCTCTAGTCCAATTGTTTCGGTACATGGAAAACCAAAGACACATGCATCCATATCGATTTGACGAATTCCATCATTCATCAAATCTGATGTGCCAACTAGTGTTTCCAGACACTGCCGAAATCTAGGCACAAATTTACGGACAGGAACCCTCTTCTTAGGTGGAACCCTACCAACTTTCTAGCTCACCAGTTGTGACTCTTGAAAAGGTACCTAAAAATCATATAGACTTATGTAAGATACAAAGTTATGCAGTTTTTTTATTCTGATCATAAAATTAACACTTTTAAAGTACCTCTCTTTGCGATGCAGTAGACTCATCGCGCTGCAAAATCCCTTTATCCTTATATGCGAGTTTTGTAGGAGTTTAAAATTACCATGTAAAAAATTCAGGTCAGAACTGTCAATTGAATACTTAAAGATTCATAATGGTTTTCAACATACCTGATCATCTATGAAGATGAGGTCTGATGGCCATGCCACAAAAGATCTCACTGCATCTCGCAGCAATGTGGTCTCCGCAACAATGTCAGGTACCGGTAGCAATGCATTCATATCTAAAACAACATCAACTGATACCTTCATGTGGCCATCCGAGAGCGGTCTATGGTGAATTAAATCTCCCGAGGTGTTGTGCACTTTTCCCTTGCCAACTACCCGATAAGTCGGAGACGATAGATACAGCTGACAACATGAAATACCCTAAACCAATAATAACCGTTAGACTTCCTTTAATGTTGACAATAATAACCAATAATAACCGTTAGACTTCCTTTAATGTTGACAATAATAACCAATAATAACCGTTACAATTATAATTTCTCTAATATAATGGATTATCATCTTAATTACCTCGGGAAATTTATGTTGACAGTTGATACTAGCTTTGTCACTAGTTTCTTTCAGTTGTGAACTGCTCCTTTCCGCCATATCTCTCTCTTTGTCCCTCTGCAGTTCACGAACTTGTGCTTGTAAATCCTGCAATGTTTGCATCACTTCTGCATTGCTAGGATTTATTTTTCTTGGATTTTTATACAGAGAGGTAGGAGTCACACCATGACCTTTACCCCTCACCCGTCCCGGATACTCAGCAACACATAGTGCTCGACTGAGTACGCTCCTAATATCCTGGTCATCATCTGTGGATACCGATTGCGATATAGTCTCCTGTAATTCATTTAAATATCGATAATTAAAGATACAATGTTAATTATATATTAATAAAAATTTAATATAATTTAATTAAAGACACAATGGTATACTTACACACTCATCATAAACATGTTGCAGGTCGGGAGTAACAACTCGATCTCTGCCAACACGAGCTTTCTTCCACAGCACATGTGCGGGTAGTGATGTTTCGTCACTTTGCGTCTCTTCCAACTACGCATTGTTACAAATAATAAAATCATCAATTATAACACATTGAGAGAATTAATAAGCTCGTAGAATTGAGATTTACTTACAATTTTTTCCTTTAAGCGTGCATATCCCAAACGCCCTTTTTTATATGGATATGCGGGTTTTGACGCTCTCTCGCAATTTACGACACTTACTTTCTTGAAATTCTCGTCTCTTCTTTGGCCCACAAAAGCAACCCATTCTTCGGGTGTAATGTAGCTCTCATATTTCTTTGGACGTTCAGGATCCTCTTCAACATAATTTCCTTCATCGTCTTTAAGAAACTTATTTGTCAAAAAAGTTCTCCACCCTCTGTGTCTTTTTCCGGCCAAGCCCATTATATACTTTTTGCGGGCATCTTCAATGTTAAAGGACCTCTACAAAAAAACATACGCATATAGGGTGTTAGTATATGTAATTTAAAAACATTATCGTCAATATAAAGCAAATAACAACAACCATATATGATACCTTTATCTCGGTCCAAATTTTTTCTTTAGCCTCGTCCAACTCTCCTTTTTTCCATCTAGGAGTGGTGATCGGAATGTGCATACGAACCAGCGTACCGATGTAGCTTGTCAGCTTTGCAGAATTAGACCCAATTAGTTGGTCATCATTATTCCAATCTACATTATATGTAATACCTCTATCTCTATCATGGATGATTCCCCGCATGATAGTTATGCCTCGTGTGATATCCTTATCTAAAGTATCTTTTGGAACATTATCTTGTGGAACATCTCCTTGTGGAACATTTTCTGAATTATCTTGATTACTAGCCATTTGAGCTGTAATAAAGAAAAATTAAATTAAATTAAATGACATGTATAAAATTCCATAATCATATATACTATAAAGAAAAAAAATGAAATGACATATATATAAATTTTATTGAATGATATTGTCTATAATTATATATACTATTACCTTTTTCACTAACATCTCTTTCTTTTCTTGGTAGGAATATGTTCTACTCGTCTCTTAACAACGCGGACGGTTGAATTGATCCAAATACCCTCATTATGATCATTTCTAATGCATGATTCATTCTCATTTTGATCATTTCTGGTAAAAGATTCAATGTCAACACCAATATCGCCTTGATCTCCAATCTTTTCATCAATTACTTTGTTAGAGAAAAGCACTATAGACCATTTCGTACTTGTCAGATTAGTGACATAGAACACTTGTTTAGCTTGAGAGGCTAGAATGAAAGGTTCATCTTTGTACCCCGCCCTATTAAGATCCACTTGCAAAAATCCTGACTTATCCATCCGTATACCATTATTATTTTCAACCCACTTGCAGCCGAATATAGGAATCTGAAATCTCTCGTAATCAAAGACCCAAATGCGCTCGATAACCCCAAAATACGACAGATTTGCAAATTTCGGGTTTAAGTCCTTCACACTAGATATGTGCATTGCTTCAGCTACCAAGGTGACACCACTATTTTGCATAGTACTTTTATCATCTTGTTCTTTGGTATAAAATGTGTATCCATTAATTGCGTATGCGCTATAAGAAAACACAACCAAACTTGGACCATATGCTAAACATCTCAACCTTTCTATTACTGAGGCAGGATCTGAATGATACTTTGAATAAATATGTTCCTTAAACCATGGTATGAAACTTTGATTGTGCTCTCGTACAATCCAATTCTCATTTCTATTCGAATTTAAACCTCGAAGAACACCCTTGTGCATTTCAACATACGACTCAACCTCAATCTCATTGTGCAGAACATACAAATGCACTTGATCCCGTTCGACCCTTGATAATGTCACAACTTTATTTCCAATTAGCTTCTTACCTTCTTTTTTTTCAACAACATAAGATTTGGGGAGTCCAATTGATTGAACATTTGACAAATATTCAGTACAAAACTCAACCGCTTCTTCAATAATGTATCTTTCG
Source organism: Vicia sativa (assembly GCA_021764765.1). Classification (NCBI taxonomy): domain Eukaryota; kingdom Viridiplantae; phylum Streptophyta; class Magnoliopsida; order Fabales; family Fabaceae; genus Vicia; species Vicia sativa. The sequence continues at coordinate 117,404,583 of CM038797.1, forward strand.
GCAATACAACCCTCTGGTCGACTCCGCTTCTTCCACGATACTGATGTTTAGAAGTTAAGAATCTACGATGACCGAGAAAGACATTCTTCTGACAAAGTTTCAATCGCATCGTATCGGTTCCATCTTCACAAACAGGACACGCTTTTTCACCTTTAATGCTATACCCGGATAGATTTTTGTATGCTGGAAAATCGTTAATTGTTCCAAACAACATCGCCCTCAAGTTGAAACTTTCTTTCCTATAACCATCATAAACCTCCACACCGTTCTCCCACAAAATCTTCAAATCTTCGATTAATGGTTCCAAGTATACGTCTATGTCATTTCCTGGTTGTTTAGGCTCAGAAATTAACATAGATTGCATCATGTACTTACGCTTCATACATAGCCATGGAGGTAGGTTATAAATCATAAGAATCACAGGCCATGTGCTATGCGAGATACTTTGAATACCGTGTGGGTTCATTCCATCAGTAGACAATGCCAAGCGAAGGTTTCTTGCTTCTTTTCCAAATTCAGGATAATCATTATCAATTTTCATCCACTGTGGAGAATCTGCCGGATGTCGAAATTTTCCATCAATAATTCTTTCATCTGAATGCCAAGTCAAGTGTCTTAAATGGGTTTCACTACGAAACATCCGTCTAAATCTCGAGATTATAGGAAAATACCATAAGACTTTTGCCGGAGACAACTTTTTCTTATATCTAGGGCCACCGCATTTAGGACACTCATTTAACGATGCATACTCATTTCGAAACAAAACACAATCTTTTGGACATGCATGTATCTTATCATAGCTCATGTCAATAGAGTACAACATCTTTTTGGCCTCATACGTTCGATTGGGAAGAACATTATCCTCTGGTAGCATATCTTTCATAAGGGCTAATAACTCTGTGAAACTTTTATCCGACCATCCATTGCTGGCTTTTAAGTTGTACAACTTTAACACCGCAGACAATCTTGTGAATTTTGTACAACCATTATACAACGGTTTCTCTGCATCGCTTACCAACCTCTCAAACATTTTGGGACAATCGTTAAGATCTTCTTCAAGCGCTTCTACAATTTCTTCGACTCGATCATAATCGTATGTATCTGTGCAATCGTCATTTGAAACATAGGTCCTCTTATCCCCCGATTCAACATTCCCGTTACTTTTCTCACCATGCATATTCCAACATGTATAACTTCTATCAATTCCATACCGAATTAAATGCGATGCCAACTGAACTGCGTCAACCCGGTTCCCATAACAGCAATACAAATAAGGACATGTCATTTGACTGGGGTCTTTGGCGTGCGCAACAGCAAACTTAACAAACTCCAAAACACCATTCTCGTAGTCTTTCGACAATCGATTGGAATACATCCATGTCTTATCCATATCAACTAATTAGTGCACAAAACAGTATACTGCGTTTCTGTCAAAACGCAAAGTATACACGGAATGGATCCGTATCAAGAAAACGCAACATACAAAAAGGCAATTTAAGACAAATTCATCACAATACCAGTAATTTGAGGAAGAAATTTACCTCGAATTTATCAAACTCAAAGAAACGCGGAGAATGAGCGTCGTACGTCGAACTAGGCCGGGAAACGCTGCTAATTCAAAGAAAAGAAATATTTTATTATAAAAAATAGTATGGATGTACATGAATGAATGTAAGTGAAACTAACATGATAAACCAAATTCAATGCAAGCTATAAATCAAAAATGAAAAGCACAAGTGTGATATTTGAGAATTTTATACAGTATTAAGTGCTTTCCAATACACTTAGCATATTTGCTATTCTTGACTTTGTGCTACGTAAGCGCAATTGACATTCTAACTTCTCAAGTTAATCACATCAAAGAAACCATATTGACCTATAAAATATCTCTATAATTTGACTAAATCCTCATTTTCGTTACTTAATTTGTGTGAACCGATATCACTACAATCCCCGGAGGCATTTGATGACCAAACTAAAAAATGAATGTAATTCAAACTTACGGGAACGATTTTGTAACTTAAGTACATTCAAAGACTACAAACAAAGTGCTTGACACATTCAAATAACAATAATGTATAAGCAGAAACATATCCTTAATTGAATTCACAAGTGTCATTCAATACGAATATTAACCTTTTCATATATATATATAAGTAGTTCAGATTCTGTCATTTTGAAAAGCAGTCCTAATTCTTGATACATTTCCAATATGCAGGTGGTACTAACACCTATAGTTTCAAGTTGTACTGACACCTATAGTTTCAAAGCATTTTTAATATGCAGGTTGTTTAATATCTATAACTATTTCACAAGTACAAAACAGACATGCACAAGCTCCATTGTAACCTAGCCATGGCAGACTAAAACAAAGCCATGGCAGACTAAAACAAAGAACAAAAAAACAACGCACCTGTCAGAGAACGGCGGCGAGAGGAGAACGGCGGTGAGAGGAGAACGACGGCGAAATCTGAAGACAACGGCGACGAGTGAACAGAATACTGGAGAAAGAGATTGTTGGAGAAGAGAATACATAACGCGAAAATGAAGATACATAAGAGAATGAGGGCCAAAATTCGTATTTAGGGATTTCAATTATAATTATAAAATAACCTACAAATGCCTATGAAAGCGCTTTCTTAGGGAACCCTATGAAAGCGCTTTTTTTAAGCGAATTTTTTTTAAAAGTTACGAAAGCGCTTTTGACAAAAAACGCTTTCGTAGAGGCGCGGCCAAAAATCTTTCTTTTTGTAGTGAAAATTGATGACAGAAAAATGATGAAATGATTCAATGGTGTGTTGTTGTATTTTTTTACGACAGAATGAAGATAGTGATGAGAAGATATAATATTATTTTTCTTCAATGATGACATGTCTGAGTTATGCGTCTCTCCCCTTGCATGCAGTGCACGTTATTTATATATCTTAGGAAATTAGGATGAGAAATATTGTGTTTCCAATACAACAGTATAACACTTACATCCTATAATAGTAACATTTTGTTTTTTAGATTGTTTAATAATTATTTTTTTATTCAATGGTGATGTAGTTTATGCGGAGTAAAATACATGAGTTAAATTTGGGTGTTAACCTATTAAACTTCAATATTTATCATAATGATGAGAGTAATGTTTTATCATTATAATTGTGTACAAAAGTAAAAAATTATTTCAAAGTTAAAATGATAGAAATATTTGTATACACATTTTTTATATTAGTTTATTAATATTAATTTTGATCATTAAATAACCAATATTATTCAATATGCTTATTAGATTTTGACTAGTACTTTTAGATAGAGTTTGTAACTTTTTCTTATCCTTCTATTTTGGTTTGTTAGATATTTTAATCAATTATGTTAGATTTCCTCACAATGAGATGTTTGATTCGACAAAAAGAAAAGAAAAGAAAATAAATATTTAGAGTGATGGAAAACATTTTATTGTTAATGTTTATAAATAATGACAACAAAAATATCTAGATTCTTTATGTTTAATATTTTTAAATTATTTCTTGTAATATTTTACACAAATAATTCATACCGTAGATATACATTAGTTATTCATTTTACCAAATTTACTGACTCTAGAATATTAACTTCTAGAAAGAAAAAAAATCCTTATATACAATCTTCAACTGCCATTTTTATTCTCTTTTTTTCTACTTTTATATCTAGTTTTAAAATTGTATCACCTATTTTTCAATTTGTTGATAAATTTCTTTATATCAAAGTATTTTTCAATTAGTTGATAAACTTCTTTGATGGTTTTAAATTGTATTTAAATGCATAATAAACTTTAAAAAAAAGTTGTTGAGAAACTTAAATTAAGAGTTTTCCTTGAATTTATGTTTATGCCACTTTTATCACACACGCGTTAAATAAATCATATAAAATAAAATAATAAAATATCATTTATTACAATATTATCAAATAATAGTCTTTTTATTTTTTAAAATAAATCAAACAACAATTTTAAACATGAAACAATTTATTCGCTCCAACTCAAAAATATATAAAGTTGAAGAAAAGTGAGAAAAAAACTCATTTTCTCTAATCTATACCTACATTTCTATCTTATAATACTCTCTCTAATAGTATCCAAAAATAAATGATCCATTTTAATTATTAATACACTTTTTTAATTTTATCCTCTAATCAATTGAACTTTTACAATTTTCGATACATAATTAAGGATATTATAATTAAAATATTATTCTCACACTTAATTTTTTTAAAATATTTTTTAATAAATATAAAATGATGTGCTGAATCACTCATTATAGAATTGAAGAAGTATATAAACATATATAATAATAGGAAAAATAAAAATAATTGAGATAGGACATAAGATAATGTAAAAAGCTTTTAGAAAAGAAGCGTTAACAAAAAAACTCAATAGACAAAAATAAATGTGAAAAAATATTTATAAAATATAAATTGCACTTAAATTTTCTACTAATAAGAGTATCTTATGATTTGTATATCTTTATACACAACCTCATAATTAACATATGTGAACACGGTTACAAAAATAAAATAAAATAAAATAGATACATGCTATTTATGTTTGACATAAATTTATTACTTCTATGCGGTTATATCACAAAATATTCATGATTAAACATAAAAAAATTAGTTTAAATATTATTTTTTTACAAAAATATTTGCTTATATTTACAATTAAAATGAGTGCTTAAGAAAATGATATTAAAAATGTAATTTAAAACTATTAAGTCTAAAAATTAAAATTTAAACACGGGTTGATTGTCACTCGAATTAAATAAGGAAATTGTTAAATCAAAACAATTTTATTTCATGTTGTAAATTTGTAGCTTAATATTTTTTTTTCATGCAACTTAAATTTTATTTTTGTCCCATGACAGTTAAAATGATCATTTAAGTCCATTAAATATATAAAATGAATCAGATAATCATTTTCGTCTATTTTATTAGTCAAAGTGAATCAATAAGAAAATATGACAAAAACAATATGACAGTGACATAGTATAATGCTACATGACATACACCAACTTTTCTGATTGGTTAAACAAAACAAAAATCAATCACAAAATATTTTTTGAGTTTTGATTGTTATTTTCATCTGCTTCGTCAAACATATTTCCATTTTTTAAATATATACAAAAGTGAATAGTGACAACAAAATTCAAACTTTTGCCTAAATCAAAGTCTAGTATTGATTGTTCTTGAAATTATGGCACACACAAATTATATCTTAAGATTTATGTCTCAGCAATACACAATGTCACGACAGATGTTATAACATTTACTGACAGAACAACAACAGGGTAATAACACAGCAGATTATAACTTGCAAAAAGTAAAGAATACAACGATATATTAACCCAGTTCGGTGCAAATTCACCTACTCTAGGGGCTATCAAGTCATGAAAGAAATTCACTATTAACAGTATTAATTTGAAGCTAAACTGTCCCGTTTACAACTTCTTACTTAATTCATATCAAGTACAACTTCTACCTAGGCTCCTCCGAGTTATGAGAACCCATCCACTTTCAATCAATGTGATAAGGAGACCTACCTCAATCCCATAGGCAGTCGATAATCGAGTTACAATCACAACAACCTGAAACTAGAATAGGAAGAACTCACTTCCAAATTACAAATACTTAGTTTGCTTAAAAGTTTCACTAAGAACAATATTCACTCTTGCTTCACAGCTTCGAGGAGAATAATCTAGTGACAAGCAATTTACAATCAGTCAACTTAAATATATCTAAGATACATGAGGATGTACAAAGAAAAACACACGGAGAACCTAAGGACTATCAAACTTAAACCCTTATTTTTCAAAAGGTTTTACAATCAAAACTATGTCTTGGACGACTCCTTATAAAGGCTTATGCAATTGGGCTTGGACTGGCTTGTATTCTTCAATCAACTCCAATCTTCAACTGAAATTTTTTTGCAGAATTGATCGAAAAAATAAAAAGTGTACTATTTTTGTCTCTTGTAATAATAAGGAAATTTCCCTAATGTCGATCTCAAGGACTGCGTACAGGTATCGAGTTTAATTTGTGGTTCAATTAAACAAAAACTTAGATTTGGATTTTGGTTGAAAATTGCCACTGGAAAATAAGCAGAAATATAAATTGGCTTTTTCACGAATATGAGGGGCTTGCTAGAGTGTGGTGTATAATTTATCCTATAATAACCTTGAACCCTGATTTCTTCAACAAGTTCATAATCTTCAATTACTATCTCTTTAGGTTATTTTCCCTTAAACCCTTAATGGGAAAACCTTTGAACCTTCATCCTAAATCTTAAGTCCTTAGAGAAATATGATGAAATCAAACATTTGTTTTGTCAAGAGTTAATCGGTAACTATAGGGTATCTCTAGTCCTAGGTGATATCTATTATAACCTAATCGTACAAAAACCTTAATAACCGCAGTCTAGCTAATTGTTAACTGTAATTCAATCCTTGTTTGTCCAACAAAGAAAGCATTAAAACCTTATACAATTAAATTGAATAAGAAAAACAATTGCATTAAAGAAATCCGGGATCAAAATCATTTACAGAGTCAAATCAGGGACACTCTTATAACATTGGGGAGTTTAGCTGTTGAAACTACTTGGCTAAACATCGACTAATAGGATATATCAATGAAGTCGTCATCGAATGTTTTTTATCTTGCGAAGGAGAAAGGAAAACATTGAGTAAACTTGAGAAGGGAGAAATCACGGTCTTACGACCGAGAGATCTATGTAAGGGAGTCTGTTACGCGAGGGGAAGGTATTAGCACCCCACACACCCGTAGTACTGCAACACGGTGGGAGAACTGACTTGTTTGTTTTGCGTTTTATCGCAAATGTTGAGGATACCAAGAGTCGCCACCGACTTTTCTTTTATCCAATAGAGGAAAGGTGAAAAGAATAGGAAAGACCTTTTATCGATTCTGAGTTCGGGAGGTAATTATGAAAAGGGAAGGTATTAGAACCCTTTCCATCCGTAGTTATCTACGGGCTCTTAATTGCTTAGCTCACTTTTGAAAAATTGCTTTCTGTGTGTGTGTGTGTGATTTAAAAAGTATTTTGAAAAGTATTTAAAAAGTATTTCGCTTTGACTTCGTAATGATTCTTATATCAGTCCTTAATAATGTATACGAAGTGTTTGGAAATGTTTCTTTGAAAGTGTCAAGCTTTGTAATGATTCTCGTTGGAATGTGTACAAAGTGTCAAGCTTCTCCTTTAGGACAACACTATCCATACCATTAGTTGGTAGGTAACTCTATCGGTTTGATGTGAAGGGACAGGCGTAGGGTCATCGTATGGTCATTGAAGGAAACATTGTAAAGATACCATAGCATTTCGAAGGGACGATCATCACTTATTTGTAGGCAACAACCGAGGGATGAGATCATATATTTGTAGGCAACATCGAGGGTCATCGAGGGACTATGATGATGTTATTCGTAAGCGTCTTTGTTAATGGTACCCCTACGTTCGAGGGACATGACCATTGTTTCATAAGGCAACAAGGGAGGATACCCTATAGGGTGTAAGTGTGAAGAGTGTGTTCTATTCAAATATGTTATCTTTGAGATTAGGGTTATCTAACGGTTGATTTTAATCTTGCCATACAATCCTATTAACCATACATCTAAGCAGTGTATATACAGTTTATAAGAGAGGTGCGGAAAGTAAAAGTGTGGAAAATAAACCTTACGATATTACAAGGCTTTGAGGTAGTTACATTATTGGAGGTGCGGAAAGTAAATTGCGAGAAATTAAATTTACGCTATTACAAAAATAATCTTGCAACCTATACAATGATTTCTAGAATTTTAAATGCGAAAAAACAATAAATAAATAAAAGAAAAATAGTTTTTATGTTAGTAAAAATATTTCAGGGTTAGTAAATCTAATTGCTAGAAAGAATTTTTATTTTTGTGAATTTTGATTTATTTTAATTAGGAAAACAAATTAAAGTTTAATTTTAAGGTTAAATAAATAATTAATTTAATTTAAAGAAAAATAAAATATTTTTTGGTGTCAAAAATAAAATAAAGATTTTTATGACCTAAATCTAAAGGGAAAAATATTTTTGTAATTTTTTGTGTATTTTAAAAAATATTAGAAAAGAAAATTAATTGGAAAAAGAAATTAGAAAAGAAAATATGAAAATATGAAGAAAAATGGTTAGTGAGAAATTTGGCAAAAATATGTACAGTCTTGGGGATCGAATCCAGGACCTTGTGGTTACCAACGCGTGCCTCCAACCATCTGAGTCATATATGCTAGCTGTTATTGAATGGAAAACAAATAATATATAATAAAATAGAATTTCAAAATATATTTTTAAAAAATGCGCGCCAGGGGTCTTCGTCCCCAAATTCAAATTTCTGGTATCTTTACCGGCGGTCAATCTGTCGGTAAACCTTTTACCTACAATCACGTCTGTAGCTATAGCACCTGCAACTTTCAAAATATCAAGAATACGCAATATAAATTAAAGGTGAGACCATGGTTCGACTGGAAATTTCCTTCTGAGCACGACGGTACCATCGATTTGGTCCAATTTTACCTCTAACTAGGTTTCCCTAATTTGAAGCTTTGAAACCCTAACAATGACGTAATTCGATCCCGACACTTAAACTCAAATCGGACCATCCAAATAGCTTGCAAACCTCATTCTAAGCATGAATATACAATCGAAACATGTTAAATATGCGTGTATGTGTGAAACCGAAATTGAAAGAAAAGTGTGCAAATCGTGATCTTGAAATCGAGTTTCAAGAGGTGTCGGTGATCCTGTGATGGCCTGGAACGATTCAGAGAGCTCCAAAGAATGTTGTTTGATGCTTGGAATGGCCTGAATCAAAGAAAAAATTGGTCTACCACTTGCTTGAAAGCCACGATTTTTTTCAAGTTTTATTAGGGTTCTTCAGCCTCCAAACATTCGTTCTTGGCATCTGGAATTCTTGTCAATATATAGAGGACTGAATTAGGTTAAGAATTGTGTCAAGAATATATTGCATTGATGGAGAAAATATTTGATTGGAAATTAATTCAAAACTTGCTATTTTTGGATCAATCTTGCACCAATCAAGCTTATAATGATTTGCTTGAGCATCAAGGCAAATCTTTGATAAATTTTCTGATTGAGAAGCAAATTCATGCGCCTCTTGCCATATAATTGGTATTTTATTTGATTTATTTTGAATTTAAATGAATAAAAAAATGAAATAAAAATCATGGCCATGAATCAATGGGCTTAGAGGTCCTCTAACGTGTTATATTCACGTTCACACTTCAAAAATTAGGCCCATTAACTCAAAAAGTCCAAATTACTCAATTGACATGTCATGCATTTCTTCATAATTTCCATTTTTGCCCAAGCCATAACTTGCTCAATTTTTATCATTTGGAAGTGTTCTTGGACTTTTTAGAAAGCTTAAAATGTCCTCTAAATGATCCTTGTGGTTTCATCTTCATTTAATTTTCCATGTTCATGTACATTTCTTTGAAAAAAGATAACTTTTTGTTGACTTCTAGAAGGACCTATAATGTCTTGATCCATAACTCTCAAATGAAGCATTTTTGGGCAAAGCTTGTGAGAGACAAAGTTGTAGATAATTGAATTCCCTTTAAAATGAGCTTTGGTGCAAAAAAATATGATGAAGTATGTGAACGTTATGCTTGGTCAAAGTTCTGTTGACTTTTCATCAAGAAACCCTAGTTTAGAAACTTTGACTTTTGACCAATTCTTTGATTTTCTTGATGAATCATGATGAACCCTTGATCAAATGATGAATGTAACTTCAAAATCTTTATATTGAACAAATATTATGAAGTTTGATTGTATGTTGACCATATTTGACTTTTTGTCTAATACAATTGATTTTCAACCATCTGAGCAATTGACTGAGCAAACTTGAGCTATGAGGCTTGAAACTTTACATGGTGGTACCTTGAGACATGTGAGGAGGCATGATGCTCACTTTAGGCAATAGAAACTATTCTTGACTTGAGAGAAACAAAACCATAGTTGTGGGTTGAAAACTTAGGAGAGGGTTCATCTGGTCAACCCTTGAGGAGCTCTTGAGTATGGAGATGTGTATTGACTCGAAAATAGGAGGGAAAATTTTGGGGTATAACAGTTGTCCCTGTTCAATCTTCTTGTACCTGAAAGGTTAGATTGGTATGTTTTCCTTTCGTGACCTGAAGGTAGAAGATGATTGAACACTCGAGTATCCTTGAAATTTGCACTCGCTGGTGTACGGAATGAGATCATTGGATGACGATGTACTGGAATGGGATTATAGATTCCATTTGGAGAATCTCATGCTGGGGAGTGAGTCGTACGTTAGACTCCATGACAGTCTTTGAATGAAGTTATTATTGTGATTGATTTTTTAACCAGATATGCAACATTCTACAGGTGAAGAGATAACCATGTGTAGTCGGCGATGGGCTTAAAGATGCCATCTGGAGTAGTTAATGATAAGAGAGATTCATAATAAACCTTTGTCTTCGCTTTATCTGAGATGAGTATTCATCAGGACGTAGATAGCTTCCCCGTCTTATTTCGGGTATTAATTTGTAGCCTGTTGTTTGTTGGTAAACCCGTATGGTTTTGGGAATTCATAGTGTTTGGCTGTGTAGATTAGTCACCTCGTCTTGTTTTGATAATTAATATACAAGTTGCTTTGTTTGGCATACTCGTTTGGTCTCAGGCCTTCATACCGTTATGGTCGTACAGATAGTTTTCCCGTCTATTTTCGGGCATTAACCTTTGACCGTATGTTTGGAAATTTGTGAATAAGTTTCGCCTGTTTGAGAATTTAAACATGAAAGAACGAGGTTAGTTTTATGCATATTATGATACATGCAAGTATGTAATAATGCTCTTGAATTATGTATGCACATGTTATGATTTTTATGAATGATGTATGAATGTAGATGTTATGGTATTTCAAAACATATCCATCTTGAAGAAGATGGGAATGTTCTGTTGGAGATGTTCGACTTTTTCTTGGGGATATAGTTGTTGGAGACCCTGAATGGGGAACAAGAGATGTGAATTCCTCTGATGCACTATCTGACCAAGTTTCAGGTCTGGATATTGATGTTGTTGGGGAATGATAATCCTTGTGATACTCAGCTGGGGATGAATATCTTGTGTATAACTCTTGTTGGGGAATGATGTGCTTCCGAATAACCTATTAGTGCTCAGAGACAGACATAATAAGCTGATTGATGAATTATTACTGCTCGGGAACCAACGTAACAAAGTTGACGTTCACTGTGCGGGTACTGGCATGATAATATGGATGATCACTGCTCGGGGACTAACGTGATGAGTTAATAGGATCACTACTCGAGGACTAACGTGATGAGTTAATAAGATCACTGCTCGGGGACTAACGTGATGAGTTGATATGATCACTGCTCGAGGACTTACGTGATGAGTTTGATAAGATCACTGCTTCGGGACTAACGTGATGAGTTGATACGATCACTGCTCGGGGACTAACGTGATGAGTTGAGACGATCACGACTCACATTTTGTTGCTGCGGTAGAGCGACAAGCAAAAAGTTGGTATTATTTTTACCGGGTGATATATACCGGTTAGGTTATATCGTATCGTGTCCACAGAGATTGGTTATTGATTCGTCGTTCGAAAATTCTACCGTTAATGAGTTTGAGATTAAAAGAAATGAAAATAAAAGACAAAAAGTAAATGAACAAAAGTATAAAGGATAGACATTATCCGAACGAATGTAAACTACCCGTCACTGACTTAAATCTACCACCCATGTCATACTCGGCCTACGATACTCGTTCGTGTCATCACATACCTCTCACAACCTAAGCTATTTCTAACCCAAATTGAGAATCCTCCTAAATCATCTCAATAGCCATGTCTGGCCTATCTCAACAACACAGGAGTCAACTGCGTCACCTCCATCCCCATTTCTAGCATACTTCACCAACACAGAGGCATTAAGTTCGGATACTCTATAGTGAATGTTAGATCTAAACCCATTCCTAGCATTCAGAAACTAACAGATAATCATCCTAGGTAAGAATCTAAGCAATCTATCTCTAGCAAAGCTCAAATCCCTAACATAAAGTAAAAACCCAAGATAATCACCAACACAGATTCGTAAAACAAGCTTTATACAACGCCAAAGGCGACAAATATACATGATTTATGAGTAGATATACATACAAAACCCAACAAAAGAGATTACAAAGAGAAGAGAAGAAGAGGAACCAAACATTTCTTGGTTTGTCAACACCAATCGACGAGGGATTCGACTCCGAATCATCAAAATGCAAGCTCCAATGTTGTTTTCCAAGCAAACATATCAAAAATATGATGTTGATGGTGTTGGGACTCAAAAATACCCAACCCATAACCTAAAAATGTGTATTTAGCCCCTTTTAAAGAATTATGATGTCGCAGGGCGCGCTAAGCGCAGTCTGTGATTTTCAGCATTTTATTTTTGACATATCTTGAGAACCGTAACTCGGAATTGAGTCCGGTTTGAAGCATTGGAAAGCTTATTCAATGCTCTATCTAACCATTAATGAATATCAATCAAATTAATAATTTTTATTTTGTTGATTTTGAGCTTTATTCGTTGATCAATTGTGCAAAATCACACTCTTGAAGCTTAGCCTTTGGCCTTTATTACTCAATGCTCCAATTATGAATGAATACCTATAAAAAAGATGAAAAACTATCAAATGATACAATATTTACACAAAAGCTCAATAATTCTATTATGTACACAAATATACTGAAAGCGGGGGATTTATTCGAAGAATATCAACAAAAGAACGGATAAGTGCCACAAAATGTATATACAAAATAACTACATTTTGGCACTTATCAGGGACTAACGTGATGAGATGGAAATAGGCATGGCAAATAAACCCGGCTCCGCTGAGGCCCGCCCGCCCCCGCCCAAAATTAGCGGGGAAAACCCGTTTAACCGGGAAAAAACCCGTTTTTATTTGGTGCAGGCGGGTGATGGTAATACACGCACCCGCCTCCCTGCACCCGCCAACTAAATTTATTTTATTTTATTTGTTTTTAATAGTTTTATTACTTATTTACACTTTTTTATACTTTTCAATGTTATAATATTATGTTTATTAGAATTATTATTTATTTTTTTGAAAATAAAATTTAAATAAAACTATCAAACTTGAAAAAAACTTTTAAAATAATTAAGTATTTAGTTTAATTATTTATTTTTAACTTTATTGAAAAAAATATAAATTTAAAAATAAAATAAAAATTTTATTCGGGCGGGTGCGGGTAAACCCGTTTCTTATTGGGGGTGGGGGCGGGTGAACAAATTTTAGCTCCGAACGGGTGCGGGTGCGGGTCTGGGTCTGAGAGGCGGGTGCGGGTCTGGGTGTGCTTAAACCCACCCCCGACTCGCCCCGTTGCCATCCCTAGATGGAAATTGTCTTACTACTGCTCGCAACAAGAAAAAATGTGTCTGCTGTTGTAAAGAGATGATAGAATAGTAACTTTGTTGGGAAATCGGTCTATGTCGAGGGAGCGATGGCTCTGTGGGGATTGTAGAGATTATTCTATGAGAATATTCCTGTGAAACTGACTCTGCAGGGAAGGCATTGGTGACTTGGATTGTCATCTCAATTCCTAGAGCCTGTAGTAATTGTTGTTTCTGTTTGCCTTTCGTGTATTTGTGAATAAATATTTATTGTCAGATGCATATAATCATTCAAAGTAATCATCGGACTTATGAAAACCAAATAGATACAAGAAAAAAGTTTGGAATTGAAAAGGAAAATTATATTAATTTTGAAAAGTAAACCTATAGACAGGCAGTTTGTGTACAAAGAGACAAATATCCTAGTAAGAGGAAATTGTCGGAAATATTTGGAAAATAATAAAAGTTATGCATAAACAATCTCATCGAGTTTCAACTCTGCTATTGCTCATATATTTTCGAATATCTCATCTCTTTGCTGTTAGAAGAAGGTGATGGGATTGATCTGCGCCGTTTAAACTTGAAGTTGATTGTAGTGTAGTCTATAAGTAGATGATCTTGACGAGACATAGTTATACGTTTTAATCCCTAACTTTTTCCTAGACTTCCCTTTTAGGTTTTCATTCTACCGGGATACCCTTTTTATCCAAGCCGCCTTTGCAGGTTTTCGACTTGCCGGGTGTACTTTTTTTTACATACGGTCCCTACTTTTTGCCCGAACCCTTTTGGTTCACCAGGACGCCCTTATTTTTTCCTAGGCCATTCGACCTAGCGGGTCTCATTTATGTGTAGTATTTTTTAACTATGTCTGCGTTCATAGGGTGCGGGAAGTATTCTCCATCCATAGTGCTTAGTATCATGGCTCCATCGAAAAATATTGTCTTGGCTACAAATGGTCCCTCGTAAGTGGGAGTCCATTTTCCCTTGGGATCACCTTGTGGTAGGATGATGCACTTGACTACTAGATCACCAACTTGGTACACTCGGTGCTTAACTTTCTTGTTGAAGGCTTTGATCATTCGTTTTTGATATATTTGTCCATGGCAGATGACTGCGAGTCATTTCTCATCGATCAAGTTGATCTGGTCAAGCCGAGTCTGGACCCATTCGTCTTTGTCTAACTCTGCATCCTTCAATTCTCTGAGCGAGGGCATATGGACCTCGATGGGTAGAACTACTTCCATACCGTACATAAGAGAGAATAGGGTTTCCCCTGTATATACTTGTACTAAAGTGCAATAACCGTGGAGAGCAAATGGAAACATTTCGTACCAATCCTTTTATGTCACTGTCATTTTCTGTATGATCTTCTTAAGATTCTTGTTAGCGGCTTCCACTACGCCATTCATCTTTGGCCGATATGAAGAAGAGTTGTGATGCTTTATCTTGAACTGCATGCAGAGCTCGGTGATCATCTTGTTGTTGAGATTGGTACCATTGTCTGTGATAATCCTTTCAGGGATGTCGTATCGACAGATGAGATTATATTTGATGAATCGAGCCACAACATTCTTGGTAACAAATGCGAACGAGGCTGCTTCTACCCACTTGGTAAGGTAATCGATGGAAACAAGGATGAAACAATGTCCATAATAAGCGGTAGGTTTGATTTCTCCAATCATATCAATGCCCCACATCGCGAAAGATCAATGAGCGGTCATAATATTCAATGGAACTGGAGGCACATGCACTTTATCTACGTATATCTGGCACTTGTGACATGATCGGGAATAGCGATAGCAAATAGATTCCATATTGGACCAGTAGTAACCTGCTCTCAGAATTTTCTTGGCCATTGTATGTCCACTAGAATGAGTACCAAAAGCGCATTCATGCAACTCTTCCATAATTCTTTCTGGTGTCTTCTGATCTACACACCGAAGTAAGGCAAATTCATGGTTACGTTTGTATAGAATGTTGTTACTGAGAAAGAATTTGGCAGTGAATCTTCTTACAAACTTCTTATCATTGACAGATGCCCCTTCAGGGTATTCTTGAGCCTCGAGATACCTTTTCAATTCGTAGAAGCAATGTTTCTCCTCTACTCCTTCAGTATCAAGTTCATAACAGTATGCTGGTTCGTCTAGTCTTTCAATAGTAATTCGAGAAGCTTCGCTGTCCCATCTGACTTTGAACATAGATGACATGGTAGCTAATGCGTCCGTCAACTGATTCTCTTCTCGTGGAATGTGCTCAAAAGTGATTTCTTCGAAGTAGGGTGAAATTCCTGGCAGCAGATACGTGATGTCACAAAGAATGTTATGACACACTATCTGACACTCTGTTATCAATTCACACAGTAAATATAAACAACAGCAGTAAAGAACACAATAAGTTGTTTACCCAGTTCAGTGTCTAACTACACCTACATCTGGGGGCTACCAAGCCAGGGAGGAAATTCACTATTAGTAGAATTAATTCAGGAATAAACCAACCAGTTTATCTCCTTCACTTAAAACCTACCCAATGCAACTTCAACCTAAGTCCTACTTAGATCTGAGTTCCTACTCACTCCCCCTCAATCACAGCAGTGATATCAACCTATTGAATAATTGAATTGTGAAGACACACTTCAATAAACTATCTTGATCTTGCTTCAAAGCTTTCAATCAATAGACAAACACTCGTGCTTCAAAGCTTTGAGTGATAAATTACTCTTACAAACAAATCTTAGTCCAATGCACTTATCAATTGATAGTTGCTTGGCTCACAAGAGAAACTAGAATTACACAATACAACTGTTAACTCTCCTAACAGTACACAAATAACAACCTGCTATATCTTCAATAAATTCTGGAAGCGTTGCAGCAGTGTAAGGGTTGAATTCCTTTTATAGAAGCAGTCCTGAAACTTCAGTTTTGGGCTTCCATAAAGATAGTTAGGGTTCACTTAATTTAATCCTAAAAATATGGTATTTTCAACAACCAATTTAGGTTTAATTAAGATTAACCTAGCAGCCACGTGAGCATGCTTTCTAATAACAGAAAAACAATATTTAGCAGCTCAACAAACTTCCTGAAAAGTCTCAGGAAAAAACAGATTCTGCAGAACAGAATGTCACACTGAATGTCATAACATCTGTTATGACATCAGACTGTTTTCTGCAGAATTTCCAGCACAACTTTAGCTTCCAGTTCTGAGCTGTCCTTTAACATCCTTAGCAAGTAGGATTTATCTTCAATCTCTGAATGTCATGACATTTATCAAGACATTGCTAAAGCCTAGTTTTACCAAAATTAATGCCAACTAAAACACTAACAAACTCCCCCTTTGGCACATTTTTGGCTAAAACTAAACACATTAGAGTACCTATGCAGCAGAAGACAAACTAGTTCTAAGCTTAAATAAACTAGAATCTAGAGATAAGATAAATTCTACCCATACAGAAATCCCACAATTCCCACAATTGCCCACATATAAAATTTAAAAATCCATACAGTTTCCCAAATTTCCCAGCCACTGTTCTACAATAGTTCTTCTCCCCCTTTTTAGCCATAAAGGGCCAAAGGAAACAATACAATTGCCCCAAGCATTCAAGCATATAATTAAAGGAGGTACCAACAATTGTCAAGAGTACAAAGCTGTCAACATTAAGTTACAATCATCCAAACAAAATTGAAAAAAAAAAAACAGAACAAGAAACAAATGACAGAACAAAAACAGAGGCAACAGGGGCACAGGAGTACAACTCAAGTGCTTTCTTCTCCAGAAGAAGAATTATGGAATGAAACATCTTCAGAATCTTCTTCATCAGCAGCTGCCATCTGAACATCCTTATTTTCAGCATCGCCAACAGCCTCATCAGCAGCTATCCCTTCATCCTCAACCTCTGTGTCCTGCTCCAGTTGAGTGATCAGCTCTTCAAGACTTTGTTTCCTTGCTTCAAGTTCCCTACAGGTCTCTTTTAGCACAACAATGACATCTCCCTTCTGAGAATTTGTCTTGACATTTGATGTCTCAGCAGATGTCATGACAATGTCAGGAACATGCTTCCCTTGAAATAGCTTGTAGTGGAAGCCAAGGGCAGGAGCTCTTTTATCCACTGTATCTCTATCAACCAGGATGTCAGGGTATTGATCAGTTATAATACCACACAGTAGGGAGGGAAAGGCT
Organism: Vicia sativa; assembly: GCA_021764765.1. NCBI lineage: Eukaryota > Viridiplantae > Streptophyta > Magnoliopsida > Fabales > Fabaceae > Vicia > Vicia sativa. Next base: position 117,422,212 of record CM038797.1, read on the forward strand.
ATTGGTCCCTTGATAGCATAGCTATCAGCATGCTTGAGGGTCTGATCAAAAATGTAGGATCCATAGTCAAATGTAGCATGAGTGCCTACTGCATATATGAATCTTCCCAGTCCATTAGAAATGGTGGATTTGTGATTGGTTGGGACCCAGTTTGCAGCACCAATCTTATGCAGGATGGCAAATTTAACACTCAACTTGCTTGCTGCGAGTTTTCCCTTTAGAGGCCATTGTCTTACTTGTTTGGCAGTGATAGTTTGACAAATCTTGTTGTCACTTTCCTCCACTCTGGTATTAGCGATCTACCGAATCTGTTGATCACATTTGGAGAAAACCGACTTTCCTCCCCTCATATACTGATCGGTAGTCAGAGTTCCTATCCCCACAACCATTTGACAGATTGACTATAAACTCTTTCACCAAAACTTCATAACAGTTTGAGAGACTCACCACTGTTTTCATCAGCCCTGCCTCCTTAATCAAGTCAACAATTTCCTTGCATTCAAGAGCACTTTTATTTAACTCTCTTTCCAGAGCCACCCTCTTTAAGCAGATATACTTCCATCTTCCAAAGATTTTCGGGATGATGGAAAGAAATGTTATCAATGGCCACTTCAGGCACCTTGAGCAGTTTCCCAAGAGCTTGCTTCTTTCTGGGATGAATGTCTGTGACATTCTCTTCAACATTAAATTCAGAGTCTTGATCTGACTCTGATGATTCAGGCTCTTTCCTCTTTTTCACAATTGATGTTTTCTTTGGTCTAGAGCCACCACCAATTTTACTCTACTTCTCCTTGTAGAGGTCCACCCTTGATACTTCTCGCCTTGCACACATCTTGATATCCTTCTCTTTAGCGGCTGTGAGACGCTGTTTTTCCTTCCTTTTCATCATTCTTTTGCAATGCTTGGATTGACATTGGCAATAAGATCATTGTCCGAGAACACTTCATCTAAGTCAATGACCTGAGGTTCGATTAAATGATCGATTTGAACTGAGACTCTTCCAAAATCTCGAAATGTAGTCATCAGGGACTCTACCAGAGGCACACTTCGCTGGTGATTCTTCAAGAATGCTATCAGAAATATAGTCAGCAGGGGCTTTTTCAGAGGCAAATTTTGCTGGGGATTCTTCAAGGATACTATCAGAAATCACATCTTCCTTATCAGTAGGGGTTTCATTACAAACATCATCAACACGTACTTCAGAGTCTTTAACTGAAGGATCTTCATTATTCTTGGCAGGGGAAGTATCATGATCACCAGATGTCTCGACATTCTCAGTGACATCTGGATCAACGGCTAAACTAGGGCTAGCAGACTTATAGTTTAGGGGAATTGAAACCCCAGGTACGATTGGTCTTCGTTGAGGATCCTGGTTACTAATCTAGCAATGGCTATATGCACAGCCCTAGACTCCTCTGTGTTCACTATTTCTGGGGGAATAGAATAGGATGGTACAAAAGTCTTACCCGAGGGAGATGCTTGAGTCCTTCTTGCATTCCTTGTGCGCAATTTCTTGACTTTTTCTGGGTCAGTAGCTATTGCACGCAATGGAGTAACCCTCAGTGCTTCAGCTTGCATGGCTTCATTATTTGCCATGACTTCAGCCATGGAGGGAGATGAAGATCCTGATTCTTGAGATGATGAGGATGATGAAGACATTTTTCGCTGATGGTTTTTGAGAGGATGAAAGCGAAAATAGCAGAGAGTTTCAGAGTTTCTTTTGGGAGAAGAAAGGGTGGTACTACTTTCAAAAGAAGAAACTATTATATGAGGATGTCTCTTCCTATTCTTGGACCTTTCAAAATAAGGATGAAAATGCCCAAATAACCCTCTTAAAAATAATTGAAATAAAAAGTCCCTTTCATCCCCCTGTTGTAGGCACAGTTAATTGCTACAACTCCTCATATTGACAGGTACCCAATTTGTCCCTCAAAGTCTTACACTGACTAGCCTCAAAAACTTTAGAAAAGATGTCACAGGACAATGTCATGACATCCTGCATGACATTGTACCTAGTCAGCATCTGCTTCATCCATATCATCTTAGAGCAATTTCTGTCAGCTGCTATGTGTTCAGCTTCAACATTGTATAGGACTACACAGTCTTGCTTCTTGCTGGTCCAAGGAATAAGATTGTTTCTCAAGAAGACACATTCATCAAAAGCATTTTTACACAAGCTTTGATCAACACTTTCTCTACTTGCTTTCTTGGACAACTTCAAATATGGAGGAGTAAAAGTCCTAGTGTGGCTGTTATTCTTTATTTCAAGCTTCTTGACACAATTCCTTCCATACTTGCTATGTGAAAGAAGTGTTGAGTCTTCCATCTGTTAGACTTGCAGTCCAAGAAAATGAATCAACTTTCCAATGAGGCTCATCCCAGATCCAGCTTGCAGTTGGTTGTCAGAATGTCTCACAATTGTGTCAGGTATTCCTCCAAAAGCTATGTTGGTAACATAAGTTTGAAGCACCATGATCTTTCCTCCTTTGACAGAGAGGGTTTCTTCCAAGACTCTCTCCGTATCCTTTGATGAGAAGATACTTGGTTAGCCTTTCATGCCAGATACTAGTACTTTGCTTTAGTACTTTAGAAGTGGTCAGATGTCTAGACATTGGATGTGACATTCTGACTTCCTGTCCAGCCTTATCCTTACTACAGATTCTCCCTTTGTCCATGTGAATTCTTGGTATCCTTCTGACTCCCTCTATGGAACCGATCCTTTTCATTCCTCCGAGATGTGGATGACCGATTCTTGCTGCCACAACTTTACTTCCTCTTCATCTTTGTCAGAGAACACAGAGGAGTGGTGTTCTCGATTCCCACATGTAGCTTGTCCTTTGATCGACTCCTCTCATAATCACTACTTGTTCATCATTGATTACAAGACATTCATTAGTGAAGTTGTTGTGAATCCCATATCACATAGTGACTTATGCTAATGAGATTTGCATTCAGACCTTTTACCAGCAGCACTCCATTTAGATTTGGAGCTCCATACCAGTTTGAGTTTCCAACACCTTTGATTTCTCCTTTAGCTCTATCTCCAAAAGTAACAAAGCTGGTAGAATGAGGCTTAACATCATTGAGAAGATTCCTGTCTCCAGTCATGTGCTTGGAACACCCACTGTCAAAGTACCAATCTTTCTTGGCAGACACTCTAAGAGAAGTGTTAGCTACCGAGCAACTTCTTCTTCCACTGTTGAGTGTATGATACCCTGTTGGTTTTAGGCTTCCCATAAGAACCTTGATTGGGATATCCATGTAGCCTGTAGCAAAAAGATTTTATGTGACCAAACCTTCCACAATAATGACATCTCCATCTTTGAAACTTTTTGTTCATGTTTCTATGATTTTGATGTTGAACCCAATGTTGTGACATCTGTTTTGACATTGGTTTATTAGGTCTGTTCTTCCTTTTGTTATTAACAAACTTCTTAGCCTCCACATATCCTGAGGCAGACCTATTTCCTGTTTTGTGGTGTGACATCTTCTTTGCCATGGACTTTCCAGGTTTGTTCCTCTCCTGGTTATTGGCAAATCTCTTTGCAGCAACATACCCTGAGCCAGACACATTTCCTGTTTTGTGTTGTGACAACTGTTTTGACATTGGTTTCCCATGTCTCTTCTTCTTAGTGTCACCAATGTGTTTCTTTTCACCACATATCCTAGACCATGCTTATTTCGCTTTGTCCAAGTCAAGAATTTCTTCCAACTTATCGATCCAGATGTCAACATTTTGACGATTTAGACATCGATCAAGTTTGGAGTTCAACATTATAATATCACTATTGAGGTGATTTATAGTGGTGTGTTTTCCTTTTCTCGATCTCACTTCACATTCTCGACTTCAACTTCTCAATCGTTTTTCTTCCTCATTTCTGACATACTTCACCATTTTTATACACACTTCGTAGGTTTCAAAGAAGCTCTTCAAATGTCACTTCCTCATCACTAGAATCCATATCGAATTGTACACTCGGAGAGAAGCTGACAAGTTTGACACCTTCTTCCTCAGATTCACTTCCTGAATCACCATCAGACCAAGTGATAGCCATTCCTTTCTTTTGTTTCTTTAGAAATGGGGGACATTCAGCTCTAATATGTCCAAATCCTTCACATCCATGACATTGGATTCCACTGCCTTGACTTCCTTTCTCCTCTGACTTGGATCTTCTGCTGGAGTCATAAGATCTACTGATGTCAGATAAAATGTCCTTGACATTTGACCTTGACTTTGGATCAATCCTCTTGATGAGCTTGTTGAACTGTCTTCCAAGCATAGCTATAGCTTCAGATATCTTCTCTTCATCTTCCACCTTGCATCCTTCCTCAGTATTAGATACAAGTGCTATGCTCTTGTTCTTTTTGTCAACAGTTTCACTGATTCTCATCTCAAAAGTCATAAGAGATCCTATAAGTTCTTCAACCTTCAAGGTGCTGATGTCCTGAGCCTCCTCTATTGCAGTCATTTTCATTGCAAACCTTTTAGGCAAGGATCTGAGAATCTTTCTCACCAGCTTTTCTTCTGACATCTTTTCACCAAGTGCTCCTGAGGCGTTGGCAATCTCCAAAATATTCATGTGAAACTCATGAATAGTCTCATCTTCTTTCATCTTCAAATTCTCAAATTTGGTAGTGAGCATCCAAGTCTTGACATCTTCACCTTGGATGTTCCTCATGAGTAGTTTTGAGAGTGTCCCAAACATCCTTGGCCAGCTCACATTGATGGACCAGTCTGAAGATGTTTATGTCAATACCATTGAATAGGGCATTCAATGCTTTAGAGTTCCCCAGAGCTAGCTCCTCTTCCTCTTTGCTCCATTCCTCCTCAGGTTTCAAGACAGTAGTCTCATCTTTCTCAAGCTTGATGGGATGTTTACATCCTTTGTCAGCAGCTCTCCAAGCCTTAATGTCCACTGATCTTAAGAAGGAAACCATACGAGGCTTCCAGTAATCATAATTAGACCCATCCAGAATAGGTGGTCTACCTCCAAATCCTCCTTCCTTATCCATTACGCCAGAAACTATTATCCCTAGATCTCACCCAGAAATAACAGGTAGGGTGCCTGCTCTGATGCCAATTGAAATTCCTGACAGCAGATACGTGATGTCACAAAGAATGTTATGACACACTATCTGACACTCTGCTATCAATTCACACAAAATATAAACAAAAAGAACACAATAAGTTGTTTACCCGGTTCGGTGTCTAACTACACCTACATCCGGGGCTACCAAGCCGGGAGGAAATTCACTATTAGTAGAATTAATTCGTGAATAAACCAACCAGTTTATCTCCTTCACTTAAAACTACCCAATGCAACTTCAACCTAAGTCCTACTTAGATCGAGTTCCTACTCCCCTCAATCACGGCAGTGATATCAACCTATTGAATAATTGAATTGTGAACACTTCAATAAACTATCTTGATCTTGCTTCAAAGCTTTCAATCAAGAGACAAACACTCGTGCTTCAAAGCTTTGAGTGATAAATTACCCTTACAAACAAATCCTAGTCCAATGTACTTATCAATTGATAGTTGCTTGGCTCACAAGAGAAACTAGAATTACACAATACAACTGTTAACTCTCCTAACAGTACACAAATAACAACCTGCTATATCTTCAATAAATTCGAAGCGTTGCGAGTGTAAGGTTGAATTCCTTTATAGAAGCGTCCGAAACTTCGTTTGGGCTTCCATAAAGATAGCTAGGTTCACTTAATTTAATCCTAAAACATGGTCTTTTCAACAACCAATTTAGGTTTAATTAAGATTAACCTAGCAGCCACGTGAGCATGCTTTCTAATAACATAAAACAATATTTAGCAGCTCAACAAACTTCCCGAAAGTCTCAGAAAAAGCAGTTCGAGCAGAATGTCACAATGTCATAACATCTGTTATGACATCGATCGTTTTAGAAATTTCAAAGACGACTTTAGCTTCCATTCGAAATGTCCTTTAACATCCTTAGCAAGTAGGATTTATCTTCAATCTCTGAATGTCATGACATTTATCAAGACATTGCTAAAGCCTAGTTTTACCAAAATTAATGCCAACTAAAACACTAACATAGGGGATCAGATTTAACACATGTTCTCGGTATGGAATAAGATTCGGATGCTTCGTGTCCCATTCTCCCTTGATCTGACTAATCACCAAGGTTGAGTCTCCATATACTTGCAAGAACTTGATCCTCAAGTCAATATCAGCTTTGATACCCATTATGCACGCTCTACATTCAACCATATTATTGGTGCAGTCAAAACATAATCTGGCGGTGAAAGGTGTATGGTCGCCTTTAGGAGATGTATTCACAACGCCAATATTGTTGCCAAGTGCGTTAGAAGCTCCATCAAAGACCATGATCCATTGGGATCCTGGCTCAGGTCCTTCATCCGGTCTAGGTTCTTCGTAATTGGTGACTAACATAATATCCTCGTCCGGGAACTCGAAATGCATAGACTGGTAGTCATCTATGGCTTGATGAGTCAAATGATCAGCTACCATACTTCCTTTAATAGCTTTCTGAGTAGTATATTGAATGTCGTATTCGGTCAAGATCATTTGCCATCTTGCTATTCTTCCGGAGAGAGAAGGTTTCTCGAATATGTATTTTATTGGATCCATTTTAGATATCAATAAGGTAGTGTGAGTCAACATATATTGTCTTAGTCGGCGAGCAACTCAAGTCAAAGCGCTGCAAGTTTTCTCGAGCTGTGAGTACCTTGTTTCACAATCGGTAAACTTTTTGCTAAGGTAGTATATTGCATACTCTTTTCGACCAGACTCGTCATGTTGCCCCAACAAACACCCCCATTGAATTCTCTAATATTGTTAAGTACATGATTAGAGGTTCAACTGGTGGCATCAGGATTGAAGGTTCTTGTAGGTACTCCTTGATTTTGTCAAAAGTTGTCTGACAATCGTCGTTTCATTCTACTATTTGATCTTTCTTCAGTAACTAGTAGAATACCTTTGCGCCTGCCCGAATAAAGTTCATTCATATCTTAAATTATTTGGTAAAAATATTATTACAATAAAAAATAAAAATTATGATATTTATGTATGTGTTTTAATATATCTTTACACATATTCACAAGTTTGAATTCAAAAATGTCCAGAATAATCATCTCACTAATATTTCTTAATAAATATTGTGCTATTAATATAATATATAACTTCATAAATATAATTTATTTGATCACGTATATGATTGCAACTTAAAATCTGATGCGTAAAAATGAAATATGACACACAAAATGGTTGCGACGTAAAAATTTGCTACGAAAAATGAAATATAATCGTGTGTAAAATTTGCGAATAAAATTTTCAAATTTCAAACATTACATGTCAGTTTTGCTGAACCACTGTGTGCATAGGTCATTTTCGTATGTTCATTTTTTTTTGACATAGCGTACGGTCGCACTTTAATCCGTCAGAGTTGTTTTATCCGAGCATATTTAATTATAATTTTGATCTGAACCAAACCGTTTTACAGAACTTTTTACTCGTCTCAATGACAATTTTTACTTTTTGATATTCTTGCATCTTTTCATTAAACTTATGTCCATGATCGACTTTTACTTTTTAAAATTGACTTTTTTTTCCGAGTAATATAAAAATTATTAAATTAATATATAACAATTTTTCATTTTTTCTTTGCCATTAAAACTAAAACTTTTTATTTTTTTAAATTTATTTCAAATTTTTTAATACATTATTTAATTATTTATTTATTTTTTATGTTAAAATTTATTTTTTAAAACACTTAAAAGTTACTGAGAAAAAAAATGAAGAAAGAAAGAAGAAAAAAGGCCTCCATGCTAGATGGCGGCCCTTGAAGGGTGGTGGCATAATGGAAATTTATTTCTAAAAGAGTGGCATATGGGTCAAATTCCATAAAATAAACTATGATCAATTTTTTTGCGTGTCAGGACAACTTTTGCTATGATGTCCATGAAATATTATGATTGATTATTTTTCAAAATCAAAATAAATTTGGTAAAATTCTTATCTTGATTCCTTAATTATATTCGTTTCACATTGATCTTTTAACTTTTTTTTGAGTCATTTAGGTCTCTTAATTTTTAAAATATTTTATTTTAATTTTTTTATCTAATTAATAACGGAATTAGCTATCGATTTTAAAGTTTTTCTGTCGTTAATTAAATAAAAAAGACTAAAATAAAATATTAAAGTTAAAGAATCAAAATGACGGAAAAAAAATTAAGAGAACAATGTGAATCCAAAGATATAGTATTTTACCTAATTTTTTTTCCTACAATTACTTTAAACAGTGTTAAAAAAATTGTTATGGTTAGTAATTGTTATATTAATATCTAACTTTTTTAAAGGTTAAATCAATAGAATTTCATGTATTAGAGGTAAATAATAATAAAAAATTTAATACATAAAATATTTTTGCAGATACTATATAAATGATACTTTATGTAATGAAATCTGTAATTAAAAATTTATGTGATATACCCTTAAATATTAATAAATTATAATAGAATGTGTTGTTTGATTGAAAACGAATAAATATACTCTACTCACTTTTCTATTTATCTTATAGGACATTGAAGACACATGTAATAAGACATATCTATTCATCTATAGGATATTGAAGACATAGTAATCACACATATGCAGTCACAGTGAAAGAACTTATATAATTTTTGCATTTGATATATATATCTTTCAAGCTGGTGGATTGTGATCATTATCAAAGATTGATCAAGGTATCTTTAATTTATTTCATACAGAAATATGTATCAAGTTTTAATATTTTTTTATTATGCCTTACGTTTGAACAAAAAAGTAATTTTATTTTTCATTGAGATATTTTCTTTTTTTTCTGATGTCCAATATCTTAGAATGTTACCCTTCCTTAATAGACAAGCTACTATGTATGCATATAGTACTTTTTATTATGGGTGTCTATCAATTTTGCTGCCTTCATTCTCTTGCCATTTTTAATCATCAGTTTGCCTCCAAAGCATGCCAAATTTTGGAATCACTTAACATAATGGTTCTAGAATCACTGCAGAATGGAATATTACCTTCGTCGTGAAGAACACCAATTATTGGCATAGTGGCATAATGTATCTTACGACACTATTCCTATTGATATTAATTATAGAGAAGAGCTTTATCAAAGTGTTCTTGCCATCACTCCTATTTCTATTGATATTGCAGCAGAGACTTCATTATTTATTGGCACATCAAGTGCAACATTATTTTGCTTGAGACATTCATAACAAATTAAAGAAATTATTAGAAAAAACAATCATTGAAGTTGAAGTTGGAGCTTGTATTGCTAGAATAGTTAGAAATGGCAATAACAAAACTACAGAATTATACAGTTATGAAAGAAATAATATGTTAGCATAGTTTCATGTTCTTGGCAGCAGACTATTCTAATGACAAAGCCTACACACCAATTGACTTAAAACCAAAAATCAATACACATCAGCCTATATCTAACTACTCTGTCTCTGACAATAAAGACATTCTAATTAAATCACAAAATAATTCATATGTTCAAGCCATGCTAACAGACATCAATTTCTGCAGAAAAATTGCATCCAACCAACTACAGAGAAGTGTTTTAGTTTACAAATTGACTGCACCAGGCTGCATTTTCTAGACTACATTGTTGCCGAAGAATGAAATGAAACATGAAACAATTATGTAATGCCCTGTTACTTGTAAAACTAAGAGCAGTCAAATATGTTATCACATGTCAAGGCATGGAATTAGATATTAAAAGGTTTCCTATGGCATTAAATACAAAACAAAAAATGAGCAAGTCAAATACAAGTACAATCAGATGCCCAATAATAATAATTAGCCAGGAAAGTCACATTACATGAGTAGACCTTTGACACTATAATTATGTGGGTAGTTATGGACTGATTTCAGTTCATTACTATGTTGTTAATCTCAGCCCAACCCCAAAAAATGTTATAGTCAATAGGCATTATTATGAAGACAAAAACAATGCGCATAACTAACATAATACTCAAAAATAGAAGAAAAAACACAACTAAAGGGACAATCATACTTAATCATAATAAGTCAAGTTTGTCATTTCTCATCCAGTGTTACTAATAGTAGATCACATAAAATAGTTGATTGTTAGAAATACAATATGAGAAATAACAGATAGCATACCGGGTAAATAGCAGAAGTCGCGTGAAATGCAATAGCCAAGACACAACTATATATAGTTTTCTTACCACTCACAAGGAATGCCACCTTCCTCTTAGAGCATAAAAATAATCTACTTGAACACGACTCAAAAAATTTCTTAGACAAGCAACTATGTGAGTCTACTGATCTACCCATGTTTGGAATTACTCTTAATTTAATACATCAGTTTGACACATGCATGAATGTCAATGAAACCAAAAAGATAAATTATCAATCATGTTAATTTTCCTTTCTCCACCTTTTCCAGCATTGTAAACCTTTTATATCTACTGCAGTTAGAAATCAAGAAAAAATTAGAGTGAGCACCTTAGAAATCGAACAACAACAGCGAGGGTGGTGTTCTGCTAGTAAAGCAAAGTGAAAACTTTCCATGTAACAATTAGAAGATCGAAATGTTAAACTAAAGAAAAGCTTAGACACAGACTTACTTGCAGTAACATAAAAGCTTTGGTGCCAATGTGTTTACACACTCGCTTGTAGTAACATAGAAGCTTTAACACAGATAATTCCTCCAAGGGGTGAAAGCGAACTTGCTGGATTAGAAGTGCTGCTCAAATTCTTGATTGAATTTACTGAAATAGTAACACCCCCATCGCATTCATAGTGCACAACAGACCAACCATTATCGTTGAATCCATTGACAGCATCTTTGAATCCTCTGCAAGAATGATTGATTATTAAAACCAACCATTGATAGTGCACAACAGACCAATCATTGATCTTCTTACTGTTATCAAAAAGGGTTTCTAGGGTTGTAGATGATGAAGCCGCGCAGAGAGAAGAGAGAGAGGCGCTGGGTTAAGTTTAGGATTCAAGAAGTTTGCACAAGAGGGTTGCCACAATGCTAATGTGTAAGGGTTGTCCCTTTTTAAACAAGTTTTAGCCATTATCCACTGAATGTTGTATTACCCGGGTAATAAAAAATGCCTTTTGAATTTGAAAATAATTTGGACAATATGTCCTAACACACACTCCATTGAATTCTCTAATATTGTTAAGTATATGATTAAAGATCTTCCTTCAACTGGTGGCATCAGGATTGGAGGTTCTTGTAGGTACTCCTTAATTTTGTTAAATGTTGTCTGACAATCGTCGTTCCATTCTACTACTTAGTCTTTCTTCAGTAACTTGAAGATTGGCTCACAAGTAGCAGTCAAATGTGCAATGAATCTGGAAATGTAATTCAGTCGTCTTAAGAAACCTCTGACTTCTTTCTCGGTACGGAGAGCTGGCATTTTTTGAATAGCTTTAACCTTAACAATGTCAACTTTGATACCCTTACCACTGACAACAAATCTCAGGAGTTTGCCGAATCTGACTCCAAAGTTGCATTTGCTCGGATTCAATCTCAATCTGTATTTCTCCAGTCTATCAAACAACTTACGCAAATGATAAAGATGTTCTTCTTCGATTTGAGATCGAGTTATCATGTCGTCGACGTAGACCTCTATCTCGTGATGGATTATAACATGGAATAAAGCTACCATAGCACGCTGATATGTTGCGTCAACATTCTTTAACCCAAACGGCAAGACCATGTAACAGAAAGTCCCCCACTGTGTAACGAAAGTAGTCTTCTCCATGTCTTCGGGGGCCATCTTTATTTGATTGTAATCGGAGAAACCATCCATAAAGGAGAAAACTTTATGTGGAGTGGTGTTGTCAACCAGGACATCGATATGTGGAAGCGGAAAGCCGTCTTTCGGGCTTGCCTTATTCAAATCTCGGTAGTCTACACGCATACGCACTTTGTCATCCTTCTTAGCTACAGGCACAACATTTGCAACCCACTGTGGATAGGAAGTAACGGCTAAGAAACCGACATTGAACTGCTTCATGACTTCGGCTTTAATTTTCTCATACATTTCAGAACGCACAGGGCGAACTTTCTACTTTACAGGGAGAAAACCTTCTTTCGTTAATAGTCGGTGTACCACAATGTCGATATCGAAACCTGGCATTACTTCGTAAGACCAAGCAAAAATCTCGATGTAATCTCGCAACATCTGGATCAAGCTCTCTTTAACAATGTTCTCAAGACACGCTCCTATCTTGATCTCTTTTTTGTTTTTGTTGGTACCTAGATTCACAACCTCGACCGATTCTTCGTGCGGCTATATGGCCTTTTCCTCCTACTGTAGTAGTCTAGCAAGTTCTCCTGGAACTTCACAATCTTCCTCACATTCGTCATCGGCTTGGTAGATTAGATTATCGAATTCATATTTAGCAATAGCAGTCGTTATCGAGGGGATCCAGAGTGAATGTGGATCTGCAGTTTATTATGTGGGTGTGTGTAAGAACACGTAGCTTTTGAAAAGGTGATAAAGTAAAAGGAAAGTCAGAGAGCACAATATTTGAATGCAAAAGTCCAATAATTTATTGAATTAAAATATGCGAATGACAAATAATAACCCTCACAAATGAGCCACTGTGCCTCAGGCAAGGCACTAGGCTTAAAGTCTTATTGTTCGAAACTATAAAACTTAAAATAATAAAACATAAAAAACAACTACTCCTGACTAAAGGAGATTGGCATAACATCCTTAGCCATCCAATTGTTGAGTCCATCGTCGGTAGTAGGGAAGATCCAATTGTTGATGTCGAAGTCACCATCATCGTCTTTTATAGCATGAACTTCATTCTTATTGATGCAGAACGGAGGTCCACCAGCATGTTCGCGACGTATCATCTTCTGACCTTTGGAAGTGAAGCCTAAACCAATCTTGTCAGATTTGAATGGAAATTCGGGTAACTGACCCCAAATAGTACAACCTCCTTCTTCAACTACAGTTCTGCGTCTTTCAGCGTGACCATCTTCAGTGGAACTCTAGTAATCTTAGGAGTCACATGAGAGTCAACAGGAATGACTCGTGGAACTACTTCAAAACCTTGACAGGGAGTCTCGATAAATTCGCCTTCCATTTCGATGTATCGGAATGACTGCAGATGGCTTACCATATACTCTTCTTCTCCGCACATTGTGACGATCTTCCCCTTCACTGGGTACTTCAACTTCTGATGCAAGGTAGAGGTAACAGCACCTGTCCCAAGTATCCAAGGGCGTCCGAGCAGGTAAGAATAAGTTGGACGAATATCCATCACAAAGAAAGTAGAGTCAAAAGTCTCGGAACCCACTTTGATCTGCAGGTTGAGCTCTCCAAGTACTGTTCTCTTTGAATCATCAAAATCTTTTACGATTATGTCACTGGGTTTCATGACCACTTCTTTAGCATCGAGTCTATCGAGAGAACTCTTCGGTAGGACATTCATAGTAGAGCCAGTATCCACCAATACGTGAGACAACGTAGTGCCCTTACACCCTGTAGAAATGTGCAAGGCTTTGTTGTGTTTCCTTCCGGCAGTAGTTAAATCAACATTAGGAAAGCCCAAACCATTGTCTGCGGTCAGGCTAGCAATACAACTTTCGAATTGGTCAGCAGAGGTGTCTTGCGGTATATGAGAGTTCTTCAGAAACTTCACCAAGGCTTTAGCATGAGCCTCGGAGCGCAAAAGAAGTGCTAGCATGGAAATCTTGGACGGGGTTTGTCCCAACTGCTCCACAATATTATAAATCGCTCTTCTTAATAATCTTCATGATCTCCTCCATCTCTTTCTTGGAGGTGTCTTCAGCAACTTCCTTTGGTACTTTTGTTTGAGCAGGCTGAGTCACTTTCTCTTTTCCCCGAGCCTCAAGAGTTGGTTCAACAGCAGGAACACGAACTGGTGCAGTAGTGTCTTTTAGAGGAGAGATATTTAGAGAAAACACTATTCTGGTTCTAATTACTTTGTTTGATCCAGTAATGTTGTCAACATCAGGACTAGCAGCTTCAATAATACTGTCTTCGATGGTCAATGGTTCTTTCTTTATGCCATAATAGTAAACTTCGGCTCCATAATTCCAAGGTATGGCTTTGTTAGAGGAATATGGAACTGGTATGGGCGAGGTAATAATCAGAGGTGCCACTCTAGGTGCAGGATCGGAAGAGGTGATCCTTATTGTGTTCACATTAGGCATGGCAAATAAACCCGGCCCATTGCGCCCGCCCAAATTAGCGGAAAACCCGCTTAACGGGCGGGTAAAACCCGTTTTTTATTTACGGGGGCGGGTGATGGTAATACCCGCCCCGCACCCGCACCCGCCAACTAAATTTATTTTATTTTATTTGTTTTTAATAGTTTTATTACTTATTTACACTTTTTATACTTTTTAATGTTATAATATTATGTTTATTAGAATTATTATTTATTTTTTTGAAAATAAAATTTAAATAAAACTATCAAACTTGAAAAATACTTTTAAAATAATTAAGTATTTAGTTTAATTATTTATTTTTAACTTTATTGAAAAAAATATAAATTAAAAAATAAAATAAAAATTTTATTCGGGCGGGTGCGGGTGAACCCGTTTCTTGTTGGGGGTGGGGGCGGGTGAACAAATTTTAGCCCCGAACGGGTGCGGGTGCGGGTCTGGGTCTGGGAGGCGGGTGCGGGTCTGGGTGTGCTTAAACCCGCCCCGTTTCCATCCCTAGTTCACATCAGCATATTCTTTGGGATAATCATCATCTCCCCATCTGGTTGCTTTGATGTCTTCGATTGCAATCTTGTAGATTTCAAGGACGGTATATTTCACCATGAAATCGAACTTTCCACATGGTTGCCCCAAGTATCCCAGACTTCTGGTATGGCTTCTTTTACGCTTACGTCTTTGATTAATGTCTTCGATTGCAATCTTGTAGCTTTCATGGGCGGTATATTTCACCATGAAATTGAACTTTCCACTTGGTTTCCCCAAGGTATCCCAGACTTCTGGTATGGCTTCTTTTACGCTTACGTCTTTGATTTTCAAGCTTTTGGAAACATCTTCGCACAAGCTCTCTACAGACAGAGTTTTCATGAACAGTACTTCTCAATTTTCTATCAGGCGCTGAACACGTCTCTTCAACCAGGCACATCCATTGGGCTCGGACGTGCAGTAACGACAATTGTCAAAACATCCTAGAAATAAGTCGGCTTGTAGCAGATTTTTCTTAACATTCATCAAGGGAGTAGTCAACTCATTCGCAACAAAGACATATGAGTCGTTATCAATGGCGTTGGTACTCTTGTCATGATCAGGCATAGGTGCGTTGATCACATTCGGGGTTTTGGCAGGAGGGTCAAATTCAATTTCTTGAGCTTCAATAATGTCTTGGATCTTGTTATTCAGGGCCCGACAGTTGTTGGTGTCGTGCCCTGGACTATTGGAGTGGTATGCACACCTTGCATTAGGATTGTACTTCGAAGAGGATGTATTGACATGCTGATGAGGATCTCTCAAAGTAATCAACTCTACTTTCAACATGTGTTGTAATGCTTGAGACAACGTCATATTGATCTTCGTAAATTATCTTCTTGGCGTGTTCTGTCTACGCGCGTTTTCTTGTTGATGTTGCACTGGTATGGGATTGGAAATCAGGACTTCCCCTACAGATTGATTGTGGTCAGCTTTATCATGGCTCTTCTGACCATACACAACATTGGATTCTTTCTTCCCACCAAAAGATCTCTTCGCAACATTTGAAGATGTCTCAACTTAAATCTTTCCACTCTTGATTCCAGCTTCAATACGTTCGCCTGTCAATATCAACTCGGTGAATCCAGCTGAGGAATTTCCAATCAGATGATTGAAGAATGGACCTGTCAAAGTTCCCATAAACATGTCAACCAATTCCCTATTAGATAGGGGCAGCTGGACTCTACCTTCTAGATCTCTCCATTTTTGGGCGTATTCTTTGAACTTCTCATCACGACCCATAGACATACTCTATAGTTTCATACAGGTCAGAGTCAATTCAACATTGTACTGGTACTGTTTGTAGAAAGCATCTGCCAACTCATTCCAAGTATGAATGTGAGTATTCTATAGATGATAGTACCATTCTAACTATGCTTCAGATAGACTCTCTTGAAAGAAATGCATCCACAATTTCCTATCAGCAGAGTGGGGTTGAATCTTCTAAACATAGGACTTCAGATGAAGTTTTGGACAAGAAATGCCATCATACTTAGCAAAAGTAGGAACTTTGAACTTGCGGGGAATGACCACTCCAGGAACCAAACTTAAGTCATCGAAGTTCAGTCCTGACATTTTTCAAATTTTCCACAGTATTCATACGGTCTTCGAGTTGCTTATACTTTTCGTTGTCAGGAGGATATTGCTTGCTCATATAGTCTTCTCCTTCTTCATCTTGAGACCCATGATGGATTCCTTCATTGGCCTTGACACTTCCTTCAATTTCTCCACTCTTTTTTGAGAATTCAAGCTGTCTGACTACCTTGACCGGACCTTTGAACCTTTTCCCCATGTTGAGAATACCGGCAATCTTCTTCTTTTTCTTTTTGATGATGAGCTCCTTCAGATCTTTCTGTCCTTGGGTCAAGTTGGTGAACATCTCTTGGAACTTAGCGTTCTGAGCCTAGAGATCTTTGATAGTTTGTTCGAGATCCATCTTCTACGTGAAATAAATAGCGAGAGAATAAGAAAACCGATCTTTAGAGTACTTGTTCTGAAATGATATGCTATGATATACAATGTTATGCAATGCAATGTTTTCAAGAACCTTAGGAATTTAAATTTGGTAAATAAGCACGAACAAACTTGTATTAATCTAATTAGTAATACAAAAGAAAGTTTAAGTTCAAAAATAAAATTCCTAATGCTTAGGCCTCCCATGGGCGCTTCCTCTTTGTGTTGACGTAGGTGTTAATGCTCTGTTCCTCGTGAAGTAGCTTCGTCAGCTCCAATAATCTTTTCTCGCTTGCATAGCACTGGGCTTCGAAGGTATCCCTTTCTTCTTTAAGTTGAATCCAAGATCTCTTCAATTCTTTGAAATCGGTAGGCATGTCTGAATGGAGAATGGGATAAGACTCATTGCCTTCGATAACAGGTTCCATAATTACTGGTAGGATGACAACATATGGCATGATGAGATTTTGAGCGCGAGCCCGCACCCATTGGAGGTAAGGTTCCCAAGTAATGAAATTTTTATGCCCCAAGGTCTTGGTATCAATTTTCTTCACCATGCCCCAAGCATGCTCAAATCTTCGACGGTAACCTTGGAGATCGTTGTTGTAGTCAAATACAATGCCTTTGATTAGAATATCATGAGGACCGTCTCGTTGAGCATAACCAAATTGTCGTAGCGCTAAGCAAGGGTTGTAAGTGATACCTCCTCTTATGCCAAGGAGTGGTACATTAGAGAATTCTCCACAACGATCAATGAAAGTGAAGTCCTTTTGAGAGTAGAGACACCAACGAATATCTGAATGAGAGAGTGACATTAACCTTTGAGACCATTTCAAACCTTGTTCATTCTTCATTAATGATTGGGGAAGGTGCGAAATAAACTACCTAGATAATAACGGTATGCAACACATGAGAGTTCCTTGTCTTTTCATAGTAAGAGTGTGAAGAGAATGCAAGATATCTCTGAGTAAGGTAGGGACAAGATTATGAGTGAGGAATATCTTGATGGCATTCGCGTCTATGAATTGATCTGGATTAGGGAATAGCACCAAATCATAGATTAGTAAGGCCAAAATATCTTCGAAAGTGTGGAAACTCATAGCCCTTAAGAATTCTCGAGCCTTCTTTATCAGAAACTTAGCAAGCAGACCCTTAACTCCACTTCTTGTTTTCCAATTAGCTTTAATGTCTAACCGTTTTAGATGTAAAGCTACTACAATATCTTTAAACCTCAGAACTTTTTATGAACTGCTAAAAGGTATCTGATCAAGGATGGGTATCCCAAATAGCTTAGAGAATTCTTCCATTGTAGGTACCAACTGATAATCTGGGAAATTAAAGCAGTGATGTTTTGGATCAAATAACTGCAATACGACGCTCATCATATCTTCTTCAAAGCCGGAGGTAACCAAGTCGAGTAGATAACCATGCCTTTTGATGAACTGGGCGTGATTGGGAACTTGTGAGAGTAACTCCTTGAGTTGAGAAGGTATACCCACGAAGTTGATTCGGATAGTCTTCCTGGAAGTCGTAACCCTACAACACAAAGCAAAAGTAAATCCCTATGTCCTTGAAATGGTTAGAAATGTTATGATGTCATGATGTCATGTTTAAGTAGAAAGCACAAGTAATTCACGCAATAAACCTAGGTTTAAGGCTTGCATGAGATATAGGTGTCTACCCTACCGGAGTTTAAGTTGGTTCAACCTGTCCTACAATAGTAACCGGGTTCTAGGAATCTCATATCACAGATCTTTCTCGCAGGCTTTATTTCAATATGAATACCAAATGGTCGACCGAAACATCCCGAAAGTCTAATCTCAATGAGTGTAGCATTGAGTATCAACCAACCTCAGTCTACACTAAAGTCGGATATCTCACTACTTTCTAATGGCCAAGATGGGTCCATTAGAATTCTAAAAATTTAATTAGTGCTTGATGACACCACGCAGACGCCAACGGACACCTAAGTTGGCCCGTCCCACTTTTGAACGGACTTAAACGGGACAGACCGCCCACTTTACCACCCCTACACGATACTAGTGCGTATGGTTTTACAAACACAAATTTGGGTATGTTTGTTTGATGAATTAAATTTATAATCTCACGAATGTTATTTCTAGGAATAGTAAGTATTGCTTGGAATATAATTCCCATCAAATTGTTTGATAAATTATTTAGGTTTCTTAGAATATTTTAAAATTTTATTTTATTTATAATTTAAAAAATTCAAATACAATAAAATAAATATTAAAATGATATATAGTTATAGTTGATTTTTTTATTATTCTCATGAGAATATAAAATTCTTACCCGAGAATAAATTTCTAAATTTTTATGAGTAAATCATATTTCAAAGAATAGAAAATACCAAAAATAATTTATTAATATTTCAAACAAATATTGGAATATGAGATTTGCAATCTCTCATTCTAAGAAATCTTGTTTATATTCATGAAACAAACACACCTAAAAAATTGGCATAACTTTTACTTATCCTCATTTCATAGTAGCATTTACTAATTTATTTATTTTTTAATATATTTTGTCTTTATTTACACCAGTATTCCAATTATGCACCTCTAAACTTGATTTTCATTTTCTTTATCTTGCTATTTCATTAATTTTTACCTTAGTAAATTTCCATCTTTATTTTAATATATGCATAAAATAGTTAGAAAAAGGGGACGGTTTCCCATATTTTAATTCTATTCATTTTTTTTTTGTATGAAAACATTTTTACTTGTTAATACATTTAGACTTTGAAAGGATTTGGTCATTTAGACTTTGTTTGAAATGATTAACTCTAATCGTTAATAGTTTCTTTGTTTATTTTAATTTGAGTTCATTTGATTTAGAAGCATAAAAAGTTACTTACACATTCATTTCATGAAAGTAAGTTACATTTAAATCCTCTCTTCATCCTAAATAAACACTACATTTGATAAAATTATTTGTCATAAAATAGGTGTCGTTTTTAATTTTTATCTTTTAATTATATCTTTTAATTAATATTTTCAATTTATTATTTTTTACTGCACATTTATGATCATTCAAATAGATCAATAATAAATAAGGATAATTTTATAAATATATTACTCTCTCTTTCATTTATCATATTTTTTTAATCGACGTGAAATGACCACCTATGACATATATTTTAGGAAGGAGGAAGTAATATTTGTTAAAATGTAAAATAGTTGCTTTAGCATTAAAACATTTCTTTTTGTTTTTCCTTCATTCACGAAACCTTCCAAGTATAAAAAGATTTTATTCTAGTTTTAGAAATATTTTTGTTTATGTTGATTGTTGAATTGATGTTATTTTCTTATACATTTATATGGATTTATAATTATTTCATCTCTATTTGTAAAAATATATTCCGCTTCCCATTAGGATGTAATTAATTTTTAGAGTTAATACCTATTTTGCACCCTGCTATATAGGGCGCATTTGAAAAATCCCCCTGCAAAAAACAAGTTGCATGGATTCCCTCAATATTTGAAAAAAGTTTGTTTTTAAACCTTGGTCAGGCCACATTACTAAAAATGATGATGTGGCAGCGTTTTTTATTTAGTTTAATTTAAAGGATATGCCACATGTGTTAAATGGTTCATGGAAAGACCAAATTGTCCTCTTGAAAAACAATCTGAATGTTAACCTAGTTTGCCATTTCGTCTTCTTCTTCCGTTTTGGTCTGTGCGAACCACCACCAGCTCCTTTAGTGCTCTTTGTGTTCTTTCTCCTAATCCATTTCTTTCTCTGGACTTCCCCTGCAATATTGTTTCCTTGTTGTTGGCCATGTTCTGAAGACAGAGCCACCACTCCAAGCGATTCTGCTACTGATTCAACATCCACAAATTTGGATTTTGCAACTTCGTCTGGTTCTGCTGTTTTGTTCTGTGGCTTATTGATACCAGAATTTTGCATAACTTTGATTTCGGTGCTTTTCTTCTTCCCTTTAGCATCGCAATGACTCTCACTAGACAAGACATTAAAGAGCTTTTGACTACACATATTGGAACTTGAATCTTTCTTCTCCACTTCATCCATAAATTTGGGTAACGGTGACGCACGCAACCATTGACCAAATGCCAGATCTTGTTCTTCGAGTTCTTCAAATCCTTCTTCGTTCAGGTCCTCCACCGCTTCACAATCTTTCATTTGATGCCCCATTCTACCACATACAAAACTGAAAATGGTTAGTCTCTCATATTTGAATTGCACCCAAATCTTATTTTCTTTATAAGTTACCACCATCCCTCTTTTAAGAGGTTCCTTCAGATCTATTAAGATCTTCCATTCCTATGAGCTTCCTTGGAATCCTGTTATTCAAAGGAGCTGATGATGTTGCCTAGTTTTCTCGCCATTGTTTCAGATCTGAGCATGAGTGGGAGGTCGTATACTCTCACCCAAAAGGAACTAAAATGCATACTTAACTCAGAGGGTTGTTCCTAATGGCAAACAGAAGAAGAAGACGAAATGGCAAACTAGGTTAACATTCAGATTGTTTTTCAAGAGGGCAATTTGGTCTTTCCATGAGCCATTTTACACATGTGGCATATCCTTTAAATTAAACTAAATAAAAAGCGATGTCACGTCATCATTTTTAGTGATGTGGCCTGACCAAGGTTTAAAAACAAACTTTTTCAAAATGTTGAGGGAATCCATGCAATTTTTTTTGCAGGTTTTTTTTCTTCAAATGTACCCTATATGGCAAGGGAAAAAATATGTATTAACCCTAATTTTTATTACTTTCATTTTACTTTACTTTATTGTCATCCTCATTCGATAAAAGTTGTATCCCTCTCCCATAAACTTGTAATATTTTATTTAATTTGTGTATGCATGTACTCGATTATTGATCATCACTTACACAAACCAAATCTCTTTTTTAAACTAATATTTAATTGTGAATCATTTTAAACCCGTAAGACGACAAAGATTATAAGCGTCGCAATAACTACACGTGCACACTTATACGCTTGATCCTGAGCATTCTTACAATGAGCCTATTTTGATTAATTGTTCAAATTAGTCGTCTTAATAGACTAGTTCACTTTACTAGTACACTTGTAGTTTAATTGCTGTCACTTGTATGGGCCATCTTGAATGAGCTTTTATCATTTTATTTGCTACTTCCATGAATGTTTGCAATTATTTTGCTTCTCGTCCATCTCTCGCTCGTTGGTCCACATACCAAGTTCTCATTCAATTAGAATTTCATAGTATAGAATATGCCTGACTATTCTCTCGAGATTAATCAAGTCACATGGCTTGTATTGATCATAACCCGATTCATTCTTTCTCTTTATCCATTCACAAAGCATCTAAAATACTTACACAACAAACTTCTCAACCTCGATCCAAAGTCGATTCTTCTTTCTTTCTTCAAATAAAAAGGGTCTCACAGTAGGGAGTATACACTTGTCTATTCTTTCGAGATTAATCAAGTATTGTCTTGGTTAATCATAACCCTTCTAACCTTCTTTTATCACCACTTTTATAATTAAGGATCCAAACCTTGATCCAAAGTCAAGTGACTTTTCTTAAATAAACAAGGGTTACATAGTAGAGGGTAGACACTTGTCTACTCACTTGAGATTAATCAAAGACAAGTCACCTGACTTGAATTTGTTAATCATGGCCCAACTAAAACACTTTTAAATAGAAGGGATAGAAACCTCCCTTATCCCTTCCTAACTTGGTCAAGCACAAGTAACTTCGCTTGGGCTCGATTTCTGATCTTTTCATAAAAAGGACTAAATGGATAGTTAAGGTACCTACTCCAAAATATCCACCCAATATTTCAACACACGTTGGGGCCTTGGTCCTCAATTTTAGACATTAATGTTCAACAACAAAGGACAATGATCAGACAGACATCTAGAAAACACTTAGTTAATACAATTTAGCAAAGTAACCCACCACTATGAAAAATAGGAAAAATATATGCTTACATCTAACTTTAACATCTACACCGTATTAGTAAACATAATATATACTAATTTGATTTTTTATTATATTATGTTACTTTGGTTTCCGTGCCTCAATATTTTGATTTGTTACTATATACTGTGTAACAAAAAGTCAGTGTATGAATAGCAATGAGGAATACTATATGTTATAAATTCATTTCAGATTATTCATTCAAATATATACAACATGTTAAAATTTAATTGCAGTTTATTATTATAATATACTAAAAATTAATTTTAGTTTATCTTAATATATGAAAAATTAATTTTGATTTATTTATCCAAATATATAATATATATTAAAAATTAGTTTCAGTTTATTATTATAGTATTAAAAATTAATTTTTAGTTTATTTTTAAATATATACAATAGTTTATTTATTCAAATATATATTATGGGTTATATTTAAATTAATATTCTTTTAAAAATAATTGTAAATCAAAACACATTTTAATAATATATATTAAAATATAAATTAATTAAAATAATTTTAATAGTTGTTAATATTAAAATTATTAAAATAGAAAAATAATAATAATAATTTAAAATAATTTTTAATAACATTAAAAAGATTATACATTTAAATTCATAAATAAATATTTTATTAAGTATAAAATAATATTTATAGAATAATTATAATATTATTAAAATTTTTGATACTATAATATAATAATAATTTAATATATTGATAATGTATTGTCAATATTTATTACACGTATGATGAATATTTAACTAATAAATTATTTTAAACTAGTAAATTAGAGTAAAAAGGTTGACTCAATTGATAATGAATTGACTCATTAAAAAATAATTATAAATAAGATATTGATATTTAAAATAGTACTGTACTGATATTAACACTAATGTCAATTGTAATTTTTTCACAGTTAAGTTAAGTGCATACGATAGTTAATAATTTAATTGAACACATTTATAAAATAAATTTATGCCATAAAAATACAAAAGTTAAATCTTTTACATTTACCGACAAAATAATCCTTTTTACGAAAATAATAGTAAATGGGTGTAACCGTGTAGTCTCACAAAAGTCAAGTCTGGCCAGTGTCCAGCCAAACTCGGTGCAAAACACGTAAAAGGAGAGAAAAAAGTGTCCGAAATATACGTATTTAATCACCGTAATAAAAATCCACTGTACAGTATTACCGCGTATACTACTTAACACAATAACAATATCACAATAATCGAAGTTCTTATTCCAACTCAAAGCGAGTCAAAAGCTTTGCTGTACCTCGCCCTCACCTTTATTCTACGCACCCTCTCTGCTTATCCTGCGCTCCTTCACCGTTTCGTAGACTCAAATACTCAACACTACGCATCTTCTCCTCCTAAACCCTCACTCTCCACCGCTTCAACACTCTCGTCTCCACAATTTCACTCTTCCGTTTCGTTTCAGGTAACGAACGAACGTATTCATCGATCTATCATAATCTTCATTCTCACCTACTTTACTGTTTACTCTCGCAATTGAAAATCTACATGTTGTTTTGTGTTCATTATCGTGATTGAATTTCATCGAGTTTGTTCTTTCGATGATTTGATTCATGGATGAGCGTTTTTTTGAATTTTGATTTTGCTTTGGACCGATCTGTAACTACTGGCTTGAATTTTGATAGCTGTTTGTCTGATTGGCGTAAATTGATTCGATCTGGTTTCGTTAGCTTCACTTGATTTGAGTTATGTAACTGAAGCGTTGAATTTTTATCATAATTTTAACCGTACATTAATTGCGGTAGTTGTTGTTCAAGGATGATGATGATATTATGCAAATAATTTAGAATATCACTTAATTTTTTGTTTTTCATGGCATTGATTTCTGAGAGGTAGGTATTTGTTGTGAATTTTAGTTAATATATGAATCAATTGAGTGGAAGCGTTTGTATGATCAATTTTTCGTATCATGCGAATGAAATGAAGCTATGTTGAGTTGTTGACTTGAAATTTAATGATAGAACTCAATGCGATTGGATGGAAAATTCATACAAATGCAATATTTGGTTCTGTATTTCTTTCTGTCTGAATTGCTTGAAGTTGGTAAGATTGCTAGAATAGGATGTATCTACTTTCTTGCAATGAGTATCTACACGAAGTGTTATTGTTTTTAATGGACTATTTCTTGTAGGTTAAAAATGAACTATTATTATTATGATCTGACAGGCTTATGGATTAATTTTGTTAGGAAGGAATCATGAGTTGTTTCAGCTGTTGCCAAGAGGATGAGTTCCACAAGGTTGCTGAGAGTGGACCATATATTGTAAAAAATCCAGCAGGTAATTTGAGTTATAAGATAGAGGGTTGCATCAGGGATGATTTATATAATTTCCAACTCAAAAGAATTCATGCATTTGGACTCATAATATATATGTTGGATGTTGTTTACAATACTTTTTGTTAATTTGTTTGATTATTTTACTTGATGAGAATTTGTTGAAATTATATTGATAAATTTCACTATTCAGGGAATGATGGAAATTACCATGCTTCTGAGTCTACAAAACCAGGAGGTCAGACTGTTAAAGTGCAGCCCATTGAAGTTCCGGAGATACAGGCCGATGAACTAAAAGAAGTTACTGATAACTTTGGACAAGATTCTCTGATTGGAGAGGGCTCGTATGGAAGAGTTTACTATGGAGTTCTTAAGAATGGCCAGGCTGCAGCAATCAAGAAGTTAGATGCCAGTAAACAGCCTGATGAGGAATTCTTGGCCCAGGTATATATGTGCTACAACCTTGGCTCAGTATTTTGTTAGGTTATTGAAGTTATTCCCCTACAAAGACCTTGTGGTTTTCTGAACTTTCAGGTTTCTATGGTATCAAGGCTGAAACACGATAATTTTGTCCAGTTGCTTGGATACTGTGTTGATGGAAACTCCCGTATTCTTGCTTATGAGTTTGCATCTAATGGTTCTCTTCATGACATTTTACATGGTATATGATTTTCTCTTTCTATTGGTCAAGTTTGAAAAGTATCAATGTTGATAACCAGTGGTTGAATTTTTTTCTACATTTAGAGGGACTGAGAACATTATGGATTTTAACATAAGTTTTTGTTTTGATTTTGATGCCTTGACAGGCAATGTATCCCCTCCTTGAGATATCTATTAGTTTCATCATTGTTTTTTTAACATGTAGGCAGAAAAGGGGTTAAAGGAGCACAACCCGGCCCAGTTTTGACATGGGCACAAAGAGTAAAAATTGCTGTAGGGGCTGCAAGAGGGCTTGAATACTTGCATGAGAAGGCTGATCCCCATATTATTCATCGGGACATCAAGTCAAGCAATGTGCTAATCTTTGAAGATGATGTTGCAAAAATTGCAGATTTTGATTTGTCAAATCAGGCTCCAGACATGGCTGCACGTCTTCATTCCACTCGTGTTCTTGGAACCTTTGGTTATCATGCACCTGAGTAAGATTTCAAGTTACATATCACATCATATGCTTCTTTTTATCCTTATTGGTTGTGATGGACCCCTTTTTTTAATGTGAATGCTGAAGAATTATTGGAAAAGCCATATAAAATGTCCTTTATGCTACACAGTTGACTGGATATGCATGACGAATTCCTCTGTTGTGTTTCTATATCTCAGTATCAATTTGAGAAAACTATCTTTTTTATTTAGTGTCCATGCTTCAACTACTAAACATTATGCCTAATCTTGAGGATGCAGATATGCAATGACTGGACAATTGAATGCTAAGAGTGATGTATACAGTTTTGGTGTTGTCCTTCTGGAACTTTTGACCGGAAGAAAACCTGTTGACCATACACTACCACGTGGACAGCAGAGTCTAGTTACTTGGGTATGAATTTATTCTATATTTTTATACCCTCCTTCTATTTCCAAACAGAGCCCAAGCTTCTCTATTGTTATCTACTGTCCGCTCTAAATCCTTGCTGATATAAATTGATGTGTGTTTCAGGCTACTCCAAAACTTAGTGAGGATAAAGTCAGGCAGTGTGTTGATACAAGACTAGGAGGAGAATACCCACCAAAAGCTGTTGCTAAGGTGTTAATTGTCTTTTAGTATTCCCCTTCCCCCCCTTATTTTTAGAATAATGTTCTGTTGTTATAACACCTTGATGCCTGGTTGATTGCAGATGGCTGCTGTTGCTGCATTGTGTGTGCAATATGAAGCTGATTTCAGACCTAACATGAGCATTGTAGTCAAAGCTCTTCAACCTTTGTTGACTGCCCGAGCTGGACCTGCGGGTGAAACATCAAATTAACCTCTCTTTATCTTTTTCTATATCTGTGAGTATGTTTACAAGTGTGCATGCAAAATATAAGAGACTGCTTCAGAAGCTGGTATTAAATTGGTCGAACAACGCTTTTTGTCCCAAAGGTTACACTGCATTCATTTTGTTCATAATCCATGAGGCTGTTTGGGGTTTCTTTGTTTCCTCTATTCTTTTTAATGTTATTTGTCGTCTCTATTTTTTAATTCTTTCTATCTTGTACTACTGGGATGATTGTCATCTTGGGCAAAATTGCGACAAGGAAATGAACATGCCCAGAGCAGAACGAGTCATTGGACTACTTCTTCGGAAGTTATCTATGGCTGCTGTTCTTACCAGACTAAGTATTTTATTTTAGGCTAAACTACGCCTCAATATTTATAACCATTTTTTTCGGGTTGGTACTTTAAGTTTGACCATTTTATTGAATGGGTCTTTAAGATTTTTTTTCTTTTTAAATTGATCACATATGTTGCATTATATTTGCACGATCAGAATGTGACATTTAATATTGTTTTTCTTCTTTGTTTAAAAATACATTTTAATATTGAGATAACTAGAATACATATTTTCCGCATTCACTCATGACTCCGCGAGTATGGTTTGAATTCACTAATCCAAACCGATGATTTGTTTACGTGGAATAAAAATTATGGTTTACATTGTTATGAAATGTAATATAGGGTATCTCAAGTTGGTAATTACTAACTGAGTGGACCTGTTGGTCTAGGGTTCAAGTCCTCTGGCGACATTTCTTTGTATTTTCTTTCAACTTGTAAACAAGTTGTTGATATTTATAAATCAACAACTTAAAAGAAAAATGTAATATAAATGACAATAGAGCAAGAGGCGTATAATTTAAAGGTTAATAAATGACAAAAGAGCAAGAGGGGTATAATTTAAAGGTTAATGTGCAAATATAATGCAAACATAAAAAATCAATCCAAAAAGAAAACATAGGATCAATATGAAAAAAAAATAAATTAAACCAAGAATTTTGGATTAAATTTGTCTTTGTTTAATAACTCTATTTCTCACTTGTATATTCAAATCACTTGCAAAATCTCTGTTCATTCCGAGCGTCAGGAAGCAAAGAGTTCAAAAGTGCTTGATGTACGTGAATTACCACTTTTATTTCAATGCAAAATCTTTAAATTTAAGTCATTTCTTCTGAAAATTTTACTTGCATTTTATTTACGTTTCAGCAATATCTTTGCATTATCGTATATGTTAATTCTCTTTTCGTTACAAGTTTCGAGTCAACAAAAGAGTCAGTCGACACTCACTTCGGTTAGAACAAGTTTGAAGTTCACAGCCTTCTGTCGGTCACGAGTCACCATAGTTGATACAAATCATATTGTGGGCAATCAGATTGTTAATTGTTTCTTTCATTTAAACTCCTTCTGTCGGTCACGAGTTACCAGTCAGTCGAATTGAGTCTAGTTATAGTGTGGAAAGCCATTGTATTTGTTCCCTTAGTCTTAGAAAATCGTTTATTAGATAAGGATTTCAACAGAACTAGTACAATCTCAAAAAATCTGAGCACATGTCTTAAGATCAACTGGTCGATCTTGCGAGTGACCCTTAGTTTTAGGATTTTGGGAGGACCAGCAGTTGTTTTCCATTTTCCACAGTAAACAGAAGTATACATCCGACTATGGGCATGACAGTTAGTAGAAAAATAGAACTAAAACAATAATTGAAAATAATTAGAAATTTAACAATCCATTCAATTTATAAATCGAATAAAAGACCTACAATTTATAGATCGAAAAAAAATACAAAAATGTTATCCAAAATGCATTTCATAATAATGGTATCCAAAATACAAATTCCATACAATACGAATTCATAAAATTAAAGTCCAAATACAATAAAATAGAACTACTGGGTATGGCGGACGTTGAGCCGGTCTGTCACCCTCGAGGCGTCCCTCTGCTGTCTCCTGTATGATAAAGCACCCCGAGCCTCCGTCATGATGGCCTCCAAAACTCCTCTGACATCGGATTTTCCAGGAAACAATCATCTGTCAATGCCATCCCTAGCAAGCTCCATGATACGGCGGCACCTAGGCAACACGTCCTGAGTATGATCCCTCCTCGCTTGCTCCTCCTCCAGAATCTCCTGATGAACCGACCTGGGTGGGTTCCCTGGAGCGTCTTTTATCATGTATGGATGAGACACCCTGAAGAACCATAGCATGTAATCGTACGCGTAACTCCAGTCGTCTGGAGCCACGATACTCCTAGTCTCCTCAAGTACGAGATAATTCTCAAAATTATCAAAAAGCTCATCCATCTCCCCCTATTGACTATCGGAGGAGCACATACAACAGGGTGTCGAAAAATGGTCTGGGTACCCGAACTGACACATCACTCACTCAGGCATATAAGGAGCAGTCTTCTGAGTACCTCAAGCCAACCAACTTGTAAATAGCGAAACTTAATCAAACATTATCGTCTCACGGTGGTCGGCGTAGGAAATGAAGTGAATGTCCTCATGCACTACCTGGTCCAAGTAAACCCGATACGACGGTGTTGTCTGGTTTCCTCTTAGCGGCTCGTGTGTGCAGGCATGCGATATATCCTCAATATAACCCTCAGCAAGTGCCCATCAAGAAATGCAGGGGAAGTGTTGTAGGATCCATCCCTGAAATATGAAAATTAAACCAGTTAGTCTAAAAATCAAAATAATTAAAAAAGAAAGCTAAGAGAAATAATTTATATCGTCAAGAGAGATATGCTACTGGTGATCTGCCTCGTATTCCACTTAGTCCCCTCATCCAACTTGGAATACAAGTAAATCAAGCAGGCAGTCCCCCAGTTCCACCCACTGATCGCATCAAAATAAAAAAAAAACTAAGGTACAAGATGTGAGTGTAAGTGGCACTGGTGTCCACAAATATCTGAGTGCCAATAAGATACAAGAGGTATGCTCTCATGGCATACCCCCTGTGAAGGGTAACCTGCTCGGGATCATCATCAACAGCTATAGCAAGCACAAGCTCATCTGTAAATACCTCCTTCAACCAGCTATATCTCACGTGGCAACCACGTGTCTTATCAACTTTCGTCAGGGCCTTCTCCACGATAAGTCCCAGCATATCAACCAACAAAATAATGGCCTCATCTTTCTTCAACTTTTGGTGATCCAGAAACCGCCCTCTGATCCACAGGTGAAGCAGACACGCGATGTCATCGAGTGTGATCGTCATCTCTCTATTTGGTAGATGAAACGAAGATGTCTCCTGATGCCACCTCTCTAAAAAGCGTTGATCACCCCCAGTTGACCACACTATATCCACAAAGGATCAAATCTCTGAACCCTGTAATGTGTAGAAGATCATCAAACCATGGCTCGAGAGGGGGAATAAGCATGCTGATCTTCCTCCCATGGCTTATGACCTCCAGTGTTGCAATCCTGCAAGAAAAACATTCATTGTTAGAATTCATAATAATATTCATAATAATATTCATAATAATATTCATAACATGATTAATAGCTGTATTATAAATGTAAATTTCATACCTCTCCATCCCATATATGTCTAGCCACATGGGTGAGATAAAGAGCGAGCAGAGATAAGTTAGAAGGTCCCCCTCCATAGACCTGAGGGACTTGGAGTGCCGGTGCCGGCACTACTGCCTCTGCCGCTGTGCCTCTAGTGCCACCGGTACCTCGGGTGGCACTGGTACCTCAGATGGCCCCACCAGTGAGGTAGATTAGGATTCCGTCTCAAAAATCTGATGTGGTGAGGTTGTGCGTCTGCGGTAGGAGGAAGGCGGAGAATAATGGACTGGAGATTTCTGTCTGCTACAGGAGGAATATGTAGAAGAGGTAGAATAAGAACCAGAAGAATGTGCATCTAATATAGCTTGTCAGTATGTCAAAAGAACCTGTGTGGCTTGACTCCTCTCTCTCCGCACAGAAGTATGTTGTGCAACCCAACCATGCCTCAAACATGACGGTCTGTTATACCCCAAAATTTTCCCTCCTATTTCTCTAGTCAATCCATATTTCCATACTCAAGAGTTTCTCAAAGGTTGACCAGATGAACCATCTCCTAAGCAATCAACCCACAAAACTAGAGTTTTGATTCTCTCAAGTCGAAGATGAGTTCTAATGCCTCAAGTGATCATTATAACTCCTCATATGTCTCAAGGTATCATCATGTCAAGTTTCAAGCCTCACAACTCAAGTTTCCTCAGTCAATTGCTTAGATGGTTGAAAATCAGTTGTATTGGACAAAAAGTCAACCGTGGTCAACATACAGTCAAACTTCATCTTTTTTGGTCAAAATCAAGATTTTGAAGTCACATTCATCATTTTATCAAGGTTTGATCATGATTCATCAAGAAAATTTAAGATTTGATAAAAGTCAAAGTTTCCAAATTAGGGTTTCTTGACAAAAAATCAACAGAACTTTGACAAAGCATAACTTTCACATACTTTATCAGAAATTTTTCCATCAAAGATCATTTTTAAGAGAATTCAATTCTCTAAAACTTCATGTCTCACAAGCTTTGGCCAAAAATGCTTCATTTGAGAGTTATGAATCAAGACATTATAGGTCCTTCTAAAAGTCAACAAAAAGTCATCTTTTTGAAAAGAAGTGTACATGAACATGGAAGCTTAAATGAAGATGAAACTAAAAGGAGTGTTTATAGGACATCTTGAGATTTCTAAAAAGTCCAAGAACACTTCAAGATGTTGAAAATTGAGCAAGATACAACTTGTACAAGTTTGGAAAATTTGAAGAAGTACATGAAGAGAAATACTTAGCAAAATCAAACGCTTTCTAAATGGGCTTGAGTTTTTGTGATCCAAACTTATTCCTAACATTATCAAGAGCCTCTAAGCCCAGCTACACGCCCTCCTTCCAATTATTTTATTTATTTTTGAATTAAATAATTAAAGTTCAATTTTAATTAAAATAAAATGTTATGACAAGGTACAAGGCGTGTGTGTTTGATGTCCAAGTTTCTTGAGGTCCAAGGAAGGCTATGCAAGTTGTCAAAAACACATGGATATGTTTAATACAAGATTGAGCCAAATTTGGAACATTTTGATAAGATTTTTCAATCAAATATTCTCCATTGAAAGAATATATTTCCTCTTAACGTCTTGACCTATTTCCACTCCTCTATATATACTTCACAAGTTCAGACATCAAGGACACGAATTGGCAACCTCAAAAACCCTAAACAAAGCTAAAAAACAATGGTGTACAAGGAGATAAAAACCAAGGTTTTAGCTCGATTCAAGGCATTCCAAGCATTCAAAGAGCTTTCTCTTTCCTCTCTGAATCATCCCAGCCCTTTACAGATTGCAAAAGCCTCCAAAAATTCAAGAACATAACCCACGTTTAATTGGATGTTAAGCACAGGTTGAAGCATATGCCATAGCTAGGGTTTCTGAGCTTTGAATTGGAAACTCCCAATATAAGTAAAATTAGCCCGAACGAAGGATGCCAATGGATTCAGAAGATGATTTCAAGTTTATCTGTGCGATTACTTTTTATTTATTGGACATATTTTGTTGGTTTTACCATTGGACGTGGGTAAGCTCTAATACCTACGAGCAAGCCGTGGGTAATCCCTGTTTCAGAAAATTCAAACGAAGAAGAGGATGAACAGGACGACCAAGGCGTGTTTTTTCAAATTTTTCAATTTAAATATTTGTTTTTCATATAAAATATTTTGTTTCCGTCCACTGACAAATGAAATAGCCAGTGCGGTTGGTAGAGGGATGTGCCATTGACGTGCAAAGCATGGGATCAATTCCCAGCAGGACCATTGCAATTGTTCTTTTTGCCATTTTCCACAATTAATCCTTATTTCTTCTTATTTTTCCTATTTTTCAATTTTCTTTATTTTATTTTCTTTCTAATATTTTTTTAAATACAAAAAAAATCCAAAAAAATATTTCCTTTTTACAATTAGGTCAGAAAAATCATAATTTAATTTTTTATCATTAAAAATTTTTCTGTTTCTTTTACATTAAATAATTGCTAATTAACCATCAAATTAACTTTTAATTTATTTTCCTAATTAAAATCAATCCAAAAAATCCAAAAAATGCCTTTCTTTCTAGTAATTAGGTTCGCTAACCCTAAAATATTTTCTACTAGCCTTAAAACATTTTTGCTAACATTTTTCTTTCAATTCATTTACTTTATTTTGCATTTAAATTCTAGAAATCGATGTATAGGTCGCAAAGTATTTTTGTAATAGCGTAGATTTAAGTTTTCTGCCATTACTTTTTGCACCTCATTATGTAACTGCCCCAAAGCCATGTAATAACGTAGGACATTTACTTTCTGCACTTTATTTTTCTCCGAATATTAAACTACTTAGATGTATGCTAACTAGGGTTTGTATGACAAGATAAAGTCAATCTTAAATCACCCTAATTCGAAGATAACATATCTGAATCAAACACACTCTTTCACACATGCACCCCCTTAGGATATCCTCTCTTGTTGCCTTTCGAATACAATGGTCATGTCCCTCGAAAGTAGGGGTACCATTAGCAAAGACGCTTACGAATAACATCATCATAGTCTCTTCGATATAAAGATCAATAGTCCCTCGATGTTGCCTACGAATATATGATCTCGTCCCTCGATTGTTGCCTACGAATAAGTGATGATCGTTCCTTCAAATTGCTAAGGTATCCTTACAATGTTGCCTTCAATGACCATACGATGACCCTACGATTGTCCCCTTCACATCCAACGGATAAAGTTACCTACCAACTAGTGGTATGGATAACCTTATTCTAAAGGAGAAGGAAAATAACAAGAAACAACCATTCTGAGTAGGTAAATAAGACTGTATTGCTTGCTCCAATCAAAAATACTTTTCACACCTCACTATTTTTAATTTTTTTTTAATTTTTTTTTCCAAACTAGAGTTGCGTTTTCACTACCCCAAAATCTCAAATGCGTCTAAAAACATGCATTGCTCGTCAAAAATAGTTTACAAATAGTGTTATAATGAGTCCTAATGATATAAACCACAAAAATCAACACATTTAAAACCCTATTTCACTAATTTCAATAAATTACATAAACTCTAAAAATTTCTTAAAACACTTACTTGATTGATTGAAGGTGGTTGTTGCTTACTTGATTCCGTTAATTGTTGTATTTATCCAATGCTTGATAGTTTGTGTTGATTGTTTGAAAAAAAATTGAGTTTGAGAGAAAAGGTTGAAATGAGTGATTGAAAGAATTTTGGTTTGTTTTTTTAAAAAGCTTGCTGTTATGGAGAGGAGAAGAGGTTCTGGCGCCCTTAAAGTACATCCAGGAACCAGAAATTTACTTACAGTTTGGAAGTTTGGAACCGAAGGTATATTTCTGATTTACACCAAACCCTTTTCAACATGATTTGCATGATATAGGGTGTGAACTGAAAATACATTTCCGATTTTTAAAGACACTATTGGAAATTCACGTGATACGCTAGAAAAACATGTGGTGGAATAAGAAATCCACAAAAACAAACGGATTTGAGATTCAAAAACCAAGTCTATAAATATATACTAATAATTTTCCAAAAGAAATTCTCCGATACTTTTGTATGTAAAACATATTTAAATTTATATTGTCAGAAACATTCAATAAGAAGAGAGCATATTTTAAATTTAATTTTTTTAATTGTATTATTTTAAAAAAGAATGGGAGAGAAAAGAGTTATTTTTGTTTCTTAATAAATAATTGTGATTGATTATTTATAAAACCACGCTTTCGTGAAGTATTTTTTGACGATCATTTCCATAGAACATGACCTATAATATATGTTTGACTAAATTATCATCAGAGTCCTTTAAATTATTTAATTGTAATAGATTGGTCCTTTATGTTGTTTTTCTACATGTGGGTCATTTACGTTAACTAACGCTTGTATCATTGACTTTTATGTTGTTTTATTTTGTTATTTTAATTTTATTTTAACTTCTAAAGTTCATATTAAATTCGTTTTTCATCCAAAAATTATGAAAGAATTCGTAAAAATATTTCTTCTCGTTTTACACTTCATATAATTGTCTGAGAATTTTATTTCCTGCTTTACTATTTTTCTTTAATTCTTTCTTTTTCGTGCATTTTAATTAGTTTAAAAATACTTTTATGCACTAAAAAATAATGAAAATTTTATTATATGATCCAATGATGGTATGCTAAGTGAAATATCCGTATCATTAGTGTCACTTCAATTTTTTTGTAAAGGAATTTGAGAAAAAATCAATGATACAAGCGTTAGTTAACATAAAGAACTCACATGTAGCAAAAACAATATAAAAGATCAATCTCTTACAATTAAATAACTTAAAGGACCTTGAGAGTAATTTAGCCTATATGTTTATAAACCAAAATAAAATAAACTGGAGTTAGTTTATGTCTTGTTTCCAAGCGCCTCCCGATGGATAGTTTATTTCTTGCACTTTAAAGAGAAACTATAATTAGATACTATACATTAACAAGCTAACATACAAAATAAAAGATAAAATTAGATGATAAATTGCAAAATTATTATTTAAAAAAGGTGCAAAGTTGATTTCTTTCAACAATTACCATTCACTCATAATATGATATAATATTAATGGTGTAAGTTACAAATCATACAAGTTAACCAACCACGAATTATCCTTTGGTTTTGCATGAGTATCTATGGACTGAAAAAATGCATAGAAAAATGCTCCATGCCTCAGCTATATTTAGCCATCACAATACAAGCTAACCATTTCCACCACCAATTCAACACTAAATTGTACCCTGAAAATGCCAGTACTTGCTTATTATAGAAAGAAATAACAGTGTTCTATTTTTCAACTACAATTCTGAACACTGATTGATCTTAAGGTTGTTGTCTT
Organism: Vicia sativa; assembly: GCA_021764765.1. NCBI lineage: Eukaryota > Viridiplantae > Streptophyta > Magnoliopsida > Fabales > Fabaceae > Vicia > Vicia sativa. Next base: position 117,458,040 of record CM038797.1, read on the forward strand.
TCTCATCTATTCTAAGACTAATGAAACAAGTTTAACTACCTATATAAGAACCCATTATCCTTATGCTTGTATACTATAATAAATCACTTTTCTTTTCACACAAGAAAACCAAATAAGGGGATGAATTGAAAAGAAAAAAAATAAAAAGAATAGAATAAAAAACAATGAACGGAAAAGTACTAGTCTCTGGTGTATCCATCATTCTTGTGGTGGGTGTTGCCATCGGTGTCGTTGTGGTCGTTAACAAAAAGGGTAGTGATCCTGATATAGCAGCGCACGAGAAAAATGTGCAGTCCATGTGTCAAGGAACTGAAGATCAAAAACTTTGTCATGACACTCTTATCACTGCGAAACCGGCCAATTCCTCTGATCCAACAGCTTATTTAGCAACTGTAGTTCAAGCAAGTGCGCAAAAAGTTATCGCTGCGTTGAATATGACTGATAGGCTATCGGTTGAACACGGTGACAAAGATCCCGGTATCAAAATGGCACTCGATGATTGCAAAGACTTGATGCAATTCGCTCTCGACAGTCTTGAAGCTTCGGGTAATTTGGTTCGCGATAACAACATTCAAGCGATTCATGACCAGACGCCTGATTTTAGAAACTGGTTGAGCTCTGTTATATCGTACCAGCAGTCGTGTATGGACGGGTTTGATAATCAGACCAACGGCGAGGATAAGATCAAACAACAGTTGCAGACAGATAGTTTGGACCAAATGGAGAAACTGACCGGTATCACACTTGATATTGTAGCTGGTATGGCTAACATTCTTCAGGCTTTCGACTTGAAGCTGGAATTGAATCCAGCTTCTCGTCGTCTTCTGGACGCTAACGAGATTGACGATGAAGGACTGCCCAAATGGTTCTCGGCTGCAGATCGTAAGCTACTGGCCAATAAGCCTGGTGGAGGAGGTCCTCCACCTAATGCCGTGGTTGCTAAAGACGGTAGCGGTAAATTTAAGTCAGTTAAAGAAGCTATTGATGCCTACCCTAAGGGTTTCAAAGGGAGATACATTATCTATGTTAAGGCCGGAGTCTACGACGAGTACATCACCATTCCGAAAAAGTCTATTAATATTCTTATGTACGGTGATGGCCCGACAAAGACCATTATCACCGGTCACAAAAACTTCGCCGATGGTACGAAGACAATGCAGACAGCCACATTCGGTAAGTATTGAAATCTGCATCAATTGAGCCAACATCTTTAAATAATCAATCAAATTAACATGAAATAATTATGCATGTGTGTAGCGAATACTGCACCTGGATTCATTGCAAAATCAATTGCGTTCGAGAACACAGCTGGTCCAGCAAAACATCAAGCAGTGGCATTTAGAAACCAAGGAGACATGTCAGCCTTCTTCGACTGCGCCATGCATGGTTACCAAGACACATTATACGTCCAAACCAATCGTCAATTCTACCGCAACTGTGAAATATCCGGTACAGTAGACTTCATATTCGGCTCATCTCCAACCCTAATTCAAAACTCAAGAATCATCGTCCGAAAACCAGGACCTGGTCAGTTCAACACAGTAACCGCGGACGGAACAAAACAGCGTAACATGGCATCCGGAATCGTGATCCAGAATTGCGAAATTGTTCCAGAGAAAGCTTTGTTCCCAGTCAGAACGCAGTTCAAGTCATATTTAGGCAGGCCATGGAAAGATTACTCTAGGACAGTTGTTATGGAATCGAATATTGGCGATTTTATTGTCCCAGAAGGGTGGAGTCCTTGGGCTGGAACTCAATTTCTGAATACATTGTATTATGCTGAGTATGCTAATACTGGACCTGGTGCTAACCTTAATGGAAGGGTTAAGTGGAAAGGTTATCATCCAAATATTAATAGGAATGAAGCTGCTCAATTCACTGCTGGACAATTCCTTAGAGCTGGACCTGCTGGAAGAGCTGAGGATTGGTTGAGGGCTACTGGTGTTCCTTATGCACTTGGATTTGGAAAGTAGAAGAAATTAATACATTGTTAAATATAATTGTGTGCTTTTATGTACACATGTTTGATGATTAGTTATATACTTAGAAAACACATACTATAGCTTACATGCTTGCATGTTGATTCTACTTTGAAGCTGGTCTTAATTGGAAGCTAGCTCAGGTGGAGTCCTTTCATGAGAAATTTTTGTACTTGTACAACTATTAACTATTATGTAATTTGAATACTTTTATACACGAGTTTGTTTATTAAAAAAAATTAATTGACTAGTGTATCTTGTATAACTCGTCTATTTTTTAATATAGTTGATTAAAACTTTACATAGTCGTCGGGATTTTTAAAGATGTTTTAAGAATTTTTTATCCAAATAACCAATATTATCAATTAAATTTTTATAATTAATGTTTTATCCATTTTTCAAATTAATCTATTTTTAAATAAATTTTTGGTAAAGTATCAATTTTGGCTCCTTAACTATAGATCATGGTTCAATTTAGTTCCTTAACTATTTTTCGTGCCAAATTGCTCCCTCAATTTCTAAAACGTAACCACGTTAGTTCTTCCGTCAATGAAACAATAGTAAAATTTAAAAAATAGGCTTCATGTGACATTTGACTTGCTGAAGTCTAGATGACAAAGTATAAGGAAAGACAATCTACAAAACCAATAAAAAGGATATGACACCTTCATTTTATCCAAGTCTTTTCCTAAAACCAAAAGAAAGATGAAGAACGAAAATCTGTAGAGGCGATTTTGAAGGTGATTCTGTTGCGAAGGTGATTGTGTATGTGATTGCGTTCCAGGTTAGTATTCACAAACCTTTTTCGTAACTTGAATAGGGTTTCGTATCTAGGGATTATAAATTTTTGTTATGGGATTTAGGTGGTTGTTATGGAATTTAGGATTTAGGTATTCTATTTTTGTTTGTCGGTAACTGAATGTTTGTTATGGGATTTAGGGCTTTAGGTTTAATGGACGGATATCTGAAGCTTGTAATTCACCAGAGTGGTGAATTTGTTGATACAGAACTTAGTGTTTATGAAGGAGGCTTGGTATCTGATTTGACAATAGATGTTGATAGGTGAAGTTATTTCGAGTTAGTTGGTACTTCGAAAGAGTTAGGTTATACAGACAATGTTGAGAAAATGTATTACAAGGACCCATAATTTGAGATGAATGAACTAGTTGATGACAAATGTGCTATAGAAACTTTAGTGATATTGTCAATTGAATTGGCGACTGCATGCATGTATTATATGCTGGCATCAATTCAATTAGATATTGTGTGTAATTGATTTTTTTAAAATAAAAATAATAAATATTAATATTTAATTTAAATTACTTTTACATACGAAAATAAAATAAACATTAACGAGGACAATCGGGTTGGTCATACCAACCATCGATTTCACACCCAATAACTATCCTAACTCGTTGCATTCATTGTTAATTCATCGTAGGTGTTAGACGATCTGAGGTCCCAACAACATCACCATCACCAGATTTTCTAAGAAGTTCTTACATTTCTACGATGTCTTATGCATGCATAGACGCGCTGCCATAATTGAGTTCATGACCCATGACCGAGTAGTTGAGTTGTGTTGATGGGGCTATTGGTGTGCGTCCTAGATGATTAAAGGGAGATATTAGCGTGAATGGTGTTGGAGAGGAGTTACTAGGAGCATTGATACAAAGTTGAGGATTATGCATCTTTGTGAGAGACACACCACTTATCCACCTAAAACCTTAAGGTGATAGGTGAGTGGATTCTCCCACTTATATATATGCTCAAGTCTCTATATTCATCCAATGTGGGTCTATTTCTCCACTTACTCACACTTTCATTATTATTCTAACAAATGGTTTGTTGGAGAAAGAAAGAAATGGTTGTTGTGATATTTGGAAACCCCATATTTGTTGCATGTTTTAGTGTTGTGATGTTTGAGCATATTGACTATAGTAGGAACAAGTGTTGATGTTATATGTTGCTTGTGTATTTTGGATATGGTATGATGATGTGTTGATGTGATACACATTGAGAAAATGTGTGATAGTTTGATTGGAACACTTCTAAATATTTTAGGCAAGACTAAAGATACTAAGACTTCACGTCTTGATATGGAGGAAATAGGTATACAAAAATAGTTGGCTCCGATAGATAGAGGAAATAAAACTTATCCGCCTCCAACATGTCACACTCTATCTAAAAAGGAAAATAAGATTTTCTACGAGTGCTTGCATGGTATCAAAGTTCCCTAAGGTTACTCATCAAACATTAAGAAACTTGTATAAATGAAAGATCTCAAGTTAACTGGTTTGGAATCTCATGATTGTCATGTATTGATGCAACAACTTCTACTAGTGGCTACCCGTGAGATCCTACCAAAAAATGTGAGAGTAACTATAACCATATTGTGCTTATTCTTCAATGCAATATGTAATAAAGTTCTTGATTTTAAAAAATTAGATGAATTATAAGATGAGGTTTCCATAATCTTATGTCAATTGGAGATGACTTTCCTCCACCATTATTTAAGGTGGATGTATCCAATAGAGCGATATACAAAGATCTCTATAGGATATATAAAGAATCATCACCCACCAGAAGCTTTGATTATTGAAAGGTACATCACTGAAGAAGCTGTTGAGTTTTGTACAAACTATTTTTCGGAAGCAGATTCTATAGGCATTCCAAAGTCTCATCATACTGATCACACAAAGGAAAGAGGTATTCAAGGTCTAAATGTTACGCCAATGGCTCATGATGTAGTTATTCAAGCAAATTTCTATATATTAAAAAATATTGATGAAGTGTAACCTTATGTAGATACTCACAAAATACTTTTGAAGAAAAAATATCCCCGAATGAGTGATAAGTTGTTGTTGATAGAGCATAAGGAGATTTATAAATTAGTTTAATAAAAGATATCTAATGATCGTAGTGCCTCCAAGATGCTTAAGTGGTTGTCGTACGAGCCTAAATTTACTGTCGTAACTTAGACTACATACACCATTGGTCTTTATACCTTTTATAAATCAAAAGCTGATCGTAGTATAACGCAAAATAGTGGGGTTATGGTTGAAGCCGAATCAATGTACTTCTATAGTTTGAAATATAACAATCATGTATTGGAAGCTACTACTTTCTATGGTGTCATTGATGAGATTTGGGAGATTGATTATGTTATTTTCAACGTGCCTTTATTTAAATGCAAGTGGATTCCCAATATTAATAATGATATACACATTGTTTACTTAGGATTCACATAGGTTGATCTTGGCAAGGTTATGACCGAACCATTCATCATGAGTTCTCAAGCAAAACAAGTTTTCTACGTGACCGACTCTTCTGACATATCAAGAAAATGATCAATCGTTCTCCAAAAAAACACATTCCTCTTAGTGATGCAAGTCTTGATATTATGTCCACTCCTTCTTACACAACACAAGTTCCTACTTCATATGATGAAGTTGATGGAGATGTGCATGTTATTTGAATCGATCATTAAGAATGCATATGAGAAAATTAACAAGTAAGTATGTTATTATTAATTCATAATGTATTAATTGTGTTATAGTTTCTACGTACTTTTACTAATGCAAGTATGATTATTTGAAATTATAGTTATTCATATGTCAAGACACCAAGAGACAAGACACCTAGAGACATGGAACCAAAACACTAAGATACATTTATGTCATGTTTTTTAATGTGTAAACAGGAGGTTGTTTTAATTGTGACATTTTGGTTTTGAAGTAATATACAATTTTTGGTTCTTAATCCAATTTTTATTGTTATTATGATAATTATATCACAAATTCAAATTGTCTAATTTGCTGGGATTGTTCTGTTGTGCTATGATTAACAAAATACAGGTTAAAAAATGGATAAAATAATAAAAGCAAGATTAAATTTATCAATTCAGCAGAGAGTTTCACAACAGTTAAATAACACAATCGTTTTAATGTCTCTCGCGCTGTTCAAAATAATATAAATACCAAAACAACGTTGTTGAGAATCGAACCATGGATCTTTATGAATATCACAATGGTTATTTGGATCAACCATTGTGATATGACACACGCTTTCCAGTTTCTACAATGGTCCCTGAACCGTAATTGTAAGTTACACATATAGAACCACACACTACATAACAACGCCTGGTCCCGTGTGATTATATATCTTTCACAATCGTTGTTGAATGCCTTTTTTGTTGCAGTGTATTAGTTTGAATTTCAAATCTTTTATCCCATTCGATCGAAGCAACATTCATAATCCACGACTTTCCATCGAACCTTACCACCTGATCAACAATCGCACATGAATCTTCAATTCTTCTTTTAGGCTTTTTTCCCGAAAATATACATCTTTTCGACACCCACCATGTTCATCGAACATAGAATCATACATACCCTTTTAAGTATTTGTTTATTATAACATATGTGGAATACTTATTTCACCAACTACTCACTAAAAATATAACCTTTCAATTTGATATAGAAATTAATAATTCCACACATTAAGTTAAATTAGAATAACAAGTTATAGTGATCAATATTTTCTTAGCTTTCTTTCTTTTATTCTCTGTATCTCATTTTTTAAGTGTTAGAATTAGATTCAATGCTCGTGACTCTTTAACAAGTCCTTTATTCTCTATTAGTTCATTGAACTAGTAAGTAAGGAAGTATTGATTAAAAAACTATAAACATTAAACCAAATTCTAACTCTCAAAGAGGGAGATAAATGGAATGAAAGGAAAAAAACTCGAAAATAGTGATCAATGTAAGTTGTTTTCTAACGTAACTTAACTGTTAACTTATAAATGATTTTGAAACTATCAGATTAATTAGGGAAAGTTTTTGAACTATCTAATCATTTATAAAAATGCCTAATCAATTAAATAGGGCGAACCAAGTCCATAGTTGATTATGATAGTGTCCTAAGAAATGATAACGATCCTCTATAAAAAAAATCAATTTGGGTAGCAATAATCAATTATTGCATGTACCTAATTGGTTAGCTAATAAATTAAATATTTTATTTTCCCCATGAATTAGTTCCTAAAACGAACCATTTCTTGGTCTATAAATAAAGTTATTCCCTTTCATTTCAAGCACATTAGAAAATGTGAGTGTTGGTTGGGATTTTTAACAGGGTAAAAATCCAACCAAAAGAAGAAAGGAATTCAAAAGGTTTTGAAGTAGTGTAGGGCTCAAGTCAACCAAGGTACTATTTAACGTAGTTGTAGTCGACCAGGAGGTTAATTGGTCCTGGAAATATTAAAAGCCAAAAGATTATGTAAGTGGCCCAAATCACTCGAACGAAGGTTTCATGGAGGGAAAAAGAGCATGAGTGGAGAATGTGGGTTTGTGGAGAGAAGTTACAAATTACACATGAAGTGTAAGGGAGCGAAGCCTTCCAGGAAGCAGTTATCATATGTGTATTATAAATAAAGCACTTAGTGTATAGTGTTAAGGGTTTAAACTTTTATATCCTAACGCTAGTCACTCAGAGTACCCAAACGAACAAGCGAAATGAGTCAAGCTAGGGAAATATATGTTTGAATCAAGTTACTTTTCAACTATTTTGAATGTTATGTCATTTACGTTTACAATTTAAACGCTCTTGTTTTACTTTATTTACTTTTCAAATCATACAAATGTGTTTCACATAGGTCGAACAAACTCTTTGAAAAACACTTTGTAAAATAACTTGAAAACTGAAGCACTGTATTGAGATTCCCTTATCGATCTCGCAAGTAAATTTTTTATTAAGAGACCAACGTTGTTTACCAAAACCAGAGGTAAGCAAATTGGCACACCCGGTGGGACAATGCTAATAATTTTGTATTCGTGTTAGGTTCTACAAAGTTACGTAGTTTATTTTGTTGTGTATGAATTTAAGGAGTGGTGAACATTTGTCAAAGTCCAAAATGTCACGCTCTGACACAAACACTTCATCACATACACATACAGAAGTTTCAACACAAAATATGGATGTTATACCAATGAATTCCGCAACTCAAAGCGCGACAATTCTATATCCTCTGAGATCGACCGTTGCTCATGGTTCAGTGACAACAGTCACAACGATCAAACCTAGACAAGGGTTACCACCATTTGACCCAAATCGACCACTCTTTCCAAGGGGTCCAGGGTAATCATTTAGCCCTTATTAATATGGTATGCCTTATACCATGATGGTTGAGTTACTGTCAAACCCATCCACGTATACAGAAAATGTAGTAGCCACTAAACACCAAGGTAGTTATGTCCCAGGCGGTCGACCAAGTGGTGTTGGTTATATCCCTTAGTCGACACCATCTTTGAATAATACTTCTGTTATGGCTTTAAGGTAAAATATGGATGAGAGTAATTTAGAATTAGTAAGTGTTCTAACTCAGCAAGTGGGAGTTTCCTTTAATCTTATAGTTGACCAACTAGGTAGATTGATTGAGTCATTAGGAGTTCAACCAACTCAGGCGCGCCAAAGTTCGTTAAGAGTTTTTGAAGAACATGAGGAATGTAAAAATGAGCATCCTTTTTGGCCTCGAAGGGTGGAAACACCCAATTATGAGGAGGAAGAATTATTTGAAAAATATGAACCTAGTCCAATATTGGTTAGAATAAACCAAAATGCTGATCAAATGTTGAGAAATGCCCATCTTGGGCGCAACAACATTGTGAATGTAGTAGAGGAAGTGTTAACACGATCTGGGGTAAATTTTGGCCTTTGAAGGCGTAATTATTCGTCCCCCTTGCCTGAATATATTCGACAAACATAGTTACCTAGGGGATGTAAAGTGCCTATGTTTACCAAGTTTGCTGGTGATGCTAATGAGTCGAATATTGAACACATTGCTAGGTATGAGACAGAAGCTGGTGATATTGCCAATTATGATGATTTAAAGTTAAGTTACTTTCCTAATTCGTTAACCAAGAACGCTTTTACTTGGTTTAAAAAATTGGATCCTAATTCTATATGCACTTGGGAACAACTAGAGGGCATATTCCATGAGCAATTCTATGCTGGTCAGCCCAAGATAAGTCTGAAAGAGTTGTCTTCAATTAAGAGAAGGCCGTCTGAGTCAATAGCGACTTATTTGAATAGGTTTAGGGTTCTAAAGTCTTGATGTTTTACTAAAGTTCCTGAACATGAGTTGGTCGAAATGGCTTCTAGAGAGAGATTATTCTATTAGGAAGAAATTTGATCCCCAATCTATTACAAATATGTCTCAACTAGCTGATAAGGTTCGATATGTCGAACGTTTGAAAATAGAAAAAGTTAGAGTTTCAAAGGATCATAGAAAAGGCAAAGTAGCCGATGTAGATACTGAGGAGTATCCTATAGAATATGAACATGAATGCATGGAAGAAGGAGAAGTTAATGTGGCTGAATTGAAAGGTGGTCCTCCATATGCATGTAAATTTATAAAACCGTCTAGAGGAAAATCGGTTGAAGAACCAAAAATGATAAATTTGTTACTAAAACATATACTTTTGATGTGTTAAAATGTGATAAAATATTTGATGTTTTATATTCAGATGGTCATATTATAATGCCTCCAAGTAGTAAAAATTCACCATTAGAGCATAAACAAAAAAAGAGGTTTTTGCATGTATCATAATTTTTTGGATCATAACACTTCTCAATGTGTTCCTTTCAGGGGTTTGATTTAAAAGATGCTGAAGAATGGTAGATTGAAGTTTGGTGAAAAGCCAAAGAGTTCCACGAAGGTTGACTTTGACCCTCTGCATGTTGCTGATGCACACTTCTTCGAACCATTGGAAGTGTTGATGGTCTAGGTTGCTGATGCTCTCGAGGCCGAACAAGCCAACATTGTCGACCTGATGGCAGCATTAATGATTGAGGCTACTAATGGTCTCAAAAATGAACAAGTTGTTTCTAGTTCAATAGCAGCTGCAGGAGGAAAAATTATTGAAGGTTTTGAATGTGACAATCTATCTGAGCTACAAGAGGCGATGGTGGTTGATATGGTGAAAGAGCCTGAAGACAACCAAGAAGATATGGAAAAAATGGATCGTGAGGCTAAAGGTGAGGAATTATTTGAGGAGACAGTTGCTAAATTGATGAAAATTGTGTTTCCCAAACTTGAAGATGAACTTGTGGATTTTATGAACAGATGCAAGTTGAGTAATTCCAGATCCATGTTATGCCCAAATTGTAATGTGGTCTATAGTAAAATTTATGCAAAGAAGATTAAGGCTTTGAGGAAAAAGCCCATAAAAATTCAAGTGCCTTCAGGGAAGCCTAAGTTCCTATATCAAAGAACTTTTGTGCCACCAACTGATGTTCCTAGCAACAATTGGGTTCGTCCTTTCTACGTAATGGGGAAAACCAAATATGGAAGGTGATCAAGAAAGGCTCAAGTTCGATTCAAAAATGGGAAATGATGGAGAAGGGGTCGAGTTCTTGTCAGATTACTAAAGCTGGAAAGAAGTATCATGTTCCTCCCACATAAAAGGGAAGAATCCTATGAAAAGAACTTAGTGGAGGATATTTCAAAGAAATAAGAAAGCTGCAAGAGAGACGACATTGAAAGCTGCTCCAACAAAAGTTGAGGGCGATCAGCAAAAGGTGCATCGTCGACCAGGAAAAGAAAGGTTGTCAATGCCAATTGTGAGTTTTACACCAGTCAAAGATGCAAATCCTGATGATAACATAGATGATGAATTATTTGATGATTTTGAAGAAAGTTTAGAAGAAGGCTTGATAATTCATTGTAATATTGTGTCAGTCTTGCCAAATGAGTATGGTTTTGCACCAGAAGTATCAGAGGATGAAGACAAAGCCATGTGTGAAGAATCTGCAGGCCAGAAACCTTTGTGCTACTATGTCATGAATAATGGGTTAGTAGAAGAACAAAAGGAAATGTTCAAGAAGCCAATGCCTGATATGATGTAACATCTTAGCCTTTATTTATAAGGGCCAAAGTTTATGGTTTCCCTATGAACAAAGTGTTTGTGGATGGTGGCGCTGCTGTAAATTTGATGCTACAATCATTGCTAAAAAATATTGGCAAGTTCGACACTGACCTCAAACCATATAATGTGGTCTTGTTGAACTATGAAGGGAAAACTAGTCACATATTGGGTGTCATTCAAGTGAGTTTGTCAGTTGGCTCAACTACCAGGCCGACATTGTTTATGGTGATATAGTTTAAGGAAAATTATACTTTGTTGCTATGGCATAAATGGATACATGGCATTGGAGCAAATTCATCAAGACAACCATATATGTTTAATGGTTAGCTAATATAGTGCCTGTTATAAAGAAAATGGAAAATTAAGAATTTGCAGAGATCTTAGGGACTTGAATAAGGTCACCCCATTAAATGAATATCCAATGCCTGTGGCAGAAATTCTAGTCGATTCAGCTGCAGGATATGAATAGTTAAGTATTTTCGATGGATATTCAGGCTATAATCAAATTTTTATTGCCGATGAAGATACCCACAAAACTACGTTTCGATGCCCTGAGGCGTTAGGCACCTATGAGTGGGTAATTATGACTTTTGGGTTGAAAATCGTTGAGGCTACTTATCAAAGAGAAATGAACTCAATGTTTCATTATTTCATAAACACATTTATGCAAGTGTACATTGATGACCTTGTAGTTAAATCACCCTCTAGGGCTGGCCATTTAGACCATCTTTGGCAGTCTTTTGTTAGAATGAGGGAATATGGATTAAAATTGAATCCATTAAAATTTGCCTTTTGTATTCGTGCAAGAGATTTTTTAGGTTTGGTGGTACACAAGAAGGGTATCAAAATAAACCAAAACAAAATCAAGGCGATTTTGAGTACTATAGTGCCAACAATGAAGAAAGAGCTCCAATCTTTGTTGGGGAAGATCAATTTCCTGAGACGATTTGTGTCAAACATGAGTGAGAATACTCTGGCGTTTTCTCCTTTATTAAAATTGGGCAAAGACTCTGAGTTCAAGTGGGAAAAAGACCACCAAGAGGCATTCGATCGTTTGAAAGATTACTTGGTGAAGCCTCCAATGTTAGCATCCCTAAACATAAAAAAAATGCATGAAGCTATACATTATAGCATCAGAATCGACATTGGGAAGTATGTTAGCCTTGGAAAATGAGAATGGGGTTGAAATAGCCGTTTATTATCTTAGTCGAGTGTTAAATAATGCTGAAACTAGATATAATGCAATTGAAAAATTATGTTTATGTTTATATTTCTCATGTATTAAACTAAAGTATTATATAAAACCATTCGAAGTTTCTGTTTATTCTTATTTTCATGTCATTAAGAACATGTTATCTAAACCTATTTTGCATAGTCGAATTGGTAAATGGGCATTAACATTAACTGAGTATTCATTAACATATGTTCCTTTGAAAGCAGTCAAAGGGAAAATTATTGCAGACTTTATAGTCGATCATTCAGTGGTCAAAATCCATGAAGCCTATGTAGGAACTAAGTCTTGGAAATTGTATTATGATGGTTCTAAAAATAAATAAGGGACTGGAGTAGGTATTTTTCAACTATCACCATATGGAGTTCCAACTAGATTTCGTTATAAGATCAGGGGTGAATGCTTTAATAATGAGGCTGAATATGAAGCCTTAATAATAGACTTCAAATTATGTTGTATGTGGGGACCAAAGATGTTGACATCAAAGGGGATTCTGAATCAATAGTGAAATAATTGACTAGAGAATACAATTGTGTTAAGGACCATTTAGTGATGTATATAGCCAGAGCGTTGTTGTTGCTTCAAGAGGCAAACAAAATGGCCCAATTGGCATCTGGATATAATACACCTAAAGATAAAATGGATGAATTCATTGAGGTAAAATATAAAATGGTGTTTGAAAATGTACAAGTGACAAAAACTTGGGGGGCAAATCCTGGAGTAATCCCTGATTTCCCGAATTATGATTATTTTGTAAATTTTGAAGTGGTGGAAGAAGTTTTTTCCATCGATGTGTTAACTGAGAACGACTGGAGAAAGCCTATAGTTGACTACTTAAAAAATTCAGTTGGATCGACATAACGCAAATTTAAGTATAGGGCGTTAAGTTATAAAATAATGGGAAATGAATTATTCAAGAAAACGCCTGATGGGGCATTATTAAAATTCTTGGGAGAAGGTGAAGCATATGTGGCAACATCTAAAGTGCATAGTGGATCTTGTGGTGCACATCAAACAGGACAACAAATGACATGTTTGTTGTGTCGAATATGAGTGTATAAAAATTATATTGAGTTTGCCAAAAGCTGCCAAGAATGCCAAAAATATTATGGAATTCAACATGTGCCAGCTAGCAAATTACATTACATTATCAAACCTTGTCCTTTTAGAGGATGAGATTTGGACATTATAGGAGAAATTAAACCCGCCTTGTCGAAAGGAGATAAATACATTTTGGTGGGTATTGATTATTTTTCAAAATGGGTAGAGGAAGTTGCTTTGGCCAAAGTGGATCAAGAGGAAGTAATATCCTTCATCCAAAATCAAATCATACATAGGTTTGGAAGCCAGAAACAATAGAAACTGACCAAGGAACGATGTTCATAGGTCAAAGGGTAACATAGTTTGCTGCAGAGATGGGGTTCAAATTGTTAACATCAACACCATATTACGCCCAGGAAAATGGGCAAGTTGAAGCAGCGAATATGATTATTATAAGCTTGATTAAAAAGAATATTGGACAAACTCCTAGGAGATGGCATACAACTGTAGGCCAAGCTTTATGGGCGTGTCAAAACTAATCAAAGAAGTTGACTAACAGAACACCTTTCAACTTAGTTTATGAACACGAAGTAATGTTGCCTTTGGAGATTCACTTATAATCAGTAAGAGTGCAAAGGCTATCAGATATCCCTACTGAGTACTACTGGGGAATGATGTATGATGCATTGGTAGATGTTGAAGAACATAGATTACGCTATAATAAAAAAGAAAAAAAATAAAATAAAAGTAATCTTGCCAATGGATAGAAGGGAAAAAGTCTTGTGAAAGTGGTCACCAAATTGGAAAGAATCATTTCGAATAGTACAAGTTTTTTAAATAATTCTTATGATATTTAAGAACTTACGCTAGAGGGCCGAGTGTTACAAATGAATGACAAATACTTAAAGAGGTATAAGCATATGTTGCAAGAAATGGTAATAGGAAAAAATTGAAATTAATTGCATAATGAGAAGGCCATATGGAGGCCTAAAAGTAGGAATTAAAGATTACAACCATTGAAACCATTTTAAAAAAAACTAAGTTCAAAACAATGCAAATCAAAATGGCACAGAGTTCTTGAGATGCGCATAGCATTCTTGGGCAATGGCCAAACGAGCATTAGTCAACAAGATGGATGAGTCGAGTTCGGTTAATTCAAGATCCAATACCTTAATGCGTCCAGATGAGTGACTCCAATGAGAGCATCATCATTTAGTGCATTTTCAGCCGTGACGAACTCAGTAGTTTGCAAGGTCTCTGCTTCAATAATTTTGCTCTCTAGGTCTTCAATTTGTTGTTGCAGTACCACAATGTGTTCCCGCCATTCGGAAATGTTGGTGGCCCTAGTTTTGAAGTCTTATTTCTCTTCATCAAGAGCATTTTGTATTTTTCACTAGAAGCCACAGAAGAAGTCACAAAGGCCAGTTCAAGAGTGTGTTATTTCTCCTTAGGAATACGCTGCCTTTGGATTTCGTACTTTTGGGCCAGGTCGACCAAGAGTTGGTCAAGGAAATTGGATGATTTAGCCACAAATTTGACTACTAAAGGAGGAGTGATTTGAACGTCAACCTTCTTCAACAAGTCCTTGATTTTGGCACATAAAAAAGACGGCTCTCCAAATGACTGATCAAGTCAACATGAAAAAGCATATTCTTGAGACGAATAAGAATTTCTCCTCGAGCCCCAAGAGAAGAGATACTTCATGATGCAGTAGATGTACTAGAGCCACCATCGGTCGAACGGTTCCTAGAACTCACCATAACCTTTAAGTACTCTAAAGGGATGTTTTTCCTTAGAGTAGTAATTTATTGGGGAGACATGGTAGTCGCCATATGAATCACGTTAGGAGGAGTCTAAATGGTATCAAAGGAGACATTGGGTTGAGGATGTACTTCAGTGGTGGCAACATCAGTTCGCTCAGAGCCCTCTAGGCCATCATCTATGGCAATGTTTTCTTGGCCCTCATCTTTTTCTTCGTCTTCTACTCCTTCACTAATAGGAGAATACTCAGACATACCCTGATTGACATGATAATTGATATCACTCCCAGGATATTTAATGTCAGGTACGAAGATAGATGAAGGATCCTTGGTCTTAGAAGGCTTCAAGATGAGTTTGGTAGGAGGTTTTGTTCGCTTAGCTGCTGTCCACTGAAATAATAGAGGAGGACGAGGGAATAATTCTAAAAAGTGTCACAATTCCTAAAGTATTTGGGAAAAGAAGATACCCGATGGTCTCCCTTAGGACTGGAGTTGGTACTCTCTGGTCGATTCGGCACAGGATGCACAACATTTTCTTGTTCCACCAATGTGGAAGGTGTATCAGTAGAAGCAACTTCCTTTGAGGTAGCCCCAGGGTGAGTCGATTTGGATTTGTGCAATTTTTTGGAAACAATAGGTGAAGGTGTAAGATCCGCCTATTTCTCTTTATTTTTAGAAGGCTTTCGCCTTTTTGGTGATGGTTTAAGAGGGATGACAATGTCAACTTCAGGGGCCTACAAATAAGTTAACATGATTGTTGTGTTAGAAAAAGGAGGGAAAACACAACCAAGAAATAAGCTATAGGGCTAAGAGATTACCTGTGTTGGTTATTCAAGAACTTCTTGGTTGGGAGGAGCTTCTTCGTTGGAAGTCACGCCACTGGAAGCTTCCCTCACACGTTTCTTGTTGACTACTGGATGAGGAAATGACAACATTAGTAAGAGTTAAAATACAATAAAATAAACAAACAATGGATCGACGCACAATTAGAGTGAGAAGTTATACCTCTTTTGAACTTCTGCTGCATAGCCTCAAGAGCATGTTTCAACCGAGCCTTAAAAGTTTTGAGGCTGCCAATGTTTTGGAAAAAGTGCACGACCCACCAATCAAAGAACTCTTTAGTGGTATAAAATAGGTGCTCAAAAGCAATAAAATTCATGGCGGGAGTATCAACAGTGAAGTGTTTGAGCTTTCGAGCGCATTCTTCTTCAATGTAGTTAATGGACCATGGGCACAGTTCATCAGAAGGCTTGTAAAAAATGTGAGGCAGAGGTTGGCACAAGTCAAATTGTCTAGCCACCAGATTATGCTGATAACATAATACTATTACGCCATCATTAGAGCCCACTCTGGAAACAATGAGCCCGGGGGTGAGGAAAGTTTTCCAAATGGCTTTGGGTTCAGGGAGTTGTGTGGGGTCGAATGGAGGAAATGGTCTAGTGAACCACTCAGGACCATGTTGTCTGAGGCAAAGGGTGCCATAGTTGAATGGAAGGAATTACACCTATAGAATAAGTTCAAATATTTTTCAAGGGACTCTTCTTGAGTCAAATCGTTGTTGGATGGTGTCATCGCAGCAAGACAAAGACTTTCATGGTGCGATGGGCAAATGTTGCTTCTTCAGCATCAGTAAGCTGCAATTTTAACTGGATTGCAAAAATGGCATTTAAACCACAATTGAAGCAACCAGAAAGTACTAGCAAGTATGTAGCTGACATTAGGAGTTAGTGAAGTCATGTGGTGGACTCCTACACTGAGTGATTCATAGAGCGACTCCAATATGAGTTCGCTCAAACACACGTCTCGACCCAAGTGAAGATGGTGGAGTAATGTAATGAATCATTTATCCATCTTTATGGATCAACAATGAAATACGTATTTAGAGAGCCATAAAGCCAGGAAGGCACAAACTCTTTGTTAGAGACAATGTCAACATCTTTGAGGTGAAAGCGTTCCATGTATTTGTTGAAGCCAATAATATCCTTCTCAAAGGGAATGACATTTTTGTCAACCTCAGTAGGAAGGAAAGTTTCACCTGTAGGACGAATCCCAGTGATGGTTGCGATATTGAACAAAGTTGGAGTGAGCATGCCTGTCGCAAACTAGAAAGTGTTTCTAGAGCCTTCCTAGATATAAAGCACATGAATCAGCATATAGTTGTAGTAACTAGGGCAAACCCTAGAAAGTTGGATCAAGTCAAATATTTCTTGAGCCTTCCAAACTTCACCTTTAACCTTCTCAACTTTGTTCAACCATGCAAGATAATCTTGGTTGATAGTGGGGGCAGAACAAAAGACCTTAGAAGTCTGATATAGATGTTCAAAATCTATGGGGCATTCTATGTGAATAATAGGTTTTGTAGTAGGGTGAATTAGGAAACAATCCTTCACCTGTTTGGGTTCCCTAGTTTCATCAGGAATAGGCCCCAAAAAAGCGTAAGCAGTATGATTGCACACAAAAGGAAGCAACACTTGAGAGCAAAAAGATTAAATGTTTCGTGTTGGTATTGGTTCAAAAATGAAGTTTTGTTTGAGATAAACGAGGAATTCATCCATATTGGAAACCATTTCAGCTTCCTTAAGGGTGTGAATGTGTTCAACAAGTTGGCTTGAAGAGGCCATGAAAGTGATCAGAGGTTTTTTGGGTAAGAAAAGTGATAGCAAGAGTTTTCTCTGAGTTTTAAATGGAAAATCTGAGAATGCAAAGAGACCGTAAAAAGGAAGCTGAAGAAATAAAGTGAGTATTTATATAGCTAAGGAAACCAAATATTTGGAAAGAAAGTGGGAAAATTATGGTTGTGTGGCAAGCACGTGTCAAACTGATGACAATTGATTGAGGAAGTTGTTGAGTTAGAGGCCACGTTCATCCTAGGAAGTTGAAGCTAAAAAGTAGGAAAGTGGCTGCTTGTTTGTTGACGTGACATTTGAGAGAAAAATCATGATTATGGTGACGTCAAGGTGTACTAAGAAAGAAGGACAAAATGTCCATTTCACCCTTTCTGTCGAAAAAGACATTTAGGGGGGCAATTTGTTGGCTGAGATTTTCAACAGGGTAAAAATCCAACCAAAAGAAGAAAGGAATGCAAAAGGTTCTTTGAAGTAGTGTAGGACTCAAGTCTTTTAGTTTGGAGCTAAACCTATATAAAATCTCTTTTGGGGATTAATATAAGTCTCTGTTTATTTCGTGAGCTTCGCGATTAAAGAAAAACTCTCCTTTTGGATTCATAAAAAATAACCAGAGAAAAATATTTATATCAGTTCGAGATCATCCAGATAAAAAATCTCTCTTGATTTTGAGTTCATACAGTGTAAAACCTCAATAGGTTCAAGATTATCTAGCTAAAAATGGGTTCGGTTCGTGGTCTGCCCGTGCAAAACATCAGTTCGATTAAGGGGATAGCCAACTAAAAACTCCAACTTGGTTCGAGATTAACCTGTGCAAAATCTCAATTTTGATTAGAAACAAACCATTTGAAGCTCTATTTGTTGTTTGACGTGAAGACTAATTCCTCAGTTCTTTATTTGGCTGTAAGTCAACATGAAATTTCATTTTTCTTATGTAAGGGAGTTCGTGAGCTTAATCTTTTAAAAGTTTAAAATATTATTAAATACTTTCAATATCAATTCTTGAGAGAAGAGTAGGTCAAGTTCATTAAGACAGAAGATCTATAAATATGTGGTGTTATCTCTCCTTAATTTTTTAATTTCAACTTATTTTCTTTGATTTATAAAATGTGTTTAAAATTATCATTTTTCAAGTCTCCACTCTCTAAGACATATGGAATCACTTGTTCAACATACCACGTGTCATGATCCACATCCACAAAATGTCATGTATGCGACAAACAATATAAGCAATTTTTTATCTAAATTAATACACAGTGCTCATGTTAATTCTCCAACCAGTCAATAAGTTTTACTAACTTTTCACCATAACAGATTTGAATTGTAAGAGCTTAATATATATCTCTCTCTAACCATAGATGATTCAAATCCTTTAAGTTTGTACGTTGGATGACTAACATAACATCGTCCAGCTATGCTTGAAAAGAGAGTATTATTCTAACCTTTAACTGAAAAAAGCTTCAAGAAAGTGGTCAAATAATCTCTAAATAAGCCACCATATTTACTCTAGAAAATGTATCAATAGTTCATTTGATACAAAAAAAAAAAAAAAACATATCTAATCCAATTTATTTAAAGAATTTTTGGTGCCCGTTGAATATTTATATTTTATTTCACTATAGCTTTATGTTAGTTATTTTAGTTGTCAACATAAAAAACTTTATTATTATTTTTTTTTTTGTTTCGATTTTGTTCTTAATATATATTGAATTTTCCCAACATTATGTGATACAAATAATTGACATTTGAATCTTTAATCATGTGATAGGGTCAAAACATATTTTGATATATATGAACCCTTAAATAAATTTCACAAACCATGCTTTAATTTATGGTATAAACATATGATGCAGTTTGTAGAGATACTTTAATAATTTAGCAACAAAATAAACAAACATGCATTTTTCTATATATAGTGTATGGTTCATGTTTAAAACTTTGATAACCAAAGATTTAGAATAGTGAAACACAACAAACCCTTCAAAATCGCCTCATAAAACACCACTAAAAATAATTGAGCGGATGAAAATGTAATCAAACTGATTGATAACAAAGTCTCAGTTTCAAAGAAATGGTCAACGTGTCCTTAAATATCAATATCTCACAACTTGATCCAAAAATAGTAGTGAAGAAAAACCATTGAAGAAAACATATATAAAACCCACATTGAATGTTGAAAACATACAAACAGGTTTCAACACAATGGAAAGCAAAATAATTGTTTCAGCAGTTTCTCTCATTCTTGTAGTTGGTGTTGCATTAGGTGTTGTGGCTCTTGTTAGAACCAACCAGCCCAGTGATGCTGGAGGCGGCGGCGATTTGAATGCGCATACTAAAGCGGTTAAGGCCGTGTGTCAAAACAGCGATGACAATAAATTCTGTGTTGATACTCTAAC
Organism: Vicia sativa; assembly: GCA_021764765.1. NCBI lineage: Eukaryota > Viridiplantae > Streptophyta > Magnoliopsida > Fabales > Fabaceae > Vicia > Vicia sativa. Next base: position 117,477,998 of record CM038797.1, read on the forward strand.
TCCTGTAAACACATCGGATCCAAATGATTACATAAAAGCCGTCGTTAAAACTTCCTTGGAAAGTGTCTTCAAAGCGCTTAACTTGAGCGATAAGCTAATAATTGAAAATGAAAAGAAAGAAGAACCTACGAAGATGGCACTTGAGGATTGTAAAGACCTGTTACAATTCGCTATTGATGAGTTACAAGCCTCTAGCGTTTTAGTTAATGATGGCCACGGTCATAACCCGAGCGAACGCGCTGCGGATCTTAAGAACTGGTTAGGTGCTGTTATTGCGTACCAACAATCATGTCTTGATGGTTTTGAAACCGAGGGGGAAAAGAAGATTCAATCAGAGTTACAAACGGGTAGTTTGGATCAAGTAGAGAAACTTACTGCGTTAGCGCTTGACATTGTGACTGCAGTTTCGCAAGTATTATCTTCTTTGAATTTGGATTTGAACGTGCAACCTTCACATCGTCGACTTTTTGAGGCCGATAGCGATGGTTACCCCGAATGGATGACTGGCCCGGATCGTAAATTGTTGGCTGATATGAGTACTGGAGCTGCCGTTACGCCTAATGTGGTTGTTGCTAAAGATGGCAGTGGCAAATTTAAGACAGTTCTTGAGGCGATTAATTCATACCCGAAAGGTCATGTTGGTAGATATGTTATCCACGTTAAGGCCGGTGTCTATGATGAATATATCACGATTGACAAGAAGAAGCCGAAAATTTTCTTGTACGGTGATGGCCCTACAAAGACCATTATCACCGGAAAGAAAAATGTTGTTGATGGTTGGAAGACCATGAGATCTGCAACATTCTGTAAGTTCTATTTGTAGTTGCAATATCTTTATATTATGATCAGAGCCGTCTCAAGTTTTTGGAGGCTCCTAATTGTTGATGTAAGCTAATTTTTTTTGACTTGCATGCAGCTAATGTTGGTCCAGATTTCATTTGCAAGGGAATTGCATTTGAGAATACGGCAGGAGCAAGCAAACATCAAGCAGTGGCACTACGAGTGCAAGGAGACCGATCGGCTTTCTACGACTGTGCCATGCGGGGTTACCAAGACACATTATACGCGCACGCCCATCGTCAGTTCTATAGAAACTGCGAAATTACTGGGACAGTGGATTTCATTTTCGGCTACGGATCAACACTGATACAAAACTCAAGGATAATAATCCGAAAGCCCGCTGCAAATCAACAAAACATCATTGTAGCAGACGGAACAATTCAAAAGAACATGCCAACAGGAGTTGTGATGCAAAACTGCGAGATCATGCCAGAGCCAGAACTCCAGGCAGATAGGTTGAAGGTGAGATCTTACCTGGCAAGACCATGGAAAGCATATTCAAGGGCAATATTCATGGAAAATAAAATTGGTGATGTGATTCAACCAGTGGGATTTCTTCCTTGGAATGGGAATTTGTTTCTTGACACGTGTTACTTTGCTGAGTATGCTAACACTGGACCTGGTGCAGACGTTAAGGCAAGAGTTAAGTGGAGCAAAGGTGTTCTTAGCAAAGCTGATGCAACTAAATATACTGCTGGTCAATGGGTTCAAGGTGGAATGTGGTTGCCTGCTACTGGTATTCCATTTGAGCTTGGCTTCTCTAAACCTTGAAAGTAAATTGCATCAATCATTGCCATAAAGGAGTACATATAGTATAAACTCCTTTAGGAGAGATTATATAGATTAAGAAAAATAATAAGTATATAGTAGTATATATGATTGTATCAGTGCTCTTTGTATAGTATTGACAAAAGAGAAATTAAATATTATTTTGATTTGATTGAATGTTGCGTTGAATTGTTGTCTTTGCGGAGTGAATTTATAACCATAATTATTCATAAATTTTCTTAAAACTATTTGTATTATCATATGATGTTTAAAGTGAATAAATCAAATGAAAGCTGAAAAGAGAAAATAAACAATGAGATGAAAGAATAAATCTCAATTTTTTTTTTTTTTGAAAACAACAAATTCAACTTATATCATTAATCAGAGCTTGTTCAATACAAAGAGGAGGCATAATTAACGAGCTACGTCTAGACCAAGAATTAGCCGCCCTCGCAAGGGAATGGGCAACCAAATTCGCTTGACGTTTAACAAACTTGACCTCAAAGTTTGGGAAAATAGAGAGCAAATTAGAAATAGTTTGAACGATAGTACTAAATTCCGAAGCACCGTGAGAGTTACTCTGGATGGCTTGGACTACTCGTAGGGCATCACTCTCAAAAGTGACAAGCTCCAACCGAGAAGAGATGGCTTCTAGCATCGCCTCTTTGAGAGCAAGGGCTTCGGCTTCAATAACGGAGAGGATACCGGGATCCCAAGCTACACCTGCAAAGACAAAATGCCCATGGTGATCACGGAAACACCACCCTCTATTAGTAGTTCCATTGTTGTGATTAAAAGCGGCATCGACATTACACTTAACACGCCCCTCGGAGGAGGACTCCACTCTATGGCATAGGTAGGAGAGTTATTGGCCGTTTGAACTTCTTGAGCTAGGAACCAATCATTCCACCTATGGATAGCACTTAATCCCATTCTAGATGCTTCTTCCTTTTCATTATTCCAGATAAAATCATTCCTATTCTTCCAAAGAATATCCATCATAGTAACAAAGTTCTCTATCTATTTTTATGAACTCTATCATGTAACACGTTTGTAACTGATTTTCGTCTTGAGAGTAACGGCGTTTTAGTGTGATATTTTATACTCTGTTGTAACGGAGAAAAATGGTAACAATTTTTGTTCATGCCGCCCTTAAGTTACAAACTTTATTTAAAACATTGCTCTCAATCTTCTCTCTACTCCCTTTCTCACCATTTAGCATGTAGTTGGAAACAAACAGTGGAATGAAAGAAAAAACGCGTTTAGCAGAAGTTAAGATTTCAAGTTTCATTCAAATCAAGGTGGTACTGCATTGAAAATTGTAATTAGCAACGCAAATGTGCGGAAAGAATTGTTTCCAAATATACTATTACTTATGATGGGGAATTTTTGGGCTAATTTCGCCTTAGAATCATCCATTTGCATTGTCTTTTATTTAAACTAGAATAAGATCCTTGTAATTCGCAACGTATTGATGGATTTTATTAATTTTTATTAGATTCTAGAAATTTTGATTTTATCTAATATAAATGTGTTATATTTAAGATGATAAGATGAAGAGGATAAATAAGAGTGAGAATAATTTTAAACAAAAAATATATATTTGAATTATAGAAATAATAAATAAGACAATGCAATTTAATTTTAAAATGTGAAATAAATAAAAAACAATAATAATAATAATAATAATATATTTTATATTTTTTTTAACATTTCTAAAAATGTTAAATTTTTATCATTTATAGATGAAACACATTCTACATTCAAACGTATTAGACTATATGTAACCAATTATCATAGTCAACTTTAAAATCTAAAAAGAACATCTCTATTAGAAGATTCCTGCGGGAATTATCTGTATTGAGCACCGAAGTTGGAGATTTTTTCCTCCACGAGAATGGGGATGGAGGCAAAAGTTCCACCGATGACACTTAGGGGCGGGGAATGGGAAAATACCATCCGCCCCGTGGATTTCCCGACTCCGAACTTATTATTTAACTTTTATATTTTATATATTATATATTATATAATTTTACATAAAAAATATTAATGCATTAAAAAATGAAGAGTCATTTTAATAGATCATTTTATTTTTATGTTTTATTGTATAGTATTATTTCACTATTTAAGGACTCAATCCTAGAAAAGTGCATCCAATACATAGGATGTACACATTGTCTACTCCTTTTCTTTTTTCAATTATCTCTGTCTCGTCCATTCATCATCTCATCTAATCACATCATCATCACAACAACCACTCTTTTATGTTCATTGCGCTCATGGTAATTACTCTTCAAATTCACTTTACTTCCATTAGTACATGTTTTTCGTTCAATTAATAAATTAGTAGTTATGGATTTTCCACACCCACACATAATCAATCACTTGCGCTGGGTGACAGTCGCATTGTGGTTGTAAATTGGCGGAAGCATGGTAGCAACAAGTTAGGTTAATAATTATCATTTTTTTGTTATTGATGCAAGATGTATTTTTATTTTTAAAAAATGAAAGATGCAAAATATGTCTTTTAGAAAAAGTAAAAAATAACAAAATACTACTGTCATAATTTTGATCTAAAAGTATAGATATTTTCTTAGAATTCGATCGGCGTGGATCTCCGCGGGGATCTGTGGGGATGGGGATGGAGGAAAATATTCTCCCGTGGCGGAAATTGGGGTTGGGGATGGAGAATAAATTTAGGGATGAGGGCGGAGATCGGGGAAGCATGCTCCGAACATTCTCTGCCCCGTTGACATCCCTACTCTCCATTTATCGAAGAATACACTTTTATTTTGCATGTTATTCCTAACAACAAATAGACATGTGTAATAGGTTTTGTTGAATATCAAATACTCAAATCATTAAGTTATATCATATTTAATTAAAATGATGTGAATTATTTCATTAAATCATGCGATCTTTTATCTTTTAATATTTTTAAAATTTTAGTCAATTTGACTTAATTGAATTTTATAAAATGATAAATTTTAATTTTTAGAATAATTCTTCTATTAATTTTTTATTTTAAAAATTGTTTAACATTTGATACATATTTATATTACTTAATATAAATCTTTTAAATTTGATACTTTATTTTTTATTATTCCTTATATCTTTATCTAACATATGAACTTTTACAAGTAGTTAACTATTTACTTAAATTATTATTATATTTTTAATTAAAACAAAATTTGTATTAGTGTTATATAGTTTATCATTATAAAAATTATTATTAATTTAATTGAGTAATGTTTACAATTGTAAAATTATGCTTAATTATTTAGTTAATTGAATAAATAAATAAAAATAATATTACGACTTAATGCAAAAAATGGATTTATTTGACACGAAAGATAAAAATATATATCCTCATATGTCATAAATAAAATAGTGGTTTTTTTTAAAATAAAATATTTATTTTCAAATTTAAACATTGACTATGTCATAAATTTAATAATTAAGTATTTATTTAAAGAGTTGTGACATTATTTCATTCATAATAACAATAAGGGTTATTATCATTTTATCCCCTGTCATATATACGACTTCTGATTTTGTCCCCTGTAAAGTTTATTATTTAAAAAAATACTCTTGTCATTTCAAAATAATAACAATTTAGTTCCTAAAATCAAAATCTGCAGGTAAATTCGAAAGAAATAGCAAGAACGTTTTTCAAAAAAATAAATTTACAGGGAGTAAAACCAAAAGTCGCCTATATGGCCTGGGGGTAAAATGGTATTAACTCTAATAATAATAATGAATATAGTTATTTGAAGGGTTGTGACATTAATTCACTTATATATTTGATTTGATTAAAACATGTAAGAATAATTGGAGTTATAGTCAACTCAGCAAATAAGTCGATGTGGAACGTTTGTTTGTATTAAAAGTTGCTTAGTCGTTGAAATATTAGAGTTTTTATTTGAAGGATTAGTTTTAATATATTACTGACCCGCGCGATGTGCGTTATGAATTACTTTTTATTTGGTTTATATTGAATTTAAATTAAATTGAATATATACTTTTTAAATATGATTAAAAAGTTATATTATAATAATTTATTATATATTATAATATAGACAATAATATAAAAAAAGAATGTCTTATTTGAAATAAAAGTATAAGTATGAAAGTTGATATTGATATCGAGATTTTAGTTTTGACATATTTTAATAATTCTAAAAGATACTACTTGAGGTCAAATTTTATATTTTGATTTTCATTTCACTTTAACACTCTTATGTGAAAAATAAATAATTTTATTATTTGTCTTATTTATTTTTTCGTCGTAATATAAAGAATATAGTAGTGAAATATATAAATATGATTGAAAAATATTGCATGCTCTATCATATTTCAATATCGATAAATAATGACAAGCCTTTGATCAAAAGAGTTTTGTTTCAACTTTTATATTTGCTAGGATTTTAAGAAAACCTAAAATATTTAATAGAGTTTGGATTCACATGTCTATTTTATTTTTAAAATTTGAGCAAATATTCTTAATTGGAATAATTGTTGGGTTGTTAGATTATTTTATACAAAATGGATAGTGAATCTATTTTCTTCAAAATATTTTTTAAAATAAGTTTACACTATTGTAATGAGTTGAATCTCAGACATGTCGTCTATATATGCACGAAAATTATAAATGTATTATCTAATATCTCAATTTTTAGATCATAATTTCAAAACCAAACGTTAAAATCGACTATTTGATTTTCATTTTAGAATTCTTTGTTGTAAGTAGTATGATAAAAACCATTTAAAATTTTATAATAAAAATGAAATAAAATTATTTTTAGAGTTATTATATTAAAAATATATATCAAAGTTTCTTTTCCATTTCTTATAATTAAAAGGTTATTTTAATAAAAATAAATAATGTTATATAAGATTTAAGCAAATAATATTTTATAGGTAATCATATTTTTGCTTTTGTCAGGATTCGAACTCATGACCTCAACAAAAGATTAGTATGTGTTTTTCCCTTTTGAAAAACAAAGGTGTATTTGGGAGGATGCCACATAAGAATAATGGTGATGTGGTGAATATAGAGTATGTGACATATGATGTGTCATAATATAATCTGATGCTTCCGATTTAATATATTATATAGATGAGTGGTTCACATATAGATTTGAAGATTCTTTCTTGTTTTTATGTGATTTCAGACATTTGAGTGTTACATTTTTAGTTTGTTGTCTTAGTGTAACATTGTTCGACTTTTTTGCCATGTTCATTTGATTAGATTGTCAGATCAATTGCAATCCTTTACAAACTAAATTAATCATTTGACATCAATATTACAAATACAAAGATTCCAATCACTTTAATGTTGTCATATTTGTAGGTGTATTATCAATTATTAGTTGGTTCAGTGGTAATTGACGTTGGACTTAGTAGGAAGGATTGTTGTTTGATCCCCTACAACTACTATCAAAAGGAAGATAGACCCACTTGATGTCTTTTGGTGGTGGAAATAACCAGATTAGTCTATTCACTATGTGTATCACACTTGATTGGCTAAAAAAAAAGTTTCAAACTCAAGTCCTTGATGTTATACTAATACCCTGAACTATATGGCCAACCACTACACCACAACAACTTTGTAAATATTTATTTGTTAACAATTTAATTAAGTATATTTAAAAAATAGCTTCTTTAATTTTGTTTTATTTCTTTTCATTTATTTTTCGTTTTCCCACTCGATTTCTTTCAGTTTCCTCTTTCTTTTCATTTTCGCTTTTCATTTTCACCTTTCATTCACAAAACCTAATGTAAACCCCCTCCATAAATCCCTAATTCATGAATCCCCCTCCATAAAATATTTTCAATAGCATTGCCTTCATCTTCTTCAATCTCAATCTCAAGTACGGTATAATATAATTAACAATGAAAAACTTCAACTTTTCACCCATGCTTATCAATACCTTTTATTTATTTCAAAAGAGAAGAAGAACCACTGTACTTTTCTGCAGAACCATGAAACTTTTCAATCATCTCCGGACCTTAAACACTCACCACCACATTCTCCATAATTGATTTCACCCTCTCTTCAACAACACCAACTTCTTCTCCGAATCTTCATCGCCTCAATAACCCCCCCACTCTACATGTTCAACAACCTTCACCTCCTTCTTCCTTGAACTGGAATGAACTTGCCAAGTTTGCTGCCATTGCCGAATCCTAGTGAGAATTCTCATATTACTTCCAATTTTAATTCTTACTACCCCATACAAATCGAAACCTAGATTAGTTAAACAAAATTGAATTGGGTACTAGGTATTTATTTTTTCAATCAAAAATTACGAAATTTACTATATTTTCTACTAATGTATAGGAACCATAACTTGTAATGAAATTTAAAAGCTTACGGATTTAGGTGGTTGTTTTTTATAGTAAGAAAATATGAACATATGTAAAAAAAATTATTTCAAATCCCTTGTATATGTACAAGTCCATTGAGATGTTTATCCATTAGCTGGTACAATCTCATAAATAGAGTAAGGATGTTAAATGCATTTGAAAGTTCACAAACGAGCTTTCAGCCAATGAAATTCATGAAAATGTCACTTTTATTTATTTTTCTGGCTAACTTAGTAACAATAATCTAAGAGTGAAAACTGTTGAGACTGTAATCTCTTGTGTCGAAGCAATATGTTGCTCGATAGAAATAAGATTGTGTCGAAATAATATAATGTGTGTCGAGTTGTATAAGATGTCGAAGTGTCAAAGCAAGTTGCTTGGTACATGATTTTGACCAGAGATAATCCAAGAAATCACTAAGAAAATTCAAGTAATTCAAGAAAGATGAAGCAGACACATGATCGGCAGAAGAGTTTTGCAAATCAAATAATGAATTTAGCATTCGATGAAGATGATGATTTATTTTTCAAAGTCACCCATAGACTCGGATTGAAAGGACATTTTAAAGTAAAAAAGTTGATCCTGCGATACATTGGTCCTTACTAGATCATGAGACAAGTAGGTGAAGTGTCCTACCAATTTGAATTGTTGTCTTCTCTATCCGGTATTCATGATGTGTTCTATGTATCCTAATTGAGGAAGTTTGTACCAGATCCTTTCCAACCATTCCTTCCTAATTCAATCAAAGAAGCACCAAATCTTACCTACTAGCCTCAGTCATCCCGTATTGTGGATTATGTGGTGTCGGCGTTAAGAAATAGATATATACCTTTGGTAAATGTGATGTGGTAAGAATTACGTTAGACGAGTCTACTCAGGAACTAGAGCCCGAGATGCGTGAGTACTACCCGCATATATTCATATTCTAATTTTAATTGCTTAACTTTTAATTATGAAGAATTATGCTTAAGTATTTGAGATTAGTGAATATTCAGACTCAATGGTATAATGGAAATCTTGTTATCTTGAGAAAGGGAAATTTGGTCATTTTCTGTGGAGGGCTATTTAAACCCTTTTACACACCATTTTCCTGATTCTCTCACTTCTTCAATCTCACAAAATCAAAAATTTAAGGAGACTAAGAAGATGAAGGAGAGAAAAACGTGGAGAAAGGAAGAAGGATGTAAATGGAGGTTCTTGCATGCTTGTAGAACTTTGGAGAAGTAGGAAATCAAGTCATCATCATATCACTATCACAAGTTCATCCAAGTTTCTTTTTTAGCAAATATGGGGTTCTTAGATCAAAGGGATTTTCCCCAAAATGTTTTGGGGTTTTGCATGTGGGATGAAATTGGGATTTTCTTAAGTGATTCTTGATATACATGTTTGATTAATGTTGATGAATGATGTTCTTTTTGTTCCACATGTGTGTTTGTGTAATCCATGTTATTGACGCATTAGGTGTAAAAATCATGACATTTAGGGTGAAAATCGTGTTTTTGGGTGTTATGGAAGTTAAGATTATAAGTTTTTGCGCTTAGCCACGCCTGGGGGCGCTCAATTCGCTTTCAGACACTTTTTGGGGCTTCAAGCGCGCTTCAAGCTTGATTTTCTGTCTCAATGGCGCTTAGCCCCGCTCTAGGGAGCTTAACGCGCTTAACAACTTTGTGTTTTCCCCTCTGCTTTGTTTGTGACATAACTTGTGTTTTGTAACTCGGTTTGAGATGCAATCAGTTACGTTGGAAAGCTATCACAAAGTAATTTCTGGTGATATTAATGAATGCATGATTATATATACCTATTTTTCGCTATGAATGGTAATGAGAATGTAAGGAGAAAATGGAACTCACGTTACTTGACGTGTGGGGCCGTAATTAGTTAAACATTCTAAATCCCAACTATGAGGGTCATAATTAGCAATGGTACACCATTTGCTAAATACGATCTAGAATAGGTCATAATTAGAATTGTGACTAAGTCCTAAACAAATAGGTAATAATCGAGGAGGGGTATCTTGTTCCGTAGAAAGGAACACATACAAATACATTGATACAAGAGAGTATTAGAATAAAGAATAAACAAAAGTTGAGAATGTATTGTAAAATATGAACTAATGCGAGAAACTATAAATTAATAGTGACTTAATGTTGGAATAATTCAGGTATAATTGGCGTAAAGAATGGTCAATTACACACTTAGTCGAAAACATAACTACGAGCCTAGTTTCTTTAATGGTGGTATACATCGGAGATATGGGTGGTAATCGTTAATGACCTTCTCCCATAGATGGAGACTTATTTTCCTAGTACCCATGAATCATTACATCCCATAAGGATTATCCCACTAGAGCATAGGACAATAATCATATTCAACCTCTACGACCAAAAGAACTCCTAAGATTAGAGAACTCCACTAAGATAATTATTTCTCACCTTTTTTCTATGAATAGTTTACAAGTGATCATTCTGCAGACAAAGGTAAAGAAAAGCTGACATGACGAGGCTTACTTGAAGACCTTGTCTTAGTTTCATGATTTCGCTGCACTTTATTTTATAGTATTACATTGTACTAGTGTAGGGATGGCAAAAAACCCATACCCACGGATATCCGCAGAAAAAATCCAACACGAGCACGAGTTGGATAGCTTAACGGGTATCCACGGGTATTATAAACGGATATTTAGTTATCCGTTTACTTATGGGCACGAATACATATTTGACGGTATCCATACCCGCAGATATCCATATCCATTAATAGCGATTAAAATTACCTAAATATCCTTTTAAAATTAGTATAGTTGAATATATTTTTAATATCCTTGATAAATTAGTATACTATAATATTCTTTAAAAATATCCTTAATATACTTAAAAATCCTTTTCAGTAAAACGTAAAACCCTAGTTGCCTAGTCCACTACATCATCATCTTCTTTCTATATTCAAAAGCAGCGGCAGCCGCGATTTCTTCACGTTTCCATAAGCAACAATGGCGACAATTTCTTCCCTTCCTCTCTCGGCGGCGGTGACTTCTACAGGTGGGTGATATTATGTTTTCCCCTCTTTTTTATGCTTAAACTTATTATGCTTTTCTTGTTTATGTTTCTTGCTAACTTCTCTGTTTCCAATGGAGAAACTTCTATGTTCACTTGGTGTAATAAATCTAAACAAACCAGGTTTTTGTGTTGTTCTGAAGTTGTGTATCCTGTTTGTGGTTAAGCTCTTACGAAGTTTTTGAATAACAAGTTTTCAGTTGTTAGAAAATATGCACTAGAAAGCTCACATGAAACAGATTACTACTTTAATAGAAACTAACAAGATTCATATGGCTTTAACAATGGGTTGATGTTGAAAGTGATTATTACTTTAATGTAAAAATATTTGACTCAACTTGATAGGTAATTTTAACGAAATATATTTATGTTATTTTTTTGTAGAGAATTTGCTCTTATGGAAAATGTAAAAGAGAATTTGGAATCCTTAAATATGGATGACTCTAATATCGTCGCTTCGAATGTTCCTAATGTTGAAACTGATTCAACTCCAACACAAATTGAAAATACAACTTCGGGTGAATCTCAAGCTGAGACACAAGTCACGCAACAAACTCGTAAAAGAAAGCTAACTTTAGATGTTTGGCTTCATTTCGAAAGGAAATGGAGTGTAGCAGATGGAAAAATGAAGGCCATTTGCAACAGGTGTTGTACAAAACTCTCGGGTGATCCAGGACAAGCAACATCAAACTTGCGTAATCATTGGAAGACTTGTGCACTTAGAAGTACTCGAGATATAAGACAAGCTATTATCAAAACTGAACAATTTGACAATCAAACGGTAATGGTTGGATCTTATTCATTTAATCAAGACATAGCAAGACGTGTGGCTGCAAGAATGATAATTCTTCACGAGTATCCTCTAGCGATGGTTGACCATATTGGTTTTAAAGATTTTTATGGCGTTATGCAACCTTTATTTAATGTGGTTCCTCGCAACACTATTAAGGCTGACATCATGAAACTCTATAAGGAGGAGAAAGAGAATACGATGAAGTTACTGTCAAAAAATCAAAGTCGCATCGCAATTACAAGTGATATGTGATATGTGGACTTCAAGTAACCAAAATAAAGGCTATATGACAGTTACATCTCATTTTATTGATGATTCGTGGAAACTACAAAGTCAGCTCATAAGGTAATAATATGCTCTAACTCTTTAGTTAGTTTGTTATAATGCTAATGGTATGCTACTGTTATAACTAAGTTATATAATTTGTTGATATAATGCTACTGCATAACTAAGTTATATATATTGCTACTGTAACTTTTATAATTTGTTAACATAATGCTACTGCATAACTAAGTTATATATATTGCTACTGTAACTTTTATAATTTGTTAATATAATACTACTGCGTAAGTTTTATAATTTGTTAATAACTTTTAGTGAATTGTAAGAGGTCTGAATTTTACTTTAGTAATTTTTTGATTATGCTAATGTGTTAGTGATTTTCTATTAGGTTCATTTATATGCCAGCTCCTCATAATAGCAAAACTCTGGCTGATACCTTGCTTGAATGCTTGATGGATTGGAATTTAGATAGAAAATTGTCTACATTGACTCTTGATGATTGCTCTACTAATGATGCTATGATTGAACGCATTTTGAACAAGATTTCACCTAGGTCACTCATATTGGGAGGTCAATTATTTCACATGCGTTGTTGTGCATACATTCTGAATTTAATTGTGAAAGAGGGTATGTCCTTAATCTCCGGCGCCATTGAGAATATTAGAGATAGTGTTGGATATTGGACAGCTACACCGAAAAGAGAGGAGAAGTTTATAGAGACATGTGGTCAAGTGAATATTTCTTATGATAGAAAACTTATTCAAGATTGTAAAACTAGGTGGAACTCTACATTCTTAATGCTTAATGTTTCCATACAATATAAGGATGTTTTTGGGCGATTGGCGGCACGAGATACTCAATATAAAACCTTGCCTAGTGAAATTGAATGGATGAAGGAAAAAGAAATTTGTGAAAGGTTGAAAGTTTTTTATGATGTTACAAACTTATTTTCTGGTACCGAGTATCCAACTGCAAATGTTTATTTTCCTAAAGTATGTGAAATGAAATTGGCTTTGGTTGAATGGTTTGACTCTACTGATAAGGTCATTAAACAAATGGCTTCAAGTATGCTTTATAAGTTTGACAAGTATTGGAACATGGTTAATGGAGTGATGGCGGTTGGCACCGTGTTAGATCCAAGATACAAAGTTGATTTGTTAGATTACTTTTTCCTCTAATTTATGGAGATGATGCTCATGCTGAAATTGAAAAGGTAAAATCTTTCTTTCAAAAAATGGTAGCTGAGTATGAATTGAAAATGAAAGAGAAGGATAGTGGTTCTTCATCCTCAAGTCAAAATCAAAATGTATCCGATGTAGTTGTTGTTGGAAAAAAAGAAGAAGCCTGGAGGTCTAATTTTGCAAAACATATTAATGCAAAAAAGAGTGTTGTGATTAATAGGTTTGAAGTTGACCATTATATGGAGGAGAAAGTGATTCCAGATGATGAAAATTTTGACATCTTAGGTTGGTGGAAGGTTAGTGGATTAAAATATCCTATGATGCAAATGATTGCAAGAGATTTTTTAGCAATTCCTATCTCAACTGTTGCTTCAGAGTCTTCATTTAGCACTAGTGGTCGAATTCTTACTCCTCATCGTAGTAGATTGCGTTCAGATACTCTAGAGGCTTTGATGTGTGTCCATGATTGGCTATGGACGGATGTGAAAGGTAATCACATTTGTATATTTTAATCTTAAATTTATATTAAGAACAAAAAGTTGAGTACATTTAAATTTATTCTTTTTTTTTATCAGGTTCTACAAAATCAAATGTTGAGAACATTGAAATAAATTCAGTTTTGGAAGATACAGATGCTGATATTTTTGAGGAAAAATTATGAGTTCTTCTGCAAATACTTTTCATGTCAGATCAAGTAGGTAATACTATACAAAGATACTATGATATTGAAATTTGAACAATTATGAACAATTATGTTGATTTTCAATTTATTTGAAGTTCTTTTTTGTTTATTTCAGGAACTATGGAGTCATCACTGTTTTCGTGGAATTTATTTGGAGCAACATTTGTTAGACACTAATGAAACTTCAATGATATCACTCACATGTATATCATTTAATTCAGTTTGCTACATTCATGTTATTTCTATTTTGAAAAGTATTATAGAATAGATTCTACTAAGTGGTAGCTTAATTATCAACTATGGAGTTTATGACATTTGTACTAAATTTTATGTGAAATTTATGCATTTTGTTAATATTTTCTCACATACTTTTCTATTAATAAAAAAATAAATTTTCTATTCAATATATAAAAAAAATAGTAAATTTCAATTAAAAAAAATATTTATGGGTATCCGTAAATACCCGCGGATATTTAAATTTTCACAGATATCCACCCGACAGATATCCACACGGGTATGAGGCGGGTATGAATATCATTTTTATTAAACAGACGAGTAGCGGAAGACTAATATCCGTATTATCCATTGTCATCCCTGTACTACTGACATAACTTGTATGGATACACAACTTATGTACTAATGTATTTTGCCACAATTGTATAATGTTTTGTACAAAAAATTTAATTATTGTATTTTATTTTCATAGTGTAACATAACCTCTCTTAATCTAATTATTTTACAAATTTTTTATTTGTTTTCTCTTACAATAATATTTGAAGTTTTTTTTGAATAAAATCCTAACTCTTTATTAATTCATCAACACATAAATAACAAAAAAATTATTACTCACTTCATTCTCTTTTATAAACATATTTTGATTTTTTATCTTCATTGAATAAATAATGTATTTAAATTATAGTTAAATACGTTAACTATTCGGAATTGCTCTTCCAATCCATTTATTTATAAAATCATACTTTTTTTCAATCAACGAAATGTATCTTTCCATTTTTCAAATAAGCTATTTCAAAAAATCAAACATAGATTATTTACAAATGGAAGATCGATGTTACCAACTCTCCCTTCCTTAAACATAACAAACAATCAAGTCAAAATTGTTTATCTATCCTTATTGGTGAACTTATTAATTTTCCTAACAAAGTAAATTTGCATTCTAATCTCCCGATGTTCATGTTTATAAGTTTCCTCTACTTTCCACATCTTAGCTTCTCACAAGACCCTACATTATTACACCCTCGAAAGTGACCTATCTCCGGTTGGTGAAGCATCGAATCATTTCAAATCTTTGACAAAGATCAAACACATTGTTCAATCTTAACCACACCAAATTCACCAACCATCCGTGCAAGCTATAAAATTGAAAATTTGGAAAGAAAAATATTTAAAAAAAAAACATGTGTAGATAATTTGCAAAAAATTTCTGGCCTTACTCCTTCCATGTCCCAAAAATATCAATCAAATATATACATAAATTTCTACATGAAGCCGGCTCAAAAAATCAAGGACCACATGACATCAATCATAGCTTAAATAGGAAATAAATATTGAGATACTAATGAGGTATATTGTCCATTATATTATATTATCAACATACTGTTTTAGGGCCAAAATAATCAATCTATCATTATCATAAGTTGAGTTTTTATTTAATCTCAATATATCTCATGAATCATGTGGCCCTTCTAATGACATCAAAGATAAGATGATTTTTATTTTTGCAGGTACATGACTCCACCAAAGGGTGAAGACATGAGATTCTACAAAATTAGTAAATTATTATCATAATGTAATGCTACTAAATTGTGCATCAATCAATCACCGTAAAGAGTTAGTTAGAATCCTATGGATGATGATATTCCAAAGGGGTTATGTGGTTGGAGTTGGCAAGAGAACAAGTTGTTTGAGCTAGCTTTAGCTTTAGTTGATGAAAGGCATCCGGAAAGGTGGGAGATGGTTGCAGCAATGGTTGGAGGAGAAAAGAGTGCAGTTGAAGTTGAAGAACATTATGTGATATTGTTGGAGGATTTGGAGCTTATAGAATCTGGAAAATTTGATCATAAATTGGGTGAAGATTGTACATGTGTTCTTGTTCATCTTACTGAATCATTATGTTTGTCTGATGATATTGATTAATACAATACAACCATGTAAGTCTCTTCTTTTTCTGTGTATTCTCTCAGTCTCATTCATGACTTTGGTTCTGGATTCATTTGTGCTCTAAATCATGATTTTAAATTGCGGTTGCGGATTCAGAGCGGTTGCGAGTGATGCGCACACAGCTTGAATTTTGATTTGGAGGTGTTTAAAGTACACCGTTAAAACAATTAATGTTCAATATTTTTCTTTACAATAGAAATAAACTGAGTTTTTCGATTTTTAAATTAAATTTTGATGAAAATACTTACAAAAACTTGTTGGTCTAAATTGCAACAATTGCAGTCTAGCGTGGTATTGTGTCTATAATAATAGAACATTATTTTAAAATCATGCTCTTAATTTAATATTTTTTTTGTATAGTATAATAGTTATAAATTATATTTAAACTAATATACTTTTTATTCAGTTATTTGTCAGAACTGTGTTTTATACTCCAACATAGTATGATAAATTGAGATAGGCATACATATAGATATAGTGCCAAAATAAAATTTCTCCTAAAAAAATTTAGAGACATTTGAAACTAGAATGAGTGAAATGATAATTGACAAATGTGTGGCATCGCGATCAGCACCGTAAGTCCTAAAACCGCAATTACATCTGCAATATAACACCTTTAAAAGTCTCTGCAACGGCATCACAATTGCAAGTGCTGCTGCATCAAGTAATTTTCCACATTTGACTGCAATATAAAGGTCTGAAATCACAATTTAGGATCATTTGCAATATATGGGATTTATAGCCTTTTTAAGGAATTTAAAACAGAATGAGATCATAACAATATTAGATCATAAAAAAAAAAATTAAAAAGAAAAGAGATTACGGAAAAATGACAACAGAGCCAGGGAAGAGGCAGTGCATGAGTGGAGTCACAACAGTTCTTCATCTGTTGATAGTTCCATCCATGCTCAACCTGTTCCCTGCCTCTAACTATTAATCCAAGCCCCCAACTTTTTCTACATCTAAATTACATTACCTCCTTACCTCTCTTCCTTGAGCAGCTTCTCTTACTCTTTTGTAAAAATAAAATGGACTCATTGTGATTCTATGTGTAAAATGGATTCATTGTGATTCTATATGTAATCACATAAAGGGAGAATGTTTGTACTTTGCAAGTTTGCAGTACATGCATGTAGTGGTACTAGGAAATTTGAGATGTACTACTTATTTTATTATTATGGTACTACTGCCGTTAGTTATTTCCAAGACTGGATTCTATGAGACCTCAAGTGTACTACTAGTTTAAAGCTAGTACTACATCAGCAATATTTCCTTTCTTAAATACACCTATGCTTCCTATTTTATTAATTCAATTTTAATCCATCTATTATTTATTTGAGATTTTTTTTTCAATAATATTCTAATTTTTCTCTAATATCTCAAAATTACCATATTTAAAAATATATATTTAAAAAGACCCACCAATCCAATTGAGTACAATGCACAACCCACCCCTCAATTATATTTCCGGGCCCTCATACCGACTTTTTTCTCATTTTTTATTTTTCATTTTATTAAATACTTCTAATATTTAAAATAATATTAAATACTTATTAAAATTATTAAACACATAACTCCAATAAATAAAATACAATTTAACTATTTAATTTATAGTTGAAAAAATATTTTAGATTTAATTATACTTTTGATCCTCGTATTTTGAGCAACTCAAAAAATTAATCCTTCTATTTTCAAATTGAACAAAGTAGTCCCTATACCATTTTATTGGTTGCAATTTTAGTCTTAACTCTCATTTTCCCTTCAAAAACACTGATGTGACAAATGGACTCATCCACTAGACATTTACATGTCATTAAAATATTAATATTTTATTTAAAAAAATACAAATATCACATTTCAAAAATTAAAATAAAAAAAATTAAAACAAAAATTGATATGTCGTGTGCTTCTCCAATTTCACCAAATTCCTAAATCCATCCAATTTCTTCCTCGTTGTCTTCTTCTTCTTCTTCTTCTTCTTCTTCTTCAGTTTCTTCTTCTTCAATATACGAAATCTCTAAATCTCCCATTTATTCTTCAATTTTCTTCCAACATACGAAATAGAAAATGTCAGAATCATATGTCGTATCCAGTAATAGTTGTGCATCACGAAGAAGACAAGTTTGTTGCTTATGTGGCCTTGATTCTCCACTCACCACTTCATGGACAAAAAAGAATCTTGACCGCATGTTTAATGGATGTGGGTTATACAAGGTAAAATCCATATTCTATAAAATGAATGTATCAACATTAGTTTGAACCCAAAATTTGAAAAATGTGTTATTTGTTTGTGCAGTTGCAGGGACGAAAGGGATGTAATTTCTTCAATTGGTACGATGAAGTAATGTTTGTGCGTGCAAAGGAGATGATTTTGTCACTTATGAAGAGAATTGATGAAGTTAAGAAGAAGGATAATTTGAAGATGAGGATTGAAAAAGAAGCTTAAGTTTTGACAAGGATTGATTGTTCTTGTTGTTGTGGTCATCATGAGATTCCTCTTTATTATTAAATCGGATGGTTGAAAGGTTGAAGGCATTATTAAGGCTTGATCGGTCGTCCTCACTGGCAAAGCCATAAATTTTTTGAAGCCTGGGAAAGTTTCCACTGGCTCTACTAATGGCTTCATAATATTCTACCAAGATAGTATTTGATATAATAATTTGTTTTTACGAATCATAACAAATAAACGCTCTTAAAAAAGTTAGAGGCTCTTGCAGAAAAGAAGTAAGGATCACAAATTCTTGAAACATGTGTCTTTCTCTACAAGTATACCATAAGATGTTGCTAAAATATTGTAAGCTTGTTATAAACAGAATCACATAGGTTTCGTGTGCGCGATAAACATAACAATGTGTAAAGAGGAAGACAATAGATAACCTTGACAATGGAGGAGCCGTGTTGAATGCCTCACATAACTTCTTTCTTTCTTTGAAGAGTTCATCTACTGCTTGCAATACGACCGCAACAATCTCGTGCGATTTCTCTGTACAAGAAGATCTTCTGCAAATAAAAAAGAAGACAAGTTAATATCACAGAAAAACTTCATTCCTGTAACCTGCTTGTCTAAAACAAAGCCCAACTTAGTGTATTAGTAATGTATCTTAAATAAATGCATTGAGTTCTCAAGAATTTAACTTAGTAACTAACTTCTAATTCTATAAAATTCTATAAAATTGAGAGATCTTAACATGTGAATAATTTGAATAATTCTAATAACAAATAATTAAGGGTTTTCAATCACAACATAGTTGACAAAAAAATAAATTAAACTGAACCGATCAAGAATCTACAAAGACATAAACTTGAGGAATGTAATTGGAGTGTATAATAGTATATGTTCTTGCAGGAAAAACCTTATTAAAGATACTTTAGGGATTTGGAAGCTCAAGTGTCGTAACTCAAGTTCCAAGCTTATGATTGTCTTGCTTATCCCGCTGGCGGGAGCCCAATTTATATCATTCCTTCCATGAAGTTGTTTCTTCCCTCCCGTAACTGCCTCAGCGCATTAACCATGGCTTGAAGGCAAGGAGCTAGCTGTTACAGCTTGTAATCATTCGCTTGGTAACGTCTCATAAAGACTCTAGGAACTCTTCATCTTCATAACATCTACTCAATCCTTCATCCTGAAGTAACTGCCGAACTACTCCTCGGATCCAGGCCGACCTCATGACCTTCCCCGAGATCCATGTCGGATAAGGACCTCATCCTTACGTCCAAGACCTATCCTGGATCCCTGCAATCTTCCCTCCAGACATCCATCTCGGCTGAGGATTTTTATGCATGATCAGTATACATTATGTAACTTCCCAAAACAATCATATTCTCCAATTCACTTTGATTACTTCATTAAATTTAGAATCAATATAAGGCATCTTAAATTAAGAATCAATATAAAATATATTAAATTAAGAACTGTTAGAATATGAATAATTCATGTTCGAATTAGTGTGTATCGAATTATGTTGTAATGTTGTGTACTATTTGATTCGATTGCTTAAGAGTGTTGTTTGAACAGTTTGGCTGTCGAAGTGTTACTCTTGAGTATCCTAGAGTCGAATGCTTTGGGCTTTAGATGTTTTGGGCCTTAGTTTAGTTCACACTATTGGGCCTAAGAAATGTGTCTATATAAGGAGCATTTATTTGTAAACAAGCTAGAATGATTATTCACAATATACTTTCATTTTTCAGCATCACATTCATTCTATTCTCAATTCCCTAATCTTCTTCTTCTTCTTCAAAAATCTAGTTTTCTATTCTTTCATCTTCTGTTCCAACAAATTGGTATCAAGGAGCTCGGTTGCAATTCAGAGAGAATCTAATGGCAAACGGAACAACAACGTCGACTGATAAGTGCCAAAATGTAGTTATTTTGTATATACATTTTGTGGCACTTATCCGTTCTTTTGTTGATATTCTTCGAATAAATCCCCCGCTTTTGGTATAAATGTGTACATAATAGAATAATTGAGTTTTTGTGTAAATATTGTATCATTTGATAGTTTTTCATCTCTTTTATAGGTATTCATTCATAATTGGAGCATTGAGTAATAAAGTGTCGAAGATACGGCTTCAAATGCGCGATTTGAGCAACTCAACATTGAATAAGGCTCAAATCAAAGAATAAAAATCATCAATAAAGCTTGATATTTATCCATGGTTTGATAGAGCATTGAATAAGCTTTTCAACGCTTCAAACCGAGCGCAATTCCGAGTTACGGTTCTCAAGATATGGCAAAAACAAAATGTTGAAAATAGCAGACCGCGCTTAGCGCGAAGACCGCGCTTAGCGCGCCCTGCAACTTCTGAATTCTTTAAAAGGGGCTAAAAACACATTTTTAGGTTATGGATTGGGTATTTTTGAGTCCCAACACCATCACCTTCATATTTTTGATAGATTTTCTTGGAAAACAACATTGGAGCTTGCATTTTGATGATCCGGAGTCGAATCCCTCGTCGATTGGTGTTGACAAACCAAGAAATGTTTGGTTCCTCTTCTTCTCTTCTCTTTGTAATTTCTTTTGTTGGGTTTTGTATGTATATCTACTCTAACTCATGTATATTTGTCGCCCTTGGCGTTGTATAAAGTTTGCTTTACGAATTTGTGTCGGTGATTATCTTAGGTTTTTACTTTATGTTAGGGATTTGAGTTTTGCTAGGAATAGATTGCTTAGATTCTTACCTAGGATGATTATCTGTTAGTTTCTGAATGCTAGAGATAGGTTTAGATCTAACATTCACTATAGAGTACCCAAACTTAATGCCTCTGCGTCGGTGAAGTATGCCAGGAATGGGTATGGAGGTGACGCAGTTGACTTCTTTGTTGTCGAGGTATACCAGGGATGGATATTGAGATGATTTAGGAGGATTCTCAATTTGGGTTAGGAATAGCTTAGGTTGTGAGAGGTATGTGATGACACGGACGAGTATGGTAGGCCGAGTATGACATGGGTGGTAGATTTAAGTCGTGACGGGTAGTTTAGATTCGTTCGGATAAGTATGCATCCTTTATACATTTTGTTCATTTACTTTTGCCTTTTATTTTCATTTATTTTAATCTCAAACTCATTAACGGTAGAATTATCGAACGACGAATCAATAACCAATCTCTTTGGACACGATACGATATAACCTAACCGGTATATATCACCCGGTAAAAATAATACCAACTCTTTGCTTGCCGCTTATACCGCAGCAACAAAATGGCGCCGTTGCCGGAGATTGGTTTTATTGTTTCTGTATTGCGATAATTCCGTTGTTTTTGAGTTTTGTAATTATTGTATATGTTGTATAGACTTTGTATATGAACTTGTATATGTTACTTGTACATGTTATGTGTTTACTTTCCATACTTGTACATATTTGTGATTTTCTTAGTTTTCATGTGATGTTGTGAATTGTCTCGTACTCGTAACATTTGTTGTGTGAATGTTAGGACACTTTCTTTAGGTTTGCGTAGTGTGGCAATACCATGGCATGACGAGAGGAGGTTACTAGTGCTCGCACAATAAAGGCGTCGAGCTTACGACGTAAAACAAGCATGTTTTTGTTTGTTTATGTTTAAGTTGTTTGGTGGATTATGTTTTAACAAGTTGAAATAGGACTTGCTCTTAATTTTAAATTTTCACTTTTCAACTTGTTAATTCGTTTTTCACCAAGTTTATGTATTGTTATGTGCTTTAGTTTTGTTATGTCAATTTGTTATTTTCCACAAGTTTGTAGTGTTTTAGCTTGTGGAAGTGTGTATGTATTGTAAATATTATTTAGATATGTAAATGAGATTGTATAGGTGTGTAAGTGGAGCTTGCATAGCAGCTGCACCTGTTGCTGTCATTTTTCTGCAACTGGTGTAGCGCGCTTAGCGCGCTCTGTTGGCGCTTAGCGCGCTCTGCTATGCAGGGACAGTGAATTCTTTTAAAATTTCACTTGGTTTTCCTTTTTCCCACTTTCACCAAGGCTTTTTGTATTGAATAAAATTAGTATTGTTTTTCTAATTCTTTTGTTATTGTTTGGACTCAAATTTTGGTCCAGTAACTTGAAGACTTTTGAGGTGATTTTCTGAGTTTGATCATTTCAACTCGCGGATGTATGGTAATGATAGTTTTCAAAGTTGGTACATGTCAGGTACTCGTTTATCGCTTTCTATAGCATAACATGTTTAGGAAATTTATCATTTGTATAATTACCATGCTATTCATTCTTTTTGCATTACTTGCTCATGAATTGAATCACTTTAGTCCCTTTTTACCCATAAATGTGAGGAAGCTTTCCATTGTTTACATATGCTGAGAGTCCACATTCTTGTTTTAACTGGATTTTATTATGCTTAATCTTTTGTTTTATGTTGATTGTATGATTGCAAGAAAATGATCAAGGCATTTTGTTTGATTTTGAGCATAACTACCTTGGCCAAATATTCAATTCACCTTGTGAGTGTGTGATCCTTTGTTACCTCCTTTGAGCTTTTATCAATATCTATGTTTATTTGAACTTGATGCTTGTCTATGAGTGTCAATTCACCTTTTTTTGTATGGATGTTGATTTCTTTGTTTCTTGAACCCTCAACTCGTTGTTGTATGAATTTTTACCTTGCCTTAGAAAGTAGGGAGTATTCACACATTAGTGTTGGTTGAATTCAAGTTGGGGAGAGAAATGTTTATATACTTATATTGTGGTTTGTATGAGGTTAAGAGAAAAGAAAAAGAAAAAAAAATGTGAAAAAGAAAAAGATTAGAAAAAGAAAGAAAAAAGAGAAAAGCTTTGAAAAAGAAAAACAAAAAGAGTAAGAATAATGTTATGTTAATAAGTGAGGTGTGTTTGGTGTGAAATTTGTGATGAAGAATAAGTTTGATTGAAATTATATTGTTTGGAACTTTGTGAGTTGATCACTCCCTTAGGTTTAGGCAAGTTTTTGTTTCGATTAGCTTTAGGACTTATCACTTGTTTGTTAACCAAGCCACATTACAACCTTGAAAAACCCTTGTGATTCTTGCATTTGTATTTTCAATACGTTTTTGGATGAATGCATAATTTAGTCTTTTGTTTGCAAGATTGTGGAGGAGTATTTTTTATCCCTCACCTTTGTGTGTTCTTCATCTACCGATGAATTTTTGCTAGGTGTGATTCATGATTGAGCTTGTTTTGTTTTAGAATGTTTTGCATGATTTTTGTACTTAGGATTTGTTTCGTTTATATGTTGTTGTTGTAGTATAGTGGTAAGTTTGTATTCGTCATGTATATTTTTCGTTTGAACCATACATTTGTTTTCCGTTTTCAAAACTTGTTGATTCGTGATTATTTGATTATCATTCTTTGTTTCTTTGAGTTATTTGACTTTGTTTGAGGACAAACAATGTGTCAAGTTGGGGAGAGTTGATAAGTGCCAAAATGTAGTTATTTTGTATATACATTTTGTGGCACTTATCCGTTCTTTTGTTGATATTCTTCGAATAAATCCCCCGCTTTTGGTATAAATGTGTACATAATAGAATAATTGAGTTTTTGTGTAAATATTGTATCATTTGATAGTTTTTCATCTCTTTTATAGGTATTCATTCATAATTGGAGCATTGAGTAATAAAATGTCGAAGACACTGCTTCAAATGCGCGATTTGAGCAACTCAACATTGAATAAGGCTCAAATCAAAGAATAAAAATCATCAATAAAGCTTGATATTTATCCATGGTTTGATAGAGCATTGAATAAGCTTTTCAACGCTTCAAACCGAGCGCAATTCCGAGTTACGGTTCTCAAGATATGGCAAAAACAAAATGTTGAAAATAGCAGACCGCGCTTAGCGCGAAGACCGCGCTTAGCGCGCCCTGCAACTTCTGAATTCTTTAAAAGGGGCTAAAAACACATTTTTAGGTTATGGATTGGGTATTTTTGAGTCCCAACACCATCACCTTCATATTTTTGATAGATTTTCTTGGAAAACAACATTGGAGCTTGCATTTTGATGATCCGGAGTCGAATCCCTCGTCGATTGGTGTTGACAAACCAAGAAATGTTTGGTTCCTCTTCTTCTCTTCTCTTTGTAATCTCTTTTGTTGGGTTTTGTATGTATATCTACTCTAACTCATGTATATTTGTCGCCCTTGGCGTTGTATAAAGTTTGCTTTACGAATTTGTGTCGGTGATTATCTTAGGTTTTTACTTTATGTTAGGGATTTGAGTTTTGCTAGGAATAGATTGCTTAGATTCTTACCTAGGATGATTATCTGTTAGTTTCTGAATGCTAGAGATAGGTTTAGATCTAACATTCACTATAGAGTACCCGAACTTAATGCCTCTGCGTCGGTGAAGTATGCCAGGAATGGGTATGGAGGTGACGCAGTTGACTTCTTTGTTGTCGAGGTATGCCAAGGATGGATATTGAGATGATTTAGGAGGATTCTCAATTTGGATTAAGAATAGCTTAGGTTGTGAGAGGTATGTGATGACACGGACGAGTATGGTAGGCCGAGTATGACATGGGTGGTAGATTTAAGTCTGTGACGGGTAGTTTACATTCGTTCCGGATAAGCTGTCTGTCCTTTATACATTTTGTTCATTTACTTTTTGCCTTTTATTTTCATTTATTTTAATCTCAAACTCATTAACGGTAGAATTATCGAACGACGAATCAATAACCAATCTCTGTGGACACGATACGATATAACCTAACCGGTATATATCACCCGGTAAAAATAATACCAACTCTTTGCTTGCCGCTTATACCGCAGCAACAAAATGGCGCCGTTGCCGGAGATTGGTTTTATTGTTTCTGTATTGCGATAATTCCGTTGTTTTTGAGTTTTGTAATTATTGTATATGTTGTATAGACTTTGTATATGAACTTGTATATGTTACTTGTACATGTTATGTGTTTACTTTCCATACTTGTACATATTTGTGATTTTCTTAGTTTTCATGTGATGTTGTGAATTGTCTCGTACTCGTAACATTTGTTGTGTGAATGTTAGGACACTTTCTTTAGGTTTGCGTAGTGTGGCAATACCATGGCATGACGAGAGGAGGTTACTAGTGCTCGCACAATAAAGGCGTCGAGCTTACGACGTAAAACAAGCATGTTTTTGTTTGTTTATGTTTAAGTTGTTTGGTGGATTATGTTTTAACAAGTTGAAATAGGACTTGCTCTTAATTTTAAATTTTCACTTTTCAACTTGTTAATTCGTTTTCACCAAGTTTATGTATTGTTATGTGCTTTAGTTTTGTTATGTCAATTTGTTATTTTCCACAAGTTTGTAGTGTTTTAGCTTGTGGAAGTGTGTATGTATTGTAAATATTATTTAGATATGTAAATGAGATTGTATAGGTGTGTAAGTGGAGCTTGCATAGCAGCTGCACCTGTTGCTGTCATTTTTCTGCAACTGGTGTAGCGCGCTTAGCGCGCTCTGTTGGCGCTTAGCGCGCTCTGCTATGCAGGGACAGTGAATTCTTTTAAAATTTCACTTGGTTTTCCTTTTTCCCACTTTCACCAAGGCTTTTTGTATTGAATAAAATTAGTATTGTTTTTCTAATTCTTTTGTTATTGTTTGGACTCAAATTTTGGTCCAGTAACTTGAAGACTTTTGAGGTGATTTTCTGAGTTTGATCATTTCAACTCGCGGATGTATGGTAATGATAGTTTTCAAAGTTGGTACATGTCAGGTACTCGTTTATCGCTTTCTATAGCATAACATGTTTAGGAAATTTATCATTTGTATAATTACCATGCTATTCATTCTTTTTGCATTACTTGCTCATGAATTGAATCACTTTAGTCCCTCTTTTTACCCATAAATGTGAGGAAGCTTTCCATTGTTTACATATGCTGAGAGTCCACATTCTTGTTTTAACTGGATTTTATTATGCTTAATCTTTTGTTTTATGTTGATTGTATGATTGCAAGAAAATGATCAAGGCATTTTGTTTGATTTTGAGCATAACTACCTTGGCCAAATATTCAATTCACCTTGTGAGTGTGTGATCCTTTGTTACCTCCTTTGAGCTTTTATCAATATCTATGTTTATTTGAACTTGATGCTTGTCTATGAGTGTCAATTCACCTTTTTTTGTATGGATGTTGATTTCTTTGTTTCTTGAACCCTCAACTCGTTGTTGTATGAATTTTTACCTTGCCTTAGAAAGTAGGGAGTATTCACACATTAGTGTTGGTTGAATTCAAGTTGGGGAGAGAAATGTTTATATACTTATATTGTGGTTTGTATGAGGTTAAGAGAAAAGAAAAAGAAAAAAAAATGTGAAAAAGGAAAAGATTAGAAAAAGAAAGAAAAAAGAGAAAAGCTTTGAAAAAGAAAAACAAAAAGAGTAAGAATAATGTTATGTTAATAAGTGAGGTGTGTTTGGTGTGAAATTTGTGATGAAGAATAAGTTTGATTGAAATTATATTGTTTGGAACTTTGTGAGTTGATCACTCCCTTAGGTTTAGGCAAGTTTTTGTTTCGATTAGCTTTAGGACTTATCACTTGTTTGTTAACCAAGCCACATTACAACCTTGAAAAACCCTTGTGATTCTTGCATTTGTATTTTCAATACGTTTTTGGATGAATGCATAATTTAGTCTTTTGTTTGCAAGATTGTGGAGGAGTATTTTTTATCCCTCACCTTTGTGTGTTCTTCATCTACCGATGAATTTTTGCTAGGTGTGATTCATGATTGAGCTTGTTTTGTTTTAGAATGTTTTGCATGATTTTTGTACTTAGGATTTGTTTCGTTTATATGTTGTTGTTGTAGTATAGTGGTAAGTTTGTATTCGTCATGTATATTTTTCGTTTGAACCATACATTTGTTTTCCGTTTTCAAAACTTGTTGATTCGTGATTATTTGATTATCATTCTTTGTTTCTTTGAGTTATTTGACTTTGTTTGAGGACAAACAATGTGTCAAGTTGGGGAGAGTTGATAAGTGCCAAAATGTAGTTATTTTGTATATACATTTTGTGGCACTTATCCGTTCTTTTGTTGATATTCTTCGAATAAATCCCCCGCTTTTGGTATAAATGTGTACATAATAGAATAATTGAGTTTTTGTGTAAATATTGTATCATTTGATAGTTTTTCATCTCTTTTATAGGTATTCATTCATAATTGGAGCATTGAGTAATAAAATGTCGAAGACACTGCTTCAAATGCGCGATTTGAGCAACTCAACATTGAATAAGGCTCAAATCAAAGAATAAAAATCATCAATAAAGCTTGATATTTATCCATGGTTTGATAGAGCATTGAATAAGCTTTTCAACGCTTCAAACCGAGCGCAATTCCGAGTTACGGTTCTCAAGATATGGCAAAAACAAAATGTTGAAAATAGCAGACCGCGCTTAGCGCGAAGACCGCGCTTAGCGCGCCCTGCAACTTCTGAATTCTTTAAAAGGGGCTAAAAACACATTTTTAGGTTATGGATTGGGTATTTTTGAGTCCCAACACCATCACCTTCATATTTTTGATAGATTTTCTTGGAAAACAACATTGGAGCTTGCATTTTGATGATCCGGAGTCGAATCCCTCGTCGATTGGTGTTGACAAACCAAGAAATGTTTGGTTCCTCTTCTTCTCTTCTCTTTGTAATCTCTTTTGTTGGGTTTTGTATGTATATCTACTCTAACTCATGTATATTTTTCGCCCTTGGCGTTGTATAAAGTTTGCTTTACGAATTTGTGTCGGTGATTATCTTAGGTTTTTACTTTATGTTAGGGATTTGAGTTTTGCTAGGAATAGATTGCTTAGATTCTTACCTAGGATGATTATCTGTTAGTTTCTGAATGCTAGAGATAGGTTTAGATCTAACATTCACTATAGAGTACCCAAACTTAATGCCTCTGCGTCGGTGAAGTATGCCAGGAATGGGTATGGAGGTGACGCAGTTGACTTCTTTGTTGTCGAGGTATGCCAAGGATGGATATTGAGATGATTTAGGAGGATTCTCAATTTGGATTAAGAATAGCTTAGGTTGTGAGAGGTATGTGATGACACGGACGAGTATGGTAGGCCGAGTATGACATGGGTGGTAGATTTAAGTCTGTGACGGGTAGTTTACATTCGTTCCGGATAAGTTGTCTATCCTTTATACATTTTGTTCATTTACTTTTTGCCTTTTATTTTCATTTATTTTAATCTCAAACTCATTAACGGTAGAATTATCGAACGACGAATCAATAACCAATCTCTGTGGACACGATACGATATAACCTAACCGGTATATATCACCCGGTAAAAATAATACCAACTCTTTGCTTGCCGCTTATACCGCAGCAACATCGACACAGATTCCAACAAATCTGCCAATTTTCAAAGGAGAAAACTATCAACGATGGATTGCACAAATGAAGGTCATTTTCAGATTTCAAGATGTTGTTGAAATCTTGAATGATGGTGTATCGGAGCTGGAAGCAAATGCAACGGAGGCCCAAAAAGATGCACACAAAGATCAGAGGAAGAAAGATTGTAAAGCATTGTTCTTGATTCATCAGTGTGTAGATTTTGATGTATTTGAGAAGATAATCGAAGAAGAGTCAGCAAAAGAAGCTTGGGACAAGTTAAAGAACTTGTATGGCGGAGGAGAAAAATTGAAGAAGGTAAAGTTGCAGACGCTGAGGAAGCAATACGAGATGATGCACATGAAGGATGATGAATCGATTTCTGCATACTTCTCAAAGATTGTGACGCTGACGAACCAAATGAAAGAATGTGGAGAAACCATCATAGACATGCAGAAAATAGAAAAGGTATTGAGATCTTTAACATCAGATTTTGACTATATTATTGTGATAATTGAAGAGGCAAAGACTCTATCTGAGATGAAGTTAGAAGAACTTCAAGCTTCATTGGAGGCTCATGAGATGAGATTGAAGCAAAGAAACTCAGAAAGAGAGAAGGTGGCTGAACAAGCATTGCAATCAAGATTCAGCAAGAAAGCTGAAAAATCGAAGTTTCGAAAGCATTCTACAGATGATGAGAAGTCAAGCAAGAATGTTGATTCGAGAAAAGGTGTGAGCAATAAGTATTCTGGAAAGAAAGTTGACAAGAAAGATAAGCAATGCTACAATTGTCAAGGTTTTGGTCACTACGCTCGAGACTGTCGAAGGAGGAAAGTAGAAAGGGAGAAAGAAAGTGACGAAGCTCAATATGCACGTGCAGAAGACAGTGATTCAGATGATGCGTTGATGATGGTTAACTCTCAATCGAACTCTGAGAAAACCAACATGTGGTATCTAGATTCAGGATGTAGAAATCATATGAATGGCAACAAAAGTTGGTTCACCAAGTTAGATGAGTCAGTAAAAAGAATGATAAAATTTGTTGATGGAAGACACATCAATTCTGGAGGCAAAGGAGATATTTCGATTGTCAGAAAGGATGGTGGAAAAGCTACTATCACTGAGGTATTATATGTACCCTCTATGACAAGTAACTTGATAAGTGTAGGTCAATTACTTGCAAAAGGATTCAAGATGAAGCTTGAAAGGAATGAGATGAAAGTCTATAGGACTGATGGGAGGCTAACCATGAAAGCACCATTGGCAGAAAACAAGACGTTCAAAGTTGAACTTAACACATCAGATCACAAGTGTCTTACTTCGACGACAGAAGAAGACAAGAACTGGTTATGGCACCACAGGTATGGACATCTAAACTTCAGAAGTTTATGCATGCTCAATCAGAAGAAGATGGTGGTTGGTTTACCATGTGTGAAGGAACCAAATCAAGTATGTGAAGAATGTTGTAAAGCTAAGAAGGCAAGGAAGGCATTCAAACATGACTTGCCCATGAAATCCAAACGCAAATTGGAGCTAGTTCACTCTGATGTGTGTGGACCATTTGAAGTGAAGTCAAATGGAGGCAACAGGTATTTCCTTACGTTTGTTGATGAATTCACCAGACATAAATGGATTTACATCATTGAAAATAAAAGTGAGGTATTCACGCAGTTTAAGAAGTTCAAATTGCATGTTGAAAGGAAAAGTGGCTGCAAACTGAAGAAGTTAAGAACTGATGGTGGTGGTGAATACATGTCTATTGAATTTTCCAAATTCTGTAATGGGGAAGGTATAGAGCATGAGGTTATTGCACCCTATACACCTCAACACAATGGCATAGTTGAAAGGAAAAACAGAAGTATACTGAACATGACAAGAAGTAAGTTGAAAGCTAAAGATATGCCTAAGAGATTTTAATGAGCAATTGACAAAGATACATCCTAAACAGGTGTCCAACAAAGAGGATAGTTGGAAAAACACCTCATGAGGCTAGGACAGGATCGAAGCCAAGTGTGAGTCATTTTAGAGTTTTTGGATCAATGTGCTTCAGGCATGTACCTGAACAATTGAGAAGAAAACTGGATGATCAAAGTGATGTTGTGGTTCTCATAGGTTATCATTCAACTGGTGCGTACAAGCTGTATTCGCCAATCGAAGATAAACTAGTAATTAGCATAGATGTTCGAATCGACAAAAGCAAAGGTTGGGATTGGAGTCGAGGTTCAACACAGGAATCAGACACTGTCATTACTGTGTTTGAAGAAGATTCACAAGATGAGCCTTCGAATAGTCGAAGTGAACAAGGCAACGCTTCAACTAGTCGAAATGAAGAACCACCTGAAAAAAGTGAAAGAAGGTCGACGAGAACAAGAACTGAATCAACAAGGCTAGCTGGGTATGAAAGATTTCCAGATCAAGTGATTGATGATGATGGTGATTTAGTTGAAGAAGCCATGATGATGGCTGAAGCAGAACCAATTGATTTGAATGAAGCAATGAGTAATTCGAATTGGTGCGAAGCCATGAAAGAAGAACTCAGAGCCATTGAAAAGAACAAGACTTGGGAGCTTGTCGAAAGAATGAATAAGAAGCCAATCGATGTAAAGTGGATATACAAGGTGAAAAGAAGGCCAAGTGGAGAAATTGCTAAGTACAAAGCAAGGCTGGTGGCTAGAGGTTTTCTACAGAAGCCAGGAATAAACTTCGATGAGGTATATGCACCGGTTGCTAGGCTGGAAACAATTCGAATAGTTGTTTCGATAACAGCATACAAGGGATGGAAGATGCATCAGCTGGATGTAAAGTCAGCATTCTTGAATGGACCATTGGAAGAAGAAGTCTATGTCACTCAACCACCAGGATTCGACGTCAAAGGACAGGAGTCTAAGGTGTACAAATTACAAAAGGCTCTCTATGGTTTGAAGCAAGCTCCTCGAGCTTGGAATAAGAGAATAGATAGCTTCCTGATCAAAGCAGGCTTCACAAAATGTGTCTCTGAACATGGAGTGTATGTAAAAGATGTCGACAGTGTCAATCGAATCATTTTATGCCTCTATGTAGATGACTTACTTATTATTGGAGATGACGAAGCTGAGATAGTAAAGGTTAAGTCAAAGCTAATGCAAGAATTCAAAATGTCTGATTTAGGGAATCTCTCATATTTCCTAGGGATGGAATTCAAAAATACTAAAGAAGGAGTATTCTTGCATCAAACCATGTATGCTCAAGATATTCTAAAAATATTTAACATGAGCAACTCTAACAAAGCTGTCACTCTGTTAGAGACAGGAGCAAAGCTGTAAATTTGACTTTGTACAAACAAATCATTAGATCCTTGAGATATATCTGCAATACAATACCAGATATCTGTCAAAGTGTTAGGTTGCTGAGCAGATTTATGGAGAAACCTCAAGAGTGTCATCTCAATGCAATAAAGAGGGTGCTAAGATATATAAAGGGAACTGTCGATCATGGGGTGTTGTTGCCCAAGAAGTCAAAGAATAACACAAGTGTCGAAGTTCATAGATATATTGATTCAGATTTCAGTGGAGATCAAGACGAAAAGAAAATCACTGCAAGCTACATTTTTATGATCGAAGGTGCTCTAATCTCTTGGAGCTCGAAGAAACAAAGCATTGTGGATTTGTCATCGTGTGAAGCAGAATATGTAGCTGCATCATATGCAGCATGCCAAGCAGCATGGATTGAGATGTTACTTGAAGAACTCAAGATAATGGAGCCTAAGAATATAAAGTTATTTGTTGACAACAAATCAACAATCAACCTGACGAATCATCCAGTGTGTCACGGTCGAAGTAAACACATTGAAAGAAGGTATCATTTTCTGAGAGATCAAGTCAACAAAGGGAAGATCGAAATAAAGTACTACAAGACTGAAGTTCAACTAGCTGACATATTCACCAAACCTCTGAAGAAAGTCAGATTCGAAGAGCTGAAAGGGAGCATCGGGATGAGAAGTCTCGAGAACATGAATTAAGGGGTTGTGTTAGAATATGAATAATTCATGTTCGAATTAGTGTGTATCGAATTATGTTGTAATGTTGTGTACTATTTGATTCGATTGCCTAAGAGTGTTGTTTAAACAGTTTGGCTGTCGAAGTGTTACTCTTGAGTATGCTAGAGTCGAATGCTTTGGGCTTTAGATGTTTTGGGCCTTAGTTTAGTTTAAACTATTGGGCCTAAGAAATGTGTCTATATAAGGAGCATTTCTTTGTAAACAAGCTAGAACGATTATTCACAATATATTTTCATTTTTCAGCATCACATTCATTCCATTCTCAATTCCCTTAATCTTCTTCTTCTTCAAAAATCTAGTTTTCTATTCTTTTATCTTCTGTTCCACCAAGAACTACAACATATCATATGGAATATTTTCTATTATAATTTATAAGTTAGTTATTTTGTTCAAATAAAAAAACATATTGGAATTACCTATTTGAAGCATGCTTCTTACTAACATAAATAGTTAAAGGGAGAGAAATAAGACATGTAAAGTTGTTGGAATGTAGAATATATTGACATTATAATAAGGATATATGAATCATATATTGACATTTAAGTTGAACTGGAAATTCTAAGCAGTACTAATGAATCCAAGGTGATAAGTACAACAATTATTCTGTGTATTTTTTAAACATTTCACTAAGAAAGTAGAAATATACTATATGGAAACTTTATTCACAACTAAAATATTTAGACCATTTTTCGTGCTCGAAGACAATACCAGTAAACATTATACTCAGTAACATTAAAAAATAATACTATTTATTAAGACCATTTATTTCTTTCTCTTGTTCATCTGCATATTTTAATTTACATCACTACTCATTTAACTTTTTTTATTTAAATTCTCCTCCACTCGTATCGGTATCACAATGTCGAAGTGATTTCACTAGATCGGTTTACAACGATGATGTCAACAATTTCAAACAGAACACAAACTCGGAAACTCATTTCTCTAACAGCAGCAAAACAAACATGAAAGTAAAGAGACGAAAATACAACCTTGAGTGAAAACGTGCGAACGTGGCCGATGAACAAGAGTGGTTGCCGGACGGAGAGGAAGAGGCACGCACGACAGTGACAGTAGTGTTGTGGTATTTTTCAAAAGAGACACTAGAGAACAGAGGAAATGAAGGATTTCATGTGAAAATACATATTTAGGGATTTAGTTACCTTTTTGTAGCTGAAATCTTCCTATATAATGGAGTCTTGGTATGAATGGGACATCAAATTTATGGCGATTCATTCAGAGGGATGAAGAGAGATACATAAAATTTAAAATTCGGGGAAGGAGGAGCCTGGGCAGTAGCCCTACCTAGTCGGGCGTTAGCTCCGCCTATGGTTGTCCCGAATATGTTTAATTGTCATTGTTAAGGTGTTTTGTGGTTTGTGTTTAGGGTGTCTTGCTTAGTGATTTTGTTGTAATTTTCAAGTGAACTTAAATGTAATTCTCAAATGATAATTGAAGGAAAATAAAGTTAAAATCAATGAAATGTGTTAAAACTGATTTTAATTTATACAATGTTGATTAAACCAAAATACATTGAGACACTATATCAATCCATCAAGCATAATTGTCATTACATTAAACCAAATATACCTATAGGTGGTTATGTACAAGCAATTGACTCACCAAAATAATATCATAATTATAACAAAAACAAAGTTATACTTGTGGAGCATACATTGAAAGCACATTAAACCTATAAATTGCATCCACCTAACCCAAAATACCAACTTAAGTGAAATCAATTTTTGAGATGGTTGTGTTTGTGGAGCTTGTAATCCTAGAGACACAACAACCTCAACCTCCTTAGTCTTTGTCTTTTGTTTCTTCTTTTTCTTCCCAAACACCAAATGGTCCACTTGAACTAGCATCTCATTTTTCTACTTGTTTCTTCCCTTTGGAATATGTGTGTCAGCAACACTTTTTCCTTTACATGTCCTAGTGTTATGTTCAAACTTGTTATATGTTTTGCATTTCATTGTATTCAACTGTCTTGGTAACACACCAGGTTTTCTTGGCTCATCATTGGACGTGTTCCTTATCTTTTTGGGTCTTCCTGGTGCCCTTCTCATAGCTGGTAGATTGATGTACTTAGTATTTGTTACTGACCAAAGTCTTAGTCTATTTGAGGGTAGCACAATGTGTGAGTAAGTTTCCAGGCATTGTGATTTCCTACAACAAACACAAAATTTTCAACTGCCAAACCTATAGTAAGATGACACAAAATTATAGACATACACATTAATGTACTCAAAACAATTATAGACATACACATACCTATAGTAAGATGCAACAAAATTTTCAACTGCCAAACCATTGTACCAAATACAGACAATACCATGTGCACAAGGTATACCAGTTAGGTACCACTTACGACAAGCACGAGACTTTCTTGCCAAATCCATAATATATGTATCTCTCTCATTAGATACACTAAACTTAGTCATTTCCACATCACTATGTCATGTTGCCTTCCACCCTTGCAACGCTTTTATTGTCTTCAATTATTGCTTGAATCTTAGTAGATATATCACCATCGTACCTTTCAAGCATCTGCCTTTGTTTCATAATCTTCATTGTTATATAATGCTTGATACCCTCAAGTAAAATTATTATTGGTTTTTCGCTTATACCAAGTATTACCCTATTGAAAGCTTCACACATATTGTTGACCTGCAAATCACATTTAGTGTAAGTGCTAAATGTTGATCTTGTCCATTATGCAGGTTGAACCTTAGCCATTTCAATGTAAGTCTTTCCATTTATGTCTTTCACTTTCTGCATTGCATGATTTCAATCTTGTACACTAGTAGCTCTTGCAAATTTCCACAACAACTCCTTCATAGCAACTCCTGGGAATCTCTTCTTCCAATTCCCATACACTTTGACATGGAAAGATTCAAACCAACCCCCATGGTTAATCCGTATCTTCAACCTTTGGTCTTCACTAAAATAACGCATTGATTTTTTTCACTTCACTAAATTTTGTCTCTGTTCTATTTAATCTTTCTCTTTTAAATATTATACATTAGTATAATCAATATTTTTTCCTCGTATTCTATTAGTTTCTTTAATGTTAAATATTTGAGGTTAAATATTTAAAATAATATAAGTACTTAAAATGTATTTTTTCCTCGTATTCTATTAGTTTCTATTATAAAAGATAATATAGTACTTAAAAATGTATTATATTCAAAATAATATAATTTTGGGTTAAATATTTTTTACTCCTCTGCCATATGAGCGTGTTTTGATTTTCCCCCTTTAAAAAAAAATAAATATTCTCATATGAGCGTATTTATTATTAGGTTAGATTCATAATAAAAAAATATTAATAATTAATAAAAGCGTAAAATAAATATAATAAAAAATAAATAAATAATAAAAAATAAAAGTAAAAAAATCCATGTGAATTTTAATTAAAAATAAAAAATAAAGTTTAATACACAATCATTAATATATTGAGCGCCACATATGAAGATTCCTTACACAATCAACATAATGATATCATCAGGATCTTTGGAGATAGAATCTTGGTAATATAAGGGATGGCACAATTTTTTTTTTTTAAAGGGGGGCAAATCAAAACACGCTCATATGACAGGGGTAAAAGATATTTAACCCTATAATTTTTTATTTTAATTTTTTATCAAAAAAACTCATTTAAAGTGGATAGTCTGAAACTCATTTAAAGTGGATAGTCTGAAACTCATTTAAGATCAAACTCACCCATATTACAATAGGATTTTTTTAACTCAGCTCTAAAAAACTCAAATCCATTAGAACCGGTTTGTTTAGGGTCGGGTTTGACAGCTCTAATATTTCTAGTTAAGTGCCAGACACACATGCCGCTCAAAGCCTTCCTCATTATGAAATTCACGGTACACCCTGCATTTTTCAAAAATTTGGACGATAACGAAAATTTGAGAGTGCTACCAGATTTTTCGCAATTACAAGTAAATTTCTGGTACTTTTGTTAAAATTTCTGATATTTTGTACCGAATTCTTCAAAAATTCTGGTATTTTTCATTGATGCTCATACCAGAAATTTTGAAATTTCCGGTACGCCAAAAATACCAGAAATTTTGAAATTTCTGGTACTTTTTATTTTTTTTTTCAAAAACTCCTTGTTCATGTTTCTTTACTTTGTTTGCAGTGAGGACTAGAGGCAGAGACAGTTCTATTTCAGCCAGGACTACAGATCGAGCAAATGTTGTGGCTCGAGCAGTAGATGAGGCACAGACCTCTAAGGTGCAGGGTGATCGTCGTGTACCGACCGGTTCTCACCGGAAACGGATGGTTGAGCAGGCCACGACAGGGTTTCGTGCACCTCGTCGACGGATTGCCAGACCTTCTACGGCAGTTGTGGAGCATGTAGTTGTACCGGAGTCGGTGTTTCAGGGCCGATTACTGAGGAGCGGGTTACAGAGGTGGTGCAGGAGCCTGTAAAAGAGGTGGTGCAGAAGCCTGTGCAGGAGGTGGATCCGAAGGTGGTGCTGGAGGTGGTTCAGGAGGTGGTGTCGGATGTAACATCCCAAGTTTTTTTTAAATAGCTAATTATTAATTATTACTATATATTATATTATGTGATAATTAATTTAATTGGGTATTTTAATGTAAATTTGAATTATTTGAATATGTGTGTTATTTAAATAATTGAGTTTTATGAGTAGAATTATGGTTATTTAGATTTGGGCCTATTTATGAGAATGTAAGTAATAGATAGGTGTTAAGTATTAAGCCCAATAAGACAATCCTAGTTAGTAAGGATTAGAAGGGAATCATAATTAGAATTTTCATTTGGAGAAAGAAGAGAAAAAAGAGAAGAGAAGAGGAGAAAGAAGGCAAGTGATGAGAAAATCCTAGAAGAAAAATCTTCAAGAGGTAAGGGTGGAGAATCCATGTTATTGTTTGATTGTAGGTTGTGGGTAATGATTAGGAATATGCTAGGTTGTTCAATTTCAATGTCTAGAGTCTTTGAATGTTAGGGTTTGAATGGAAATTATGTTTTTCAACTTAGAAATGATGACCCATGATTAGAAACATGTTAGGATACCCTTTTTTAATGTTATTTAGTTGATTGGAATGGGTTTTCTGTGATAAATTCGTGGGAGAAAGAATCTGGTTCGTAGCATAAAAAGTGCAAAATCGCAGACTGCACTTAGCGTGAGAAGAAGCCCGCTTAGCGCGAAATATTCTGACTTTTGGGGTTGTTTGTTCACCAAGGTGCTTTTAGCGCAATAGGTCGGACTTAGCGTGACCTGGAATGAAAAATGTTATTTTTAGGATCTTTTGACATGGAATCTTATATGATTATATTTATTGTAGTATTTTCATATATGTGATTAATTGATCCAATTGTGATTGAATGTGTTTTAGATTGGTTTTGAATACTATTTCAATGTATGTTAGATTACTTGAGTATAGTATGTGCTAATCTTATTTGATGGAATGTGTTGAATAACATTGGTGTAATGATATGTCATAATTTTATTTGTTATGTGTGATGATATGTATAAGATACATGTGATGATCTCGTTGTTGGAATATAATATTGTGCAATTGATGTATAATTCGCATGAGATGAATTATGATGACATGCTTGGATAATTGAGGTTTTGTGAATAATCTTAATTTGCATATGTCATCTTGGTGAGTTGTACATGCATACATTTGGCTCGATCCTTGTGTGGATAAGTAGCGGTGAAACATTGGGTTCACAAATTGGCTCGATCCATGATGGACAAGTAGCGGTGAAACATTGGGTTCACATTTGGCTCAATTCCTTTGGGAATAAGTAGCGGAGGATTTTGGTCTTGTCCGAATCGGAAGTAATGGCTTGGATTCTGTGAATGAGTCAGAAGAAAGGTTAACGAAATGTTCCCAAAAACTTGGTACCACATGCATATTTAGTCACATTTCATTGTTGTCACATGAGTCATTATTGAATATGCAATGTGTGAAATGAAATTGTGATGTCTAATCATATGGATTAATTGTATTGTTTGAATGGATGATAATTATGCTATGTATGAACATATTATACTTGTAATGTTTGTATGATCATGTTATCTTGGAATATCACTTGAAGTGTGTGGAATTCATGAATAGATGCGGTTTCTTCATTATTTCCATTTATATACTTTTGAATAATGATGTGAATTCTCACCCTTCTGTTATGATGTTGCCTCTACGTGGGTAACGTGTAGGTTCCGAGGATAGAAGTGCTTCGCACGAGACTAGTTGAAGAGTCTAGCTAGTTATCCGTTACTAGGTAGTCTAGTCATTGCTCTGGTCATGTAACACGGGATTTATCTGGATTTCTGCTTTGATGAGATATTTGTTATGTATACTCATCTATTTTGATTTGTATGATTGAGATGCTATGTTCATGTGGCCTTGGTGCCGATGTATAAATTCTGATGACTTAAGTATGTTATGGATTCATCGCTTTTTCATCCAATGATTATAGTATGGGATGTAATCATTGATAGTATCTGTGAATAAGAATAAATATGCTACGAAATGCATGACTTGTTTTAAAGCATGAGATTCAAATATGTGTTATGATTCTGACCAGTGTGCATGCATTGTTTTAATTGTAAAGTAAATCATGTGACACCCTCTTGTTATGCATTTTATTTACTCTGATTGTTTAATAATTATTGGGGAATTAGAAGGGGGTGTTACACCGGAGGTGGTGCTGGAGGTGGTTCCAGCAGTGGTGCAGGAGCTGGTACGGGAGCCGGTTCAGGATACAGACACCACGACAGGTCCATTTGAGCCATCGGTTTGCACTGATGGTGGTTTCCCTGGAGGACCTTCTGACAGATCCGTCCTGATGGGTTATACTTACCATGTCGCGTATAGGATATGGAAAGGCAATGTAAGTATTATTCGTTTGGTTTAACGCTTATTGTTTTATTTGTATTACATTGTTTGATGTATACTAATTTGTTGTAATTGTGTTGTTTTGTTTTAGGAGCGTCCTACTTTGAAGGTCGCTTCTCATGGGTCGAAGTTGAAGAACTTCCCCGAGACTCCGATGCCTGAACAGGTGAGGAGGATAGTTGAGGATTTTAGACTTGAGGACTTTGTTGGATGCTCATTGACGACGCCGGATGCCCCCCCGCCATCAACTTTTGTTGAGAGGTGACACCCAGAGACATCTTTCTTCAATCTTCCATTTGGGGATATGACAATCACTTTAGATGACATGGATGCTCTGTTCCACCTACCGATAGCTGGTACGTTTTTCACACCAGTTCATAGGGATCAAGCGACAGCGGTGCGCATGGTTGTGGATGTAACACCTCAATTCTACCCCAAGTAATTATTCAATAAAATCAGAGTATAAAATGTTTTTCAACATAATCAGGATGTCACATTTTTTCAACATAAACGCATAAACATGTCATTTTTATTCAAATGGATACATAACACTTTTAAAGGGGCGGAAACTAACACAACGCATAAGTATTAGTCTTCAAACATAAACAACTTCATTAGTGACGCAGCGGAGTCATAATAGTTTTACACACGAAACATAGCATCTTATGAGTCTTAAACAACATCAATATAATGAAATCCTCAATTAATGGCATAATATTCAACATTAAATACAACAAAATATGACAAGTGTTCATTTCCCCCGAGTGCTACGTATTAGAGCAATGACACCAAACTCGAACTAAAAACGGTAACGGCTACTCCTCCTGGTTACCTGCACGTTACCAATATAAAGGCAACGGCGAAACAAATGGAAGGGGTGAGATATCAAACTATATAATTAAGATCATGATACATAATATATAGTTAGAATTATAAAATCACCATTTTTCAATCTCGCAACCAATCCTCGACAAACACAATTCAATCGCAAAACAATATCATTATGTGATATGTTATGCAACTCAACGAATGCAAATGCATGTGGTACCATTGGAGTAAAACTCTCAACGTAATCAACTGCCAGTAATTCTGAGGCACCAAGGCATAAGCCTTCAACGTAATCAACTTTGCCTCCAACGGCCAACGTGTTTTTGCCAATATAGGCCAACATAATATGCAATATATGTATGCGACAATCGTAAATGGCATACAATCAACAACAACATAAACCAACAACGTAAAACGACAAAGAAACCATCAATGTTGGCCATCAAGTCTTCAACAATAACAACTTTCAACAATAACAATTCATTACATTCAACATGGATTCGACAAAACAAACATGCTACGATAGCTTACTAGCATATACAAGCCATTTTCTCAATCCTTCCAATTTCGATTCATCGGCTAAACCGCTTACATTTACCAACATTTAAATTCGGAACTATTTATAATTAATTCCTATATCATTCCTTACTCATTACTAGTGTTATTGTACTCATAAAAGCCTACTTAAGGTTCCCTAGCCAAAGTGTTTAAAATTGGGCAGAATTCAAAATCAGAAAAGTGTGACCAAAACAACTCAGCATGTGCCGCAAAGGAGGGTTCACGTTGTGACTTTAGCAGGGTTCAGTTTGCGCCGCGTCAACCCGTTGGCGCCACAAACTGAGCGTAACAGATTGGGTTTTTAGTGCTCCCAACATCTTCCTCTTGCCAATTTCTCCAAAGTTTTGGCATCAAACACAACTACAACCTAAAATAAACCATCCTAAGGTACTAGCAACATGGGTAATCAAACAAAACAACATTTACCACAACATTCAACAAGTTCCATGGATTTTCAAGTTTCAAATTAAAATCTCCAATGACAACAACAAGTCACAAGCCTAGCAATTTCACAAACTCCACTACCTATCATTCATCATGTTCCCAATTAGAGAGTAAGAACCACACCCTTACCTTGTGAATCGAAGATTGAATGGCTTAGGGGTTGAGGTTTTCCCTAGCCAAGCTTGTACTATCTTCTATTCTCTTCTTTTTCTCCCAAAACCTCTTTTTCCTCTTCTACTCATAAAATAACCTCTTCCTCTCTACTTATTCTATTTCTTTTAAATAATAATACTATTATTATTATTCTTACTAATATTATTATTCTCACAACTTATTTT
The DNA here is from genome assembly GCA_021764765.1 of Vicia sativa. NCBI lineage: Eukaryota > Viridiplantae > Streptophyta > Magnoliopsida > Fabales > Fabaceae > Vicia > Vicia sativa. Next base: position 117,519,988 of record CM038797.1, read on the forward strand.
AATTAATTACCCCATAATTAAATAAAACTTAAATTAGCATTCCTACGTTATTTACCAATCACTCAGAAAAATATAAGAAAAAATTAAAATAATTAAATAATTAAATAGTTAAATAAAATGAGTGTTACAATGGATGCGTTGGAGGTGGATGATGCGGAGGTCCTACAGGAGTTTGGCGAGACTCGAGGATTTCACCTCCGCATGTCTTGGTTGAGGACTACGTATAAGGCGTACATGCTACATCTGGTGGCATGTACTCTCTTTGCGAACAAGTCTGGAGTGTACATTGATATTTGTTACCTGTCTTTATTCATCTCCTTGGACAATCCCACTTGGGCTTGGGAAGTGGCGGCACTGACGATGATGTACATGGCACTTGATGTTGCTTCACGTCCTGATACCAGATAGCTTGCTGGTTATCTTAGCCTGTTGCAGGTATGTTATAAATTATTAGTTTTTTTAATATTATTAGGTTTTCATATAATAATTTATTTATCCTTATTTATGCAGTGTTGGATATACGAGCACTTCCCTCACATCTGTGACTGGAGGATCCATCGAGTGGCAGCCATAGATCCACGTAGGAAGAGGTGGAAAGCCAGACAGAGACATCCTTAAGGTGTGACAGAGTACAGGAGGAGGGTGGATGCTCTGACACTGGACAATGTCATTTGGACACCCTACACGGCTCATCGACCTCACCATCCTTTTGAGGTATCCACTTTAAATTCAGGGCATATCAGGTGGAAAAGCTATGTGGCTAGGAAGTTGCCTGAGCGGTGTCTACGGTAGTATGGTTATGTCTAAGGCATCCCACAGCCGGTACCACGCACCCTAAATGGTGGCATTGATTGGTGGTTTCAGAACCACATCATCACCTCCCCCCGGGAGATCATGGATGCAGTCGTCAGGGTTCCGGAGCCCGGACAGTGCGAGGATGAATACTTGGAGTGGTTCCTTAGTGTGTCACACCCTCGGGTCACACCACCGGCTCCAGCATCTGATGTCTCGGGGCCTTCAGGTACCATAGATTCTTCTGATCCACCACCACCAACACCATCTCCTCCTCCAGTAGCTGACCAGGACACCCGCCTGCAGCTCATTGTAGTTACATTATATAACATCATGGGGATGATGAACCCTGATGGTGAGGCGTATCAGGGGTTAGCTAGGTTGGCCGACATTGTCCGTGGAGGGTCTATGTATATTTTTCTTTGTATTGTTATGTTATATGTATATGTTGTGACAAACTGATATCTAGTTTATTGTATAATATTTTTTAGCTAATACTTCTTCTTTCGATTATCTAAAGAAAATAATATAACACAAATAAGAAACTTGAATAAGTTAAGAAACATCAGACGACAAACAAAAAAAAATAAACAGTACTCCGATACATGAAAACCTAGGAACTACCAGATTCAAATTCATTTGGACGCTTTAGACACTTCATTATGTCGTCAACAGATCTTCGGATCTCCGCGTCCAACTCGATCAGACCTTTGGTTATCCTACGACGAAATGATTTCCACATGGCCTTCACATCTTCATCATTCTTCAGCTCGATTAGGATGTATTTCACCCAACTATCTGTACCAATGTAATCCTCTCGAAACTCGATCTTTGTCACCCTTTTGTTCTCGGAATCAGGAAACAAACCGTTCAACATTTCCTTCAACGCGGCGAAGGACTCAGATCCATCTGGGAGCTTGAACTCAACAGCAGGTTTGCGGCCGTTGTAATACACTTCTGCCTTAATCAGATATTGAGAAAGAGACATGTTGTTGAGATGTGATATCTTATAACCCTAAAACCCATATTTATACAAATTGTTATGTGTTCTAAACCACATAAAAGTGTCGATGCAATCTGGACCCTTCAAAAGTGTCGGCAAAATTTCAACCGTTGAAAAAAACAAGATAATGAAATATATCGGAAATTTCAGACTTTTGCGAAATTTTCGGTATACCGAATTTTTTAAAAAACCCTTTGGAAATTTGGCATAAACCAAAAATATACCAGAAATTTTAAATTGATCTACCGGAAATTTCGTCCGAAAATTTCTTTGTAAATTGTCAACAGTAAAGTCGGAATTTAAAAATTTTGTGGTGCCAGAAATAATTTTAGGGGTGACAGGAAAATATCTCCCCTCAAAAGTTGTCCAAATCCAAACATGTGTTATTTGCTGTCCTTGTACTATAAGTCTCAAAACACTAGGAAACATGTGTTATTTGCTGTCCTTGTACTATAAGTCTCAAAACACTAGGATGAATTGGTGACTCTTAATTTCTTTATTTGGTGACAAATTTTCTTTTTGAAAACATGCATATGTACTACCTTGGTGACTCTTTTTGAAACCAATGGTTGGTGCATAACATGATTGGATTCCGTAAGCAAGTGGTATTGTGTGAGTTTGAATTTTACTTCTAAATAGTAAAACATTGATTTATATATTAATTATAAAATTGCTAACTTGTTTTCACTTTATTTTCTATTTTTAAAGTTTGATATGACTAAAGAAACAATGTTGCATCAAAAGAAATAAAAAGTGAAAGATAATACTTTATCATACTTTATTCCTCAGGATCCTGTGATCCGATTTCAATAATGAGCAATTCCTTTTGACAATGAACATAAAGAAGCCTTAACTTTGGGGACTATCTAATCCCAAAAGTTTACTTTACTTTCAATCCTATTTTCTTTCACACAACCTAACAAACATGAGTCACCAAACTATTTCTTGGTTCTGTTACAATAACATCAAAATCACTTATACTCCACTCTGCCACTTCATTTTTGTCACTCACAAATATCTCTGTACCTGTATCAATAGATGTCCATATTCTTTTCGCAGGAGAACTGCCTGGATCCTGCACAATAAATTTTATGTTTAGATTCACCGAGTTAGAGAGAATCACACTATACCGTGTCATTGTATGAAGCACATATACATATCAACACTGACACATTAAACGTTATCACAAGTATCAGTGTCTCTGTGTAACACTGACACGGACACAGACATAGGCGCGCATTTTTCCAAAGGTGTCGATACTACATAATCATCATAATTTGGCCAAACTCAATGGTAATAAAATGTATGTGATGTAATATGATGAGTCATGAGTTTCTAAAAATAGAGTGGTAATTCAATTATTGACCTGATAGAAGTAAAGTCTACTTGATAGGCCACCAACATCAAGTTCCCAAGTCCTTGCATCACCAACCCAACCATCACCTTTCTTAATGGGATAACCATACTTACCCCAAATAGGATGAGGCAACAACTGAACAATCTCTTGTGCCTGAGGATTACTATAAGGATCACAAGTACTTACAGGTTGCTCCAAATGTTGAGCATTGCCTGGAGCACAGTAATAGTGATAAGCCGAATAAGGGAAATTCGCAGTGTCATTTCTGAATATCTTTTTGTTATCTGGTGTGATATGAAATGGTGGACAGTTTCCTAAACCTGTAGGGCTGCACCAAGCTGGAGTTTCTGGATTGATGATCATTTCACTGTATCTAGTGACATCGGTTAGTACATCTCCATCACATGGAGCACCATTGTTCTTCCAACAACTTCCCATGTCTAGAAGGTAGAATTGACTCTTGGATCCTCCTCCCTTCTTGATATCTAACGTTAATTTCACCTTGAAATTTGGTGACTCTAGAGGCTGAATTAAAAACCCAAATTTTTAGTATTGTCTAACCAAACCAGATACATTAAAAGAAATTAAAATACTTATAAATAAACAATCATTTTGTCTCGTTAAGCCAACTAAGTTGATAGTTGTACAGAGACATCAAACTACAGGGGCGTGGGCATTAGATTTTGAAAGGGCATTAGATTTTGAAAGAAAGGTTGGACTTACAGTTTTAACCATTCCCCTTGTGTCATAATGGTAACCTCCAGAGAATCCTCTAGTTGCATCAGCTCTTAGGTAAAGCATCAACCAAGGGTATTTCTTTGAAGTCTTTAGCTTATGTTTAAACAACCAACTACCAACATTAACTTTCTTCTCCCAGACCACCTCATAATAAGAGAGATTATTATTACTATTACCAAGTTCACTACTTCCACAACTAGAATCCAAATCATAAGTACCATTAAATCCTCCTCTCATTACACCATCTTTTAGCTGTGTCCATTGATGACACAAGATGGGTTGGTTCATGCAACCTGTTCCAAAACAAGGAAACCTTCCTGGACTAAAAGGTGGAACCTTTTTACCATCTTTAGGACATAAACCAGACCTAGTGTCATAGTTTCCATTTTTCAACATTATCATCCAAAATTGCCATGGACTTGGTGTGTCTTGAACTTCACATAAAGAACCTAAATATACTTCCTTTTGAACAGCATAGAGGTCTATGTTGTTTATGTCTTCTGGTCTAGAACCAGGTAATGGATCCCCAACACCAAGTTTGTTATCTTTTTCTGTCACTTTATGAACAAGAGAGTCTAGCCATACAACAACAAAAAAACTATCAAAAAATGAAATTTTGAGGACTAATATGAAATTTTAAGAGACTTTTATGTGATTAAGGTTACCTTGTAAGAGATCAAAACATTGTGCAGCTCTTGGGCTACCCATGTGAGGAGCTTCTTGACCAACTTCATTGCAAAAGTTCCAAGCTTCAAAGGCTACCCTTAGGCTATCTCTTTGCATTCCTGGGTCTCCTACAGCTGAGGCATTGCTCTGAGACTGAGTTGTGGACACAAGAAAGGCACTGAAAAGAAGTACATTGGTTAACACAAACAATAAGTTTGGAAATTGTTTCTCCATTGCCTTTTTCTCCTCAAAGGCAAAGGAGCATGGTGAAGGGTCTGATTCTTATGTTAGGAGCACCTTCCAATGGCTTTTTCTTATATTTATTATACTTTTTGTTAAAAGAAATTAAATCAATTGTATTTTACTCAATGAGTGTGTAGTTTCATTTATTAGTGATTATTTTAGGAGTATTATTTATTGATAATAAAACTTAGTTAGAACCGCGGATGAATCACTATCAAAAGGTGAAGGATGTTTTGTTCCTTTCCCTTTAGTCCCCACTCCCTTTTCCTTTTTGTTTGTTTTATTTTTGTGTAGAAAAGAAGTCTTTGTCAATCTTAACAAATTTTTATTGAGTATGACTCATAGACGTAAAAGAAGAGTACTTGAGGTGGTGTAAATTTAGAAGTATTATTAAGAAAATAGATACAAATTATTCTTACACATGGAGATTATAAGGTGAGAAAAAAAACAATGATAATCAATTAAGTAATAAAAATATTAATAGGTGAGAATATATAAAAATAATTTATCCTAATTCACCTATATCAAAAAGAGAGAGTTCTCTAATTTATTATATTTTGAAAATTATTACAAGAGATTATGATATAAGTTACAAGAAAATAGCTTTTAAGAATATCAAATTAAACCATGTTTCCTACACATTAATTAACCTCTCCAACTTTTAATATAAGAATCACACAAATCCAACGTGTTTAATGTGTTTTCGAATTCCTTTGATAATCTCAAAAGACTATCAAACCCCAAGAATATAATTCTAAGAGTTTCTACGATTTACTTTTCACTAGAATTTTTACATTAAGCACCTTGTGCAACTTGTGTTAAAAATAAATGAGAGAATCATATTTATAATTGAAAAAACTGTAATAGATTCTAGATATGACTCATTAACAAATAGATTCACGAACAAGTCCGAACAAATCCGAAATACCGTAATGAATTCTTGATATGACTCGTTAACAAATAGATTCACGAACAAGCCCGAAAACCAAAGTATCAAATATATGTTTTTTCCCATTTTTTTCATTTAAGATTTTAAGTTACGTTACAATAATTTTCCTCCTTGACTTTAAGCCGATGGTGATGTCAATTTAACCACCAATCAACTTTGTATTGGTCAAAAAGTGCAAGCTTGTGATAAGAGTCTCACATCGATTATGGCTAAATGTGAGTTGAATGTAAGATTATTTATGTTAGATACATTCATGTAAATGTGGGTTAAACAATAAATGTAAGGCTAAGTATCAAACTATACTCAAGAATATTGTTTCAAGTTGAAATCAATTATACTAAAGAATATTCAAACAAATTAAAATAAATTCTACACCTCTATAATTTTAATTATGAATGTTATTTTCTTGCTGCTTATGTGCATTCTAATTTCTTGTGTTATGTATATTTTCAGGTTGCAGCCTTTACTTGTTAAAAGCAAGCGGTATCTAGTTATAGCAAATTTCTTTTGGATGCCTACAAATCAGAAGTTTTTGAAGGTTCTGTAGATGGAGTAGGCGTAGGCATACTTAGTTGGAGAAAGTGGAAGTGGAAAGTCCACAGTTATCAGTTTGGTAGAAAGATTTTATGAACCACAGGCTGGAGAAGTTCATATTGATGGTATTAACATGAAAGAATTTCAGCTCAGATGGATCAGAGGGAAAATTGGTCTTGTCAGCCAGGAGCCAGTGTTGTTTGCATCCAGCATTAAAGACAACATTGCAGATGGAAAGGAAAGGAGCAACAATTGAAGAGATAAGATAAGCATCCGAACTTGCAAATGCTGCCAAATTCATTGATAAACTGCCACCGGGATTGGATACAATGGTACAATGGTTGGTGACCATGGAACTCAACTATCTGGTGGACAGAAACAGCGCATTGTCATGAGTTCATGACATTTCTTCAGTCGTTGCTTGAGCGTTGTCTGAGTCACGTCTCATGTGACAACGTATGAATCATTGAATTTTAGGTAATAAAAAATCATTTTCTCCGTATAATATTAGTAATTTATATAGCCTGTTATAGATTTTTCAAATATCATATAATTCCATATTAATATTAATATTCAAAAAACACAGACTTAAAGAACAATCACCAATAATGCAGAGTTACTGATCCATAATATGGTTGTTTGTTTACTGTTGTCAGATCTTCCTACATAATGTGCAGTGAATATATTTTCTCAGAAGGAGTATTTTTCATATTGCCAACATACATTTTTTATATTTCTATTGATGTGTTGATTGGTTGTTTGACTGGAAGAGTGAATGTTTGCTCTTATATTTGCTCACATGTTAATTCTGATTGTCGCAAAGCTAAATATTTGTTTTTGAGATTAGAAAAATCAAATATGATGCTAATCTTTCACACTAATGAAGTCGATTTTTTTCAAGCTTTTTCTTCAATTAAGTTGGTTTTGTATGCAAAAGTAATGGAAAAGTTGTTTGATGTTATTCCTTAAATTGGCTTGTGATGTGGATGTTGTGATGTTTGTTGTGGAGATCTTTAAAATCTTTATATTGTTGCTAAGTTAGAATCACAAGTATTTTCATCTGTTTCTGAATAGTCTTTTGTTTTGATATATCTATTAAATTTAAATTGATAGTTTGAACCTGTTATAATATATTTATTAAATTTAAATTGATAGTTTGAACCTGTTATAATTAAACTTTTAGATATGATTTTAGGTCTGTTATAATATATCTATTAAATTTAAATTGATAGATTGAACCTATTATAATTAAACTTTTAGATATGATTTTAGGTACAAGAAGCCTAGCATATTATTTGAATGCGGACTCTCTGCCAAGCTATGTTCCAAATGAAGCAAATGGAGAATGAATATATATTTTTAAAAGACAATGAAAAAAAATGGTTTGATAGTGGCAATAAAATTGGTTATTTTTAGAAAAAAAGATGTCGAATTTATATAAATTTATTTTTATAAATTTTACAATAAATTTATATATGATTATTTTTATTTTATTTTAAAGATTGTTATTGAAGATTGGATTATAAGTTTGATTTAATGTTCATGTTCGAATTTGTATGAACATATTTACGTTTGATTGTGAAATCTTTTTGTATAATTAAACGAGAGAAAGTTTCAGATCCGGTGTGATATGGTGTATTAAATTGTTGCAATGGAAAATATTCAATTTAATTTTAAAAAAACCTTTGAATTGTATGATATGAGATTTGAAACCAAGATTTTGATTTATTTGAGATAATTGATATTTGTTGATTTGTTCACAGAAATGGTGAAACTGTGTGAATATATGAGAAAAATAAAATTAAAATAAATATTACGTTAAAGGCTATTATAACTTTATATTGAATAAAAATATTTTAGACTACAAAGTTTGTGTTAACTATTTATTATAAATCAAAAGTTTACATAATATTCATATTTTTAAAAAAAATTAAATCCCAAAAGTTTTTTATTTTTATGAGTTTTATTTCATTAATGTGTTAAAAAATTCAAATTCTTTTTATGATTTTTTAATATTATTATAATTTGAAAATTAAAGCTTTTTTATATAAAAAATGAGAATTAAAATATTAAGATATAATAGTATGAGTTAAATATATTATTATTTATAATTATGGTAGTTAGTTATTTATTATTATTATATTATTATTAGTTTGATATTATTATTATTATTATTAATAGTGGTGATTTAATATTATAATATTATAATTATTATTATTATTATTATTATTATTATTATTATTATTATTATTATTATTATTATTATAAAAAATTTATATTGAATTGGAGTTTGTGTAAATAATTAAAAAAATGATAAAAATTTTAAATTATAATATGATGCCAAATAAGTCTTGGGATTCTAATATGATGTCACATCACAATTAGGATTAGGGTTGTGTCTAAGGTTGTCATCATGACAACCTTGAATTTAGACTAAGTAGATAATACTAATAATTTATTTTTTTTATTATTTGATTTTTTATTAAAATTTAAATACTTACTTGAAATAAAATATATTTTGTAATTATTTATATTTTTAGACAAAAGTTGATAAAAACAAAACAAAATAATTCCTCATAATTATTATTTATTTTATAATTTTATTTCAATATCAAAGTTGAGTTTTAGTTTTTTTTTAAGTCAATTTGATCAGTGAAATAAATATTTTTAATTATCTATTTTATTCATCATACCATTAATATAAATATATATTAAATTATTGGTATTGTAATTGATTTTTTGGTATTTTTAGATATGATTTTTGATTTTCCAACTGATATCTAAACTAATAAATGTTAAAAAAAAAATATTTACCTATTTATAATTGTTAACATTCTTAAAAGTTAGAACAAAAAATTTTTTGTTATTTTTATTTTCTCTATAAATTTAATACTTGATCTGTAACACCCTTCTAAATACCCCGCGAATAATATAATTAATTCAGAGTTTACATGTATTAAAGAGTGTCACAATTAATTAAAATTAAAATTCCATACATATGTCATGCTTTACCAAGGAACAGAATTCAATTAATTATCAAATACACATGTTTAACACATCGGAATTGTTTATTCATAACTTGGATAATTCAAACTAAATAAACACCAATCCAAAAAGGCCAACGCCTCAATCCATAGAAATAATTATCCAACTAAAACAATTAAGCAATTTAGAGTGTAATAGTAACTCTAAAGACGAACGTTCCCCGGTGTTACAAGACCAGAGCATGACACTGACACGCGATAAAATAAATAGCATAGCTCTACGAGCCATCCTCACCAACTCCTAAGTCGTTATAGCTTCAATCTGAAATCATCAAAGTAAGGGTGAGACTACATCATAATTAACATGCATTATAAATTCATAAAGTAAATAGAATTTCATAAGCTATTACTTCACCCTATTTAGCATAATCAGATTTAATCATTCATTCCACAAAACAATTGCCAAATCCATGCATCAACAACCTCAACAAATAAATTATAACACTTGAAACCATCCTATCATGTTATAATCCATACAAAATGCAATGCAAGACTCTATGCATGTGGTACCAAAAGTGAACTAAGTCACACACTGATCCATAGTCACCCCGGATACAGTTCCATCGATTCATCCATAATCACTCGGACATGAATCCAGTCTCACCATCCATAATCACCCGGGAACGATTGTTGGCAATACTCACTAATTCCACACAATGAGAATTAGCTACCACCAGAATGTATATGCATGCACATCATAAAAGCATGCAACATTCAACACATGTTATGATAACATCATACATCATAAACCATCATCAATCCAATACATGATAACCATCATTTATCATGAACATCATCAAACAGCATAAACATGCATAAGCAATTACTACAACATCATCACCGAAACATGATACAATCATTTATCATGAACACATCCAATCTCATAAACATGCACAAGCAATTACATATTCAATCGTACTGCTATCACCAATATATGAATACAACCATCAATATGCACTTATACATCATCACACAACATCAACATTTCATTGCATATACATCAAATATCCACATAAGAATAAATCACATAATCGAAAAATCAATATTTTTTAAAATAAAATCAAGTTACTCTTATTTCTTCATTTCATAAAATAGAGTATTTAATTTAAGAAATAATGTTCAAAACAGCGACTAAATAGAGTATTTAATTTAAGAAATAATGTCCAAAACAGCGACTAAAACCGGTTTCTCCAGGAGAGTACCGGAAAATGTAGGGACTAACTGGTTCCCACATTTTATGAAAATCAACTCTCTGGAAAAAATGTACTCTGCGAACCCGGTTCCCCATAGGGTAATCGGTTCCTACGACTCAGAAAAACCACTAAATTATATGAGAAACCCGGTTCCTCCAGAGGGTAACCGGTTCCTGCGAAGTCTGTAGCAGAAAAACTTAATTTGACAACACTTTCTATTTTTCCAATTCAACTCAATCATACCAATACGAATTCAATTCACATTTTTTCAATTCAACCTCATCATACAATACGAATTCAATTCACATCAACTCCAAAATAGAACTCATTACATGTTTCCAATGCAACAATAACATACCAAAACATCCTACCACAACTCTATAACATCAAATTGCATCAAAACATCAAAAATCATGAAATTGAGTTTAAACTCATAAACCTAAAAATTTTAAATTTGGGATTCCTAATCTCTTACTCTATTCTATCATACCCAAAATCTATAATACATTATAATTAGAACAATCACCTCTTATGTTAATCAAAATCTTGAATCTTCCTTGAGCTTTAGGTTCCTCTTCCTCCTTTGCTCTTCTTCTCTTTTCACGTAGAATTCCTCTTTTCTCTTTTCACGTGGGATTCCTCTTCTCACTTTCCCAATTCCTTTTCTCTTTCTTATTATTCTATTATAATAATAACAAAATAATAAAATTAGAGACTTTTACTCCACACGCCCCTCACATCTACTCATTACACCATAACTCTAATTTTCTCCTTTTATTTATTCATTTTCCAAAAATCCCAATAATTCTAATAATTTAAATTTTAATTAAATAAATAACTAATATTCAAATTATTTAATGATTGAAAATATTTGGGGTGTTACATGATCTACTTAATTTTATTTTATCAGTAGAGGAGAGAATTTACGATATTTTGAAACTCTCCCTTATTTTATTATTAATTACTAGAATTTGGTATTGAAAGAGTTAGTGAATATCAAGTGGGGGTTGTTAGCATATACATTTTTATTTTAAAAACGTATTATTTAGTCATGAAAAAATTGTAGTCATGAAAAAATAATGATAAATAATAATCATGAAAAAATAATGATAAATGATAAAAATTCATAAAAACATTAACACAGTTGTTTTTAACATGATATAAAGTCTTGATTTGACTAAATATTATTTAAACGCAAAAGTTTATTTCTTTATTTGTTATTTATATATTCTTAAATTAGTTAATAAATTAATTTATGATTACTATAATATTTTACTTTAATGAAAAGTAATATTTTATTTCTACCTTTATAATATAATAAACAATAAAATATTATTTTTATCCATAAAATTTTATAATATAATGAAAATTTTAAAAAAATTACTTTTGTCTTTTTTTTTATATATAATATAGTTAGAATATTTATTTCATTTGACAACAAATTAAAAAAAAAATCACTTATGATTATTATAACATTTTATCATAATAAAAAATAATATAACTCAATATTCTAACTGATTACAAGATACCGTGGAGTGTAGATATTCATTTAGAACTGAAATTTGTCGGAGAGCTCTCATATTTATAGGTTTTTAAAATTATAAATATAAACTAATTGAAACATATAAAATTCATTACTAAACCCTATAATAATCTTATAGACGTGTAATGCGAATCCAAACAGGACACGTGCTATTGATTTTTTTTTAATTGAAAATCATATCATATCCGCAGACATTTTTATATGATCTTTTACTGTATCAAGTTTCTCTTGATTTAGTTAAATATGTGTTGACACAGATTCTATTGAAATTTTGTGAAGAATTTCTTTAATGTTAAAAGACATATAAATAAGACCTAATGTTATTCATATATAATTGAAATTTGACGAGGAGCTATCATATATGGTAGGTTTGTAAAAAATGTAAATATGATATATATATATATATATATATATATATATATATATATATATATATATATATATATATATATATATATATATATATATATATATATATATATATATGAAGGATTTAAAATTGATATTTTGACGGGAAACTGCCATAAGTTTTAGGTTTGGAAAATTGAATAATATCTAAAAAATAACATTATTTGAATTGAAAAAATGATTTTATTTTTTAGTTTTGTTAACTTAATTATATGAATTCATGGGCAGATGTGAACCTATTTATGAGATACCAACTCTAGACTTGTTCATTTTATTGATAGAATTTATTATAAATACGAATAAATACTTAAATGTTGGTAGTGAAAAACATGTAATGTGTATTTTAATTCAAAATACTATTTGGTTCAAAATAGATTAATTTTTTGTTAAATTACCTTAATTTATCTTTATCTTTATTTTTTATATATATAAATGAACTTTACGAATCATAATTAAATACATGTAATATAAAATTCAGACGGGACCCGTGCGACAGCACAAATTTCTAATTTCTTACTAGTGGATGGTATTAACAGAAAAGAATTTCAGCTCAGATAGATCAGAGGGAAAATTGATCTTGTCATCCAGGAGCCAGTGTTGTTTGCATCCGGCATTAAGGACAACATTGCAGTTGGAAAGGAAAGGAGCAACAATTGAAGAGATAAGATAAGCATCTGAACTTGCAAATGCTGCCAAATTCATTGATAAACTGCCACAGGGATTGGATACAATGGTTGGTGACCATGGAACTCAACTATCTGGTGGACAAAAACAGTGCATTGCCATCGCAAGAGCAATCCTTAAGAATCCAAGAATTCTATTTCTAGATGAAGCTAGAACTACAAGTGCACTAGATGCAGTATCTGAAGGGGAGGGGATTTAAATTCTTGAAGAATCCAAAAATTCTTGTCTTGATTCCTCTCATTTATGTTCAAATGAAATTCTTGAAGGGATTCAGTTTAGATGCAAAGGTGGGTAAATTCTATTACATTAGCAATTAAGTAGTTAGTAATTCCTTTTTTAGATTACTACGAGACAAATTGTTAATGTAATGATGTGATGTTGAGGAGTATGATTGATCTTAACGGCAATAAAAAAAATTGAGAATGATTATTTAAATTGTTGGGTTAATAGATAATTACCTATAGGCGAGTTTTGATTTATCCCCTTTAAAAATATATTTTTTTGATTACCCTTTGAAATATTAAAATTCTAAGTATTTTGTCCCTTACATAGAAAAATTATCTCATGTAAAATATATTTATTTTGATTTATCACACTGGTTTTTACACGCTTAGGGGTACCCAAAAATTTTAAAGATAGTAAAAAAAATATTTTTAAAAAAGGTAAATTAAAACACACCTATATTGTAGGGGTAAAAAGCTATTATCCCTAAATTTTTTAGAATAAGAAAAATTAATTAAAATGAGTGAAATATAATATAGGAAGAAATGTGAAAGTCTCATAAAAAAAATAAAAAATAGGGTGTATTTGTTTTAAGGATTAAAATTTTAATTTTAAAAATATTATTTCTGAGAATATTATTACTGAGAATATTATTCTCATCTATATATTTGGTAAATAATTTCATTTTTTAAAAATATTTATAAAATATATTTATTTTAAATTTTAAAATAAATAATAAATAAATTAAAATATTTGATAATGAAAAATTATAAGTGGTTAATTCTTATTTTCATAAGAATAAAAGATTCTCACACTATAACATGAGAATCGAAAATGACAAAACTATGTGTAAAATAAATTCTTAGAAATAAAATATTCTTAAGCATAATTTTTTATAACTTAAAACAAACATTGACATAAAAAATATTGCAGCTTATATTCCTTAAAATAAATTCATAATATATGAAACAAACACACTCAAACCAAAAGGATAATTAGTGAATTGGGGATTAGGTCCCTCGGCTTCGCACACTTTTATTGAAGCTTTTTGTGATTTCATTTATTGTATGGATTTGTTAACCCATCTCATAATTTTCTCACGCATTACGTGAATTTCTAAAAATGTTCTTAGAAATCAGAAATATATTTTCGGTTCACACCCCATATCATAAAAATCACGTTGAAAATGGTTGAGCGTAAATCGGAAATATATTTCTGGTTTCAAGCTATGTGTAATTTTTAAGATTGTAATTATTGATCATGATTTTGCCTGATTTTATTTCGTTAAATCAAATTGTTTTATTTTACCGATAGAATAAAGCGTGTATGTGAGACTGAATTGGAAATAATTTCCCAATATTTTATTACTTAGTTTGAAACCAGAAATATACTTCGTTTTTATTCCAAATATTTCAAAATGATGCGTACCGGAAATATACATCAGGTTCTATATATTGTGAAAAGAAAATTGATCACGGACCATTATTGAAAATAAGAAGCACAACATAGGAGAATTTTGCTTGTCACTCCTCAAATTTTATCCCTTAAATATATAAAAAGACCATATTGTCCAACCAATTTTCACTACCATATTTTACCAAATTTACAAAAGAGATAGGATTTTTCAAATTCTCAAATGATACCGAAAATTTTGAAGCGATACCAAATATTTGAACGGTGTTTTTTAAAAAAAAATCGGTATATTGTACCGGAAATTTTGAAATTTCTGGTATTTCAATTTTTTTAAATGTTATTTTTCTTATATTTTTTAATTTTGCTTGCAGTGAGGACCAGAGACAGAGATGGATCTATTGCAGGATGGATTATAGATAGAGCTGATGTTGTGGCTTGAGTTGTTGATGAGGTGAAGGCCTCAGAGTTGCGTGCAGGACGCCGTCATCTGACCGATTCTCACCGGAAACGGATGGCTGAGCAGGTGGTGACAGGGTTCCGCGCACCTCGCCGATGGACTGGTAGAGCATCTATAACTATTGAGGATCAGACTCTCGCGATGGAGGATCAGACTCTCGCGATGGAGGATCAAACTCATTTTCCTACAATGAAGCAGGTAATTGAGGAGCAGTCGGTGGTTCAGGAATCAGTTGTTCAGAAGCCGATGGATTAGGAGTCGGTGGTATATGAGTCGGTCGTACAAGATTAGATAGTTAAGGAGCTAGTTCAGGAGCCGATAACGAATGTTTCTTCCGAGGGAATTGTCATGGTGTCATGTGTTGGTACAGACACCACCACTCGTGCATCTATGGAGTCATTAGTGTGTATTGATGGAAGTTTCCTCGAAGGACCTTCTGACAGGCCCGTGTTGACGAGATACGCTGACCATGTATTTATAGGATATGGCAGGGCGAGGTATGTAATATTGGTTTCGTTTAAATACTTAATTTTTATTTGTATTACACTATTTGATGTATACTAAGTTGTTTTAATTGTGTTTTTTTTATAGGAGTGTCCAGTGTTGAAGGTCGCTTCTCATGGGTTAAAGTTGAAGAACTTCCCCGATAGTCCGATACTTGAGCGGGTGAAGAAGATAGTTAAAGATTTTCATCTCCTGGACTTTACTGGATGCTCATTGATGATGTTGGATGCCTCTCTGTTATCCGCTTTTGTTGAGAGGTGGAACCCGAAGACATCATCCTTCCATTTTTATTTGGAGAAATGACGGTGACTTTGGATGATGTGGATTTCCTCTTTCACATTTCGATTGCTGATACGTTTTTCACACCAGTATATAGGGACCAAGCGACAGCGGTACGCATGGTTGTGGATGCTTTGGAGGTTGATGAGGTGGAGATTCTATGTGAGTTTGGTGAGACTCGTAGATTTCAACTTCGCACGTCTTGGTTGAGGATTACTTATACGGAGCTGGTGGAGGTAAAGAGGTGTGAGGTTACCACTAGGGAGTACATGCTACATCTGGTGGCATGTACTCTCTTTGCGGATAACTCTGGAGTTTATATTGATGTTAGATATCTGTATCTACTCAGCGCCCTTGACACTCCATGTTGGGCTTGGGGAGTGGCAGCCTTGACGATGTTGTATATGGCACTCGATGTTGCATCTCGTCCTGAGACCAGACAACCTGATGGTTACCTGAGTTTGTTACATGTATATTATAATTTATTAGATGTTTTTTTTATAATTATTAGGTATTAGTATAATTATTTCATGATTTTTATTTATGCATTGTTTGATATACGAGCACTTTCCTCACATCTGCGAGCGGAAGATCTAGCATGTTGAGGCTAGAGACCCATATACGAAGAGGTGGAAGGCCAAACATGTCGTTCCAGGAGGGTTGATGGAGTACAAGAGGAGGCTGGATGCTCAGATCCTGGATGATGTCATTTGGACACCGTATACGGCTCATCGCCCTCATCGTTCTTTTAAGGCATCTACTTTATATTCAGGGTATGTCAGATGGGAGAGCCATATGGCTAGACACTTGCTTGAGAGGTGTCTACACAAGTATGGTTATATATATAGGGAATCCCACGTTCGATCCTAGAGGCTCCAGCTGGTGGCATTGATCGATAATTTTAGAGTCACATCATCAGCTACCCTGTGGGATCATTGATGCAGTCGTTGGGGTTCAGGAGCCTGGGCAGTGTGAGGATGGATACTTGGAGTGGTTCCGCAATGTGTCACACCTTCGAGTCATACCACCGGCTGCAACATCTGATGTTCCAGGGCCTTCAGGTACTAGAGATTCTTCTGATCCACCACCACCTCTTCCCGCAGGTGACCAGGACAGTCGCCTACAATTCATCGACGTTCACTTAGATAACCTCATGGGGTTTGTGAACCATGGTGGTAAGGTTTATACTGGTTTAGCTAGGTTGGTCGGCATTGCCCGTGGAGGACCTATGCAGATGTCTTTTTATGATTGTAATATATGTACATGTTGTGACAAACAGACATCTAGTTTATTGCATAATCTTTTTTTGCTAGTACATGTTTCGATTAGATAAAGAAAACAAAATAACGCAAATAACAAACTTGAAAAAGTTAACAAACATCAGATGACAAACAACAAACATAAATAATACTCTGATACATGAAAACCTATGAACTATCGGATGACTCTGGATGCTTCAGACACTTCATTATGTTGTCAACAGATCTTCGGATCTGGGCGTCCAACTCGATCGGGCATTTAGTTATCCTACGACGAAATTATTTCCACACGGCCTTCACAATTTCACCATTCTTCAACTCGATTAGGTTGTATTTCACCCAACCATTTGTACTAATGTAATCCTCTCGAAACTCAATCTTTGTCACCTTTCTGTTATCGAATCAGGCAAGAAACCGTTCAACGTTTCTTTCAATGTGGCAAAGGACTCAGATCCATCTGGAAGCTTGAATTCAACAGAAGGGTTGTCGTCGTTGTAATACACTTATGCCTTAATCAGAAATTGAGGAAGAGACATTTTGTTGAGATGTGTCATCCAATAACCTTAAGGCCCATATTTATACAAATGGTGGTGCGTTCTAGACCACACATAAGTGTCGGTGCAATCGTGACCCTCCAAAAGTGTCGGCAAAATGTCAATCGATGAAAAAATCTAATATTTAAACATACCAAAAACTTGTAATTTCCCATTTATTAGAAATTTGTATTTCCTAATATACCAAAATTTTTAAAATCGAAAATTTATTATTTTCAATATACGGAAATTTCAAATAGACATCTAAAAATTTTAGTGTACCGAAAATTTAGTGGATGTACGCAAAAATTTGTCCATAAATTCCTTCGTATTTCATCAGAATAAAAAAATTTGGAACGATAACAAATAAAAGTAGGAACCCGCCGGTTGAACAAGACCAAATATCAACACGCGGCTCTTAATGAAAAATAGGTACAAATAAATATTTACTATGATTGAATATTGGAATTATTTATCACTTTTGTCTATTTGTTTCATAAATGAGTAATAAATTAATTAAATAAATTTAAATTCCTAATTTTATTAGTATTATGGGTCATATTTATTCAGTTTATTATAAAAGAATGTTATCATATTATAATATATTTTTAATTTAAAATATATTTAAATAAAAACTTGTCTTGAATAACTTTCATAAAAGATTATTTATAATATTTTATCATTTTTTGAATATATCAAGATTATAAAAGCTGAATTAACTTTAAATTTTATTTGAATCTTTTCTTAAAATAGTTTTTGAAAATATATGTAAGTTCTTTCAAGTTAAAGCAGAGAACGGATCAAGGAATACATATTGGAGAAGAAGATAATGCAATTATGAGAGAAGTAGATTGGTATTAATGGAGAAGTTAATTACATCATAGTATATACAGTTATAAGAGATTGTAACTAACTCTAACAAAATGTCATTAGCCTATCATAGCAACAACAATACTAACTACTCATAGTAAGTTGATGTCATGACTAGCTTCTCAAGTAATCGGTTGTGCTTAAATTGCTTGATGGAAGGCATGATTATAATGTGTTCAAAAGCCCTCCTCAAGCTGAACATGATAGATATCTAACATGTTGAGCTTCAAAGTGAAGCAATGGAAGATTTAGGGTGGTAGTGACTTTGTGAAGAAATCAACAAGTTCAGCCTTAGTGTGGATAGGTAGAAGCTTGAACGTGCCTTTTTGAATCCTCTCACGAACAAAGTGACAATCAATTTTAAGATGTTTTGTTCTCTCATAAAATACTAGATTTGCTGTGCTATGTGAATAACACTTTGGTTATCGCAATACAAAACTAGAAGTTTTGTGGCTTTGACATTCATTTCTTCAAGAAGGTCAATCAACCATTGAAGCTCATATGATGCAAAAGATAAAGCTTGATATTCTACTTCAGGTGATCTCTTTGAGACTGTGTCTTGCTTTTTAGCTCGACATGAAATCAGTGAGGCACCAAGAAAGAAACAATAACCTCTGGTGGATCTACGAGTGTCAAGCTAGCCTCTCTAATCTGCATCAGAAAAACCAAATAATTGTAGTAGAGCATCTCTTTTAAATAGAATGCCACGACTGGTGATCCCTTCAAGGTTTAGTTTACTCTGCATGTAGTGTCATAGTGAGTTTTAGTACGATCATGACTTAGTTGTTGTGTCACAAAGGAAATATCAGGTCGTGTAGTTGTTAAGTAAAGGAGTTTGCCAATAAGTCTTCTATAGCAAGCAATATCCTCAAAATTGTTTGAAGAATCTTGGTGTAACTTGGTGAATGGATCAAGAAGTGTCTTGACCAGTTTAGCTCCAACGAAACTTGTGTCATAAATCAAATCAAATCAAGACAGTATTTCCTTTGGAAAATTGTGATCCCCACTTTAGAATGAACAACTTCAATGCCAAGAAAATATTTCAGCTGGCCAAGATCCTTAATTATGAATTCATCATCTATAATTTTCTTGATGGCTGCAAATTCTTCAAGGGAAGTGCTTGCAGGAAACACATCATCCACATAAACTAAAAGAATTGTGAAAGAGGATCCATTGGTTTGTGTTTGGCCTTATAAATCCACCTGTTTCCTATGAGTTTGACATGTTTTAGAGGATCAACAAAAATCCATGTCTTGTTTTGTTATAGAGCCAGCAGTTTAGAACTCATGGCTTGTATCCAACGTTTTTAATCTTTAGTTTGATTGTAGTCTGTGGTTCATTATCAGCATTGATAATTTGATATACATAGCAAAAGCATGACGAGGTTTTGAAATGTTAGCATATGAATTATTATGAGAGGTAGAGTAAAGAAGACTCGAAGATGTTGATGTGACGGAAGTTATTGAAAAATTGCACATGTAATCTTTTAAGTTTCAAGTGGTTTGGTTGGTGTATGACTATATTAGATTTTTATGAAGTTTTGGTCACGGAGATTGTTGGAAATTTTGTCACTAGTTATTTAAAGGTTGTCTTGCTTCATCAGGTTCATTCTCACTAATGGCATTGGTAGGAATAATGTCATCAGTGAGTTTGGTTGGGTCAATGTCAATGTTTGGAGTATGTATGTTGGTATTTCTCACTCAAGTTCCTTTATTTCTAACTCCAACAAAGTCAAGCTAACTATTGCTTCCATATCTGAAATGATTGATAAGAAGTTAAAGATTGGTCCTAATTGTTGAGAAATAAAAATGAATTATTATTCTCACATTATTTGAAAAAATGAAATTTAAACATTTAATATATAAAATGGTCAATATATTTATTACTTTAAAGTATTAGATAAATATGTGATATATCTTTTATTTATGTGATGATATAATTATAAGTGAACACTACTTAAAAATGGATGTCCCACAAAAAAAAAAGAACAAATAATATCTCTTTTCTCACATCTATCTATCTAACTTTCTTCCATAAATTGCGTAGTTGAAATTGTAATTATCTTTCTGAAATCTGGTGTTGACACGAGTTTGGTTAGCACGAAAATTATTGGGAATTTCTTTTCCCACCTAGTGGGGTTCTTCAATACCCCTGGTGAAAAACCAAAAATACTCTCAGTTTCGTAAGTTAACTTATGAATTCCCCAAATAAGGTGAATTTGTAAGTTAACTTACGAAATAATCCATGATTTTAAAAAAATAAGGTGAATTCGTAAGTTAACTTGCGAAGTCTGCGTATAATTTTAGAAAACAGGGAATATTCCCCCAATACTTCATTTCAAACTATACTCTTATCTTCCATCTCTACTCTAAACCCTTGCATACCAAATCTTTAAAATTTCTACTCGTTCCAACTCCTCCAACATCCAACACCAAGTTCAATTCATTGCAACTCCTCCAACATTAACTACAACCTTCATTTTGTGTAAGCTTTCTTAATCAATTTCTATTTAAATTTCTGAATTTTTATTAGATTATTAGGTTAGGTTATAGAAATTTAATAGTATAGGATGTTATAGTAGGATAATGTAGTAGAAAAAAATAGGATTTTGGGACTGAAATTCTGGTTTTTTGAAGTTCTTGACGAAGGGGGTTTCACAAGTTAACTTGTGAAGTGTACTAGAAGAGACTTCGCAAGTTAACTTGTGAATTTTTGTCTGAATGGTAATTTCTGAAGTTAACTTGCAAGTTTTGGTCTAAATGGGAAATTCTAAAGTTTACTTGCGAATTTTTGTCTGATTTGTTTTTGAATTAGTATGCTAACAATGTAATGGTTTATTTCAGGAAAATGGTCGATCATGATAACCAGATGACATGTTTGAGACAGGGCAGACAAAGCAAGACAGCGTCGGCTCGTCGAGAGCGCGAGCAAAGGGCAAGAGCATAAAGGGAACAAATGGCACAACTTGATATAGCATCACCTTCCGCACTGCGACGGAGGAGTCGTCTCTATGAGGCGTCTTCCTCTCGTGCACAGGAGTAGGAGGTACCAGAGGTGTGGAGATCGAGTCGCCAGCGGAGGAGGCCCAGGATGCCCAAAGAGTCGACGACGATGTTGAGGAGCCTGCAGAGACAAAGGATGTTGGCTATCTAGGAGGGTCATATGACAGACCCCTCTTGATTTATTATGGGGACCATACTACCCGCTATGTCTGGGGCGGAGAGGTATTATAATTTTTATCGTTTCATTTCGTATTATTTATTTTCGTAGATTGGTCGTTCGAATTATTTATTTATTTTTGTTTGATTCTTATGTTTCAGGAAAGAAAGTTCTTGAAACATTCTAACCACTCCTGCAAGATCTTTGAATTGTATACTCCGAAGACTCAGTGGTTCCAGACTGTTATCCTCGCATCCGGTCTTGCCGGATTATACAATACTGGTTACGGGACCATTAGCATCGTCATGCAGGGTGCTTTTGTTGTGAGATGGCATAGGGAGACGTCATCTTTCCACTTTCTAGTTAGGGAGTTGACGATCGCCCTCGATGATGTTGCATGCTTGCTCCGACTACCCATCAGAGGTAGGTTACTCAACCATTCTAAGATAACCAGAGCTGAGGCAGTTGAGTGGATGGTTGAGCACCTAGGAGCCGATCCGTACAAGGCTGCTCAGGACTGCGACTCCACAAACGGGGCGCACGTGACATTCTCCTATCTGAAGGAGTTATATGAGGAGCACCTCCGTCTAGCAGCTCGTGCAAAAAGAGATGCACAGGTAGTTGGGGAGCATGTGGAGGAGTATCTTTTGTTTAGTATCATTGTGGCTGTGTCATCCGGTATTTTTTGATGTACTTGATAGGCATGTCCGTCTTTGTGGACATGAGTGGCCGCTACACCGACGTGACTTACCTGAGATACTTTACGGACCTTTCTACAGTTCAGGACTGGAATTGGAGTGTCGTTGCTCTTACCTACCTCTACCAAAAGCTGAATGAAGCCTCCAAGTGAAGGGCTAGGGCGCTTACCTGCTTATGCATAATCCTCACGATACGTTTTTATTTTAACGATAAATTTTAATTAGATTTAATTAATTTTAATTAGTTTTAATTGATTTTAATTATGTTAACATTATATTTTTATCGATGCAGAGCTAGATTTTATTATACTTTCACCGCATCCATGGTTACTCCGTGGATTCTGACTATGAGGACTTCATGTCCAGGGCTACCAGGTTTATTCTCAACAGGGGCAACGATAATGTGGCTCCTTACTGGGTGTTCCTTGATCGCACCTAGCACGACGACATCAACTGGACCCCATTTGAGGACTACAGGGAGGTTGCCCCCTTCGATACCATTTCGTTATACTTCGGGTGGCTAGCCTGTGGGGCTAACATGATGGTCTAGTATCTGCTCGAGCGGTGTATGCGCTAGTTTGGCTATGTGCAGACCATACCCCGATCTCCTTTTCAGGTTGCTCTCGACACCATCACACTGAGGGCTCTAGATGACGTCTTCCAGGATTGGGAGAATTATGTCGTGCCAGAGGAGTTTCGGTTGATGCAAGCATCTTGTATATGGCATTCTATGGAGGGGTACACGACATGGTTCTTTACAGTGTCGCACCCTTACATGAAACTGGAGGGTGAAGGACGTCCGCTGAGGCCAACACATGATGAGCTCTTGAAAAATGAGCAGGTCGAGGATGATCATGTCATTGATCTACTGCCCATCTGTCAGAGTATCTGCCAGATTGAACAGGAGGCGTTGGATGACGGGATTACCGATAGGGGCGGACCCGATGTGGTTGTCGTGGTGGAGAGGATGGTCGCTGAGGCAGAGCGTGCAACGTGTTACCACCGAAAGAGGAGGGCGTGGGGGTCAGGATTAGGCATACTCATAGCCTTTATGTTTTTTTATTTGATTTTGTATGATCGCATTTTGTTCGAAACAATTATGTAATAATATTTCTGACATTTTTTCTCTTTATTATTTATAACATATTATTATTTACATGGTTTGCGTATATTGATATCTCTATTATTTTCTTTAATTGAATTTTTAAAAACGAAAACATATTTTGATTAACCGAACCATTTTTTATATGTCTTGTCGAAACATTGTAAAATCCTATAGTTTTAATATATATATATATATATATATATATATATATATATATATATATATATATAAGTTTTATGTATATTCTATTTTATCTATATGTATTACTTTTTGAATGTCAAAAACACCACCAAACAAAATTCTGTTTCAGACAAAACTGAGTTTTGGTTCTGTTTCTGCATAATTTGTAGGTTAACTTACAAAATGTACTGAATCAAGTTAATTCATAAGTGAACTTGCGAATTATGCTTGGTTATTTAAAAAAACCAACACAAAAAATATTTCGCAAGTTAACTTACAAATTCACCTTGTAGGGTAAATTCATAAGTTAACTTACGAAATAATCCATAATTTAAAATATAAAAAAAAAAATGAATTTACAAGTTAACTTACGAATTCACCCAGAAATGTCACTTCGCAAGTTAACTTGCAAATTCATTCAATAAGATAAATTCATAAATTAGTTTGCATGTATTTTTAATTTTCCACGAGAGTGAGAGAAATTTAATAGATAAGTGAAGAAAATTCCAAAAATGTTCCGAAAAAAGCTTGCTACGCACTAAGTAGTAATAGGCCGAGTGTCTACTTTCTATTGTCTAACAAAGTTGGATAATGATAACGATGAAGAACAGCAACTAACATAGAAAGTGGAAAGTGGAATCTTAACAACAAAAACTAAATAACTTAGAAAGTGGAAATCAATACGCCGAGTGTCTACTTTCTATTGTTGCACTTTGTGTTATCTATATATAATTAATATCATTCCTTTAAACAAAAAGAAATTTATAATGGGAAAGTTGAAAATAACAGATGTCAATGTGATCTTGTTCCTCTCGATGCTTGCCGCTAACGTAACATGTTCATTTAAAGAAGATATGAAATGGATTATATATTAAGTTTATCAAGAACTTTTGAGAATTTTTATATGAAATATCCTCCAAATTTTTGTCCGATATAAACTTTTTATCAAAATATTTTAGTAATATAATAAGAAATTAGAACATACTTTGACAATGTAAAATATTATCCAATAAATAATGTATATTCTATTAAATTAGATTTTTTTTTCAATAATCAGCGATTAAAAAAATATAAATAATTAGGTTTCAAAAAGAAGTTACGTAAAAAATTATTTTTCAAAAAACACTAACATGCAGAACTAAATTAATTGACGCATCCGCCTAAAGTTTGGTTTTAGTAGCTATCCTACATGACATATGCATTGCCTTTAAGTCATGTGATGGTGCATGCTTTATATTTATAGGAGAAAGCGTCTTCTGAGATTACTCCTACATGGAATTGTATTTTCTATAAATAAAACACTTATTTCTCGAATATTCTTTACACTTTCTCACATCCTCTTCTCATTTTTTCTCTGTTTTTTACGTCATGACATCTCCCATGATTTTTACGAGAGATGGGTACATTATTTTCTCAGCCACCAAACCTCTGACAAAAATAAAATATTGGCACATTCATTCTATGGAGCGTCTGAAGAGAGAGTTGAAGTGATGGTTAGAAGGCGACAATCCAAGTTGGAGATTCCATTATCTTAGATAGTAAGTAACAAATGGAAAGTTGAACTCAACACTGCAAAATTGAGAATTATGACAAAGGTTGTGCAAGTGGAATTGTTCAAGAGATTAAGAATTATGATAAATGTAAATAGCTCAGTCACAATGAATTGGTTGGTGTGTTAAATATGTAATTCTTTGTAATAACTGAATCTGCATGTATTCGACATAGTCAAAATACAACTTTTAGTAAACAAAAATGCATGTATTTAACAGAGTCGAATACAGCTAGTCAAAGTCAAGTAGGTTGAAATTACTTGAGGTGCAAGTAATCTCATTATAGGAAGGCACTATGTATTTGTAATAAAACACACGATAGAAACTCTTGTATTGTATTGATAGTTTTGATCAATAACATTCATCTTTTCACTTCAATAACTCATACTCTCCCAATTCTATCTTTTCTCTCATTTTACCTCCAAAATTTTATTTTCTATTTAAATCATTGTGTGAGAGAATCATCTTGCAACTAAGATGTAATTGAGTTACTTGAGTAAAGAGTGGAGAATGAGAATTTTAAATCAATAAAAAAATGATTGAATCTTATTCTATCAAGACTGATTCCAAGAGACCGATATGGTTATTTATTAAACTATAATGATGACTCTATCAACATGATTTGTCGTTGTATGTTGTAAATTTGAAACAACATTAAGTAACTCTAATTTTCTTATACATACTTCTAAGGTTTGGACTTTGGATACATGTTAATTAACTCTTTAAGCTATGGCCCTTGTTATCTCTTATCGAGTGTGTCGTCATTGAACTTCGAAAGTTTGTTCATTGAATTCGCGTTTGAACATGATATATTATCTCACTCAAATACTTTCTATTAATTATACATATAAAAAAAATTGAAAAAATTCTTAAATAAACACATACATAAGAACTAAATTTATGCACAATAAATCATAAAATTTTAACTAATTAAAAAATAAATATAATATTTCTCTCTCATTCATAAACGCAACCATCCCGTAAATTTACTTTAAAAAGAAATTTAAATTTAAATTAAATAAAAGTTTCTCTCTATTTATTGGATGTTCTTATATAAACATGAATTTAGGTTTGCTTTCATGCAAAAATTAGTCAAAAACCAAATATAAAATGAGAAAATGGTATATACACTATGTCAATGAGAAAATGGTATATGCACTATGTCAATCAATTAGCAATGTAATTCTCGCTACACCATATTTTAAATTTTAAGTTATATCAATAATTTATTTTTATTGATTGACGGTTTAAAATAATTTTATTGAAAATAATAATGTTTAACATCTAAAGAATTAAAAATATCATTTTAAAAATAATATATCCTAATAAAAATATATTAGTATCACTTTGTCTCATACCCATACAATATAAAATATTTTTATATTTTAATTAATATTATCATATAAAAAATATATTATTATCTTTCTTTTAAAATATATCACAATAAACTATTACTTATTTAAATATAAATATTCATTTATTTCATAATTTAACAGTAAGATCTTTGAATTTTTTATTAATTTTGTTAAAAATTTAAATTGATATCAAATTTTTTAATTGATAGATTTTTTGTGTGCGAGTCCTTGTAACTATATTTATGTATCTATAAAATACGTGTATAAACAAATATAAAAGTTGGCGTTCACACATAAGATATTTGTGCTATGAGAATCTTTTCAAATTATTAATATATGAAAGAATACTATACTATCATACTCAAACCCTACCATTGTCATCCTTATCTTAGAATACGGAAGAACATTTGTTTTATAAAAAAAATTCTACTAATTAAGCATCGTTGTAAAATGTAAATACAAACCATCACATATATAATTTAAAGTATAACAATTTTGATGGGATGAGATGAGATAAGCAAGTTACAAGTTATTATTTTTAAAACATAAATTTCACAATCGAATGCATAAAGGTGTGCAAAACAGAGTGTATACACACACGGTAAAATAATTTACAATACAGAAATGATATGGCTACACCTAAAGTTTACAATATGATACCTCAAGTTCAAATATGAAATCATATATATATATATATATATATATATATATATATATATATATATATATATATATATATATATATATATATATATATAAAATTCCAATAGAACTACACAAGTCATCCATGACGGTTGAAGATACCCATTCCACATTATTAATGCATTGGTTAGTAGTCTCCTACCACCAAAGAATTAGATACTTGCGCTTTAAGCAATAACAGTCGACTATAATATTGCACTATTACATAGAATAATATATATCTCCACTAAATCAAATCAACCATGACATATATTTCATTATATAAACTTATAAATTCAGATCTAAGTCACCTACTATTTTTGTCAAACCATCATTCAAATTATTCCACCCACCACCTCTTGTTCTTTCCTTCTTTCTGTGTCTCCACACAGGTATGTTCATTCATGATTCTTGATTCATAATTCATCCATTTATATATTTTTACTTTAATCTTTCATGGATTCCAGTTTCACAAAATTGCTAGTGTTAACTGTTTAGTTAACTTTATCATCTTTTTCTTTACTTCTCTAGTTTGAAACTTTTTTTAATGCAGCATTTTTTGAGACAGCGACAAATTAACATGTTAGCAGCCTAATTTTCTTGTCTAGATCCTTTGATTCAAATATGAAACACCTCTTTTGATAAAATTTCTTGTTCACATTTGTTGCTTTTGTTGTGTGAACTAATCTTACTTTGGAGGCAAATTAGAAGCACACGTTGCAGTTTATCAAGGAATTATCAAATCAACTTTTTTCTCCCTTCACGTTTTCTAAGCCTTCCAACTTGCATTCACATTTAATATGAAAGAAACTTTTCAATAATTTTTCAAATGACAACTCTATCCTCAAACTTTATCACCTTTAAAAGAGATTAATTTTTGTATTATTGATTTTGTTTTTTCATAGTTTAAGAAGCTGATTACAAGAGACTAATCTGAGATGGAGGTAGAGAATGGTAGTGATGAGATAGGAAATAATCATAAGCATGCGCAGCATGATGAAGCAACAACGTCGGAGAAGAATGGTAGAGAAGCAAGTACAAAGGAGAAAGAAAAGGAAAAACAAGAGACAGTTCCGTTTCATAAGTTATTCACTTTTGCAGATTCTACTGACATTTTATTAATGGTTGTTGGAACTATCGGTGCTGTTGGAAACGGCATGGGTTTACCTCTCATGACTTTGTTGTTTGGTCAAATGATTAATAGTTTCGGTAGTAACCAAGCTAACACAGATGATGTTGTTGAACAAGTGTCAAAGGTAATATTAAAATCATGCCACAAAATTATATCAATAATTAATATTAATGACAGTTTTTTTTATTTATTTTGATGATGAAATTTATTGCAGGTTTCTCTTAGATTTGTATATTTGGCAGTAGGATGTGGGGTGGCAGCATTCTTTCGTAAGTATATAAATTAAGATGATGATATTTTTTTTAAGATATATAAAGAAAAAAATACTAAACTTTTGAATTGTTTTCTGTTTTTAGAGGTGAGTTGTTGGATGGTCACCGGAGAAAGACAAGCGGCGAGGATTCGAGGATTGTATTTGAAAACAATATTAAGACAAGATGTTGCTTTCTTTGATAAAGAAACAAACACAGGAGAAGTTGTGGGAAGAATGTCTGGTGATACTGTTCTAATTCAAGATGCAATGGGTGAGAAGGTATGAATTTTTTGGAGTTGAAGTTAAAATAGTAAGATTTTGGAGTAAAAGATTTATGGTTTGGATTTAGTTAACTGAATGAAGGTTTAATTTTGTGTTTGAGAAAACAGGTTGGGAAATTTCTTCAGCTAATAGCAACATTCATTGGTGGTTTTGTGATAGCATTTACCAAAGGGTGGCTTCTTACTCTTGTTATGATGTCGACTCTTCCGCTTCTTGTTGTGTCAGGTGCTGCCATGGCTGTTATTATAGGCAAGATGGCTTCTAAAGGTCAAACAGCTTACGCGAAAGCTGCACACGTTGTTGAACAAACAATTGGCTCAATAAGAACTGTATGTTGTTAGATATTTGACAAATTCTGCCGTCAAAATTGATAAACATGTATTCTAACTACTTGTCTTGTGTATTTGTGTATTTGTCTAGGTTGCGTCCTTTACCGGCGAAAAGCAAGCAGTATCTAGTTATAGAGTATTTCTTGTAGATGCTTACAAATCAGGAGTTTTTGAAGGGACTATAGCTGGAGTAGGCCTAGGCACAGTTATGTTTGTTATTTTCTGTGGTTATGCTTTGGCTGTATGGTTTGGTGCAAAGATGATAATGGAAAAAGGATATAATGGTGGCACCGTGATTAATGTGATTATCGCCGTGTTAACTGCTTCCATGTAAGTAATAACCTTAATTTGTATGTTTCTTTTCTTGTCAGGGAAGTTTGAAAATTTCTTGTTTAGATGATTTTTTTTTCTTATGATGGATATGTATTTTTTGTAGGTCTCTAGGACAGGCATCACCAAGTCTGAGTGCTTTTGCAGCGGGTCAGGCTGCGGCTTACAAAATGTTTGAGACAATTAAGAGGAAGCCAGAGATAGATGCTTATGATCCAAATGGAAAAACATTAGAAG
This sequence comes from Vicia sativa, assembly GCA_021764765.1. Taxonomy (NCBI): domain Eukaryota; kingdom Viridiplantae; phylum Streptophyta; class Magnoliopsida; order Fabales; family Fabaceae; genus Vicia; species Vicia sativa. Next base: position 117,549,970 of record CM038797.1, read on the forward strand.
ATATTCAAGGTGAAGTAGAGTTAAAGGAAGTTTATTTTAGTTATCCTGCAAGAACTGAAGAACTGATATTCAATGGATTCTCTCTTCATATACCGAGTGGTACAACCGCGGCGCTAGTTGGACAAAGTGGAAGTGGAAAGTCCACAGTTATCAGTTTGGTAGAAAGATTCTATGATCCACAGGCCGGTGAAGTTCTCATTGATGGCATTAACATGAAAGAATTTCAGCTCAGATGGATCAGAGGGAAAATTGGTCTTGTCAGCCAGGAGCCAGTGTTGTTTTCGTCCAGCATTAAGGACAACATCGCTTATGGTAAAGATGGAGCGACAATTGAAGAGATAAGATCTGCGTCTGAACTTGCAAATGCTGCCAAATTCATTGATAAACTGCCACAGGGATTGGATACAATGGTTGGTGACCATGGAACTCAGCTATCTGGTGGACAGAAGCAGCGCATTGCCATCGCAAGGGCAATCCTTAAGAATCCAAGAATTCTTCTTCTAGATGAAGCTACAAGTGCACTTGATGCAGAATCTGAAAGAGTAGTTCAGGAGGCACTAGATAGGATCATGGTCAACAGAACCACGATTGTTGTTGCACATCGCTTGAGCACAATTAGGAATGCAGACATGATTGCTGTAATCCATAGAGGGAAAATGGTTGAGAAAGGTACTACAAATATTCAACTTTCATGCTTAGAGTATAATTAAAATTATCATAAATCTTGTTTATATATATTCTTTTATTTGTATATTTATCAGGAACACACTCGGAATTACTAAAGGATCCTGAAGGAGCTTATTCGCAACTCATACGCTTACAAGAAGTAAATAGAGAATCCGACGAAAGTACAGATAATAATGGCAAGAGAGAACTTTCTGCAGAATCCTTAAGACATTTGAGTCAAAAGAAGTCGCTTCAAAAATCCATTAGTAGGGGATCATCTTTAGGGAATAGCAGTCGCCATTCATTTTCAGTTTCATTCGGTTTACCAACAGGTGTTAATGTCACTGATCCTGAAATTGAAGATTTACCAACCAAAGAAAAAGCACAAGATATTCCACTAAGTCGCCTTGCTTCCCTCAACAAGCCAGAGATTCCAGTTTTACTTATTGGATGTATAGCTGCCATAGGAAACGGTGTCATCCTTCCAATATTCGGAGTTCTGATTTCCAGTATCATCAAAACATTTTATGAACCATTTGATGAGATGAAAAAGGATTCCAAGTATTGGGCAATAATGTTTATGCTCCTTGGTATTGCATCATTGGTGGTGATTCCAGCGCGTGGTTATTTTTTCTCTGTGGCTGGATGCAAGTTAATCGAACGAATCAGGCTAATATGTTTTGAGAAGGTGGTGAGCATGGAGGTTGGTTGGTTTGATGAGCCTGAAAACTCTAGTGGCGCAGTTGGTGCAAGGCTTTCAGCAGATGCTGCTTCTGTCCGTGCGCTTGTTGGTGATGCATTAGGATTGTTGGTTCAGAATTTGGCTACTGCATTGGCTGGTTTGATTATTGCTTTTGTTGCAAGCTGGCAGCTCGCGTTGATTATCCTTGTCTTGATTCCTCTCATTGGATTAAATGGATACGTTCAAATGAAATTCATGAAGGGATTCAGCGCAGACGCAAAGGTGAGTTATTTTATGACATTTATAGTAATTAGTAATTGCATACGCACTAATAAGAAACTAGCTTATTTTACTAGTAGTGATGAGAATCGAATTTGGTGCAGATGATGTATGAGGAGGCTAGTCAAGTAGCAAATGATGCAGTTGGAAGTATAAGAACTGTGGCATCTTTCTGTGCTGAAGATAAGGTTATGGAACTATATAGAAAGAAATGTGAAGGTCCCATGAAAACAGGAATAAGGCAAGGGATAATCAGTGGAACAGGCTTTGGAGTTTCATTTTTCTTATTGTTTTGTGTCTATGCAACAAGTTTCTACGCAGGAGCTAGACTCGTGAAAGCCGGGGACGCAACATTTTCAGATGTTTTCCGGGTACTAAACCTTTCTTACTAGTACTAACATTTCATTTGGTCAAATCAAGTCTCTTAAAAACTAATGCTATGTTCTTGTTTTGCAGGTTTTCTTTGCATTAACTATGGCAGCTCTTGGTGTTTCTCAGTCAAGTTCATTTGCTCCTGACTCTAGTAAAGCAAAATCAGCTACTGCTTCGATATTTGGAATGATCGATAAAAAATCAAAGATAGACCCAAGTGATGAATCCGGTACCACTCTAGACAATGTTAAAGGCGAAATTGAACTTCGTCATATAAGCTTCAAGTATCCATCTAGGCCTGATATTCAGATTTTCCGAGACCTCAACTTGACTATCCATTCCGGCAAAGTAAGTGGACAGTTTACTTCTCTATTTTATTTGAAAACTCACTTTGTAGAAAACAACTAATGGCTAGTTACACTATAAAAATTGTTTTTGACAGACAGTAGCACTTGTTGGCGAAAGTGGAAGTGGAAAATCAACTGTGATTGCTTTGTTGCAAAGATTTTATGATCCTGATTCAGGTGTCATCACACTGGACGGGATAGAAATTCGTCAGTTACAACTTAAGTGGTTAAGGCAGCAAATGGGTCTGGTTAGCCAAGAGCCGGTATTATTCAATGACACTATACGCGCCAATATAGCCTATGGAAAAGGTGGAAATGCAACTGAAGCAGAAATCATAGCTGCATCTGAATTAGCCAATGCTCATAGATTCATCAGTGGCTTACAACAGGTACAAAATTAATTTTTCTACGAAAATATCATTTTTTTTTAATTCTTTTGGTGCTTGTTAGTTTATTTTAGTCCTTGTTAACATTGTGTCATTTTGGTGGAATGTTTTGACTTTAAAGGGTTATGACACAATAGTGGGAGAGAGGGGAACTCAATTATCAGGTGGACAGAAACAAAGAGTGGCCATTGCACGTGCTATAATCAAAAGTCCAAAGATATTGTTACTTGATGAGGCCACAAGTGCATTGGATGCTGAGTCAGAGAGAGTTGTTCAAGATGCATTGGATAAAGTAATGGTGAATAGAACAACTGTGGTTGTGGCACATCGTTTGTCTACAATTAAAAATGCAGATGTTATTGCTGTTGTCAAGAATGGTGTTATAGTGGAAAAAGGAAGGCATGAAACACTTATTAATGTTAAGGATGGATTTTATGCTTCCTTAATTCAACTTCATACAAGTGCTAAAACAGTATGAGTTTTACCACTTTTGTTGTATCACATTCTTCCTCTTTTTTTATACTTTAAAAAAATGAGTTTTGAGAAATTTAATTGAAGAATAGATTAATACATTTTTTTTTTTACCTTTTCTTGTAAAAAAATATTATTCAGATTATCATCAATGTAATCTTATATGAATGAATAATAAGAGGTTAGTTTTATTTATTATCATCAATGTAATCTTATATGAATGAATAATAAGAGGTTAGTTTTATTTGAAGAGTTATCGGTCTATATTTCTTTATTTTTCTGATAACTCTTTCGTAAATTACGTATCTATTAGATCTCTCAATATCATTTTTAGTAAATTTTTGTTGGTCCGTGACATTTGTCTTCTACTTTAATGACATAGCACTCCAAGATGAAACCAATCATTTGCCACATTATTAAAAAATATAATTATTCATTTTTTATTTGTATATTTATTTTCTATTTTTTCAAAAATAATTTATTTAATTTAAAGAAATAAAATAACATTATGGCATTTGGAGTGGGAATTGTGATTTTTCATTCGCACAATTGCCTTCAACGTCGCTTTCTTCCCAATGACGCCTTGTCAGTCCCTTCCTCGCTGATTCCATCTCACAAAAATTGTAGCCCCAACCCTAATTCCAACTGCAAATCATGTGTCAATCGTCGCCAAAAATGGAGTCAAATCCACATCATCAGTGAAACAAAACGAACGGAGACAAACTGGAGATCATATTATTGCTTTGGTGAATTTTGTTATGGGACAAGTTAAGATTCTCAAAAGAGGTGAGAAGTTGAGTCTGGAGATTAACAATGGAGGACTCGTTTTGAAGGCTATGGATTTGGTGTTGGGATCAACATATCGATTTGGACCTGATCCAGTGGCGATGCAGAAGCATATTAGGATCAAATTTAAAAGAAAAAATTTATGTTGGATCGATGCTTTTTACTTCTTCTCCTCCTCCGTGTTTGATTTCAAAGGTTTAGTAATGAGGTCAAAGTGTTTGATTTTCATATCGAAGAATAAAGTTACTTGTTTTAATTTTAGATTTTCAGGACTTTGGTTATATTTTGAGTTTATTTTCTTTCTCGCGTACCAGTATTTATGTAATTCTATGGTAATAGAAGAGAGCAATTAGTATTACTTTTCGGTGCTAATATAAATATTCAATGTTATTACTCCGTTTGAAATTGTTATTGAAGAACTAGTGTTTAAAGAATTTAGATATCTGAAAAAATAAATTATTTGCAATTCCCACTCCAAATACTCTAATGTTATTTTATTCCTTTAAATTAAATAAATTATTTTATAAAAAATAAATATAAATATACAAATAAAAAATATTTTTAATGATATAACAAATGACTAATTTTATTTTAGGGTGCCATATAATTAAAATAGAAAATAAATGATCGGGAATCAACAAAAAATCACTAAAAATAATATTAGAAGATGTAATAATATTTTTTTTAAAGGAAAACAAAAATGTTAAAAGAATTAGTCTACATGTAAAAAAGAAAAATTAAAAATGCATTTAAGCCAAATAAATACTACCACGTGTATTTTACTTACTTCTCAAGCCTGTTCACAATATGCCTAAATTACAAGTTTATGCTGTCATGAGGAATAGTTTATTTTTCAATGACCGTAAAATAAAATAGTACACATTTTGTCTAAGAAAGTTGAGATTCATATGATAACGATGAAGAACAACAACTAAAGTAGAAAACGTCATCGATGACGAAGGTGCGGAATCTTTATTAATTCTTGATATTATAATCTGAAAGCGGAATTCAATATTATAACAAAACAGTAAAGAAAATAGTCAAAGTAGTACTTAATATTTTAAGTGCAGATGTCAATCGATAACTTGTGCCTCCATGCTTGCCGCTAACTTTACATATCTAACCCAGATATCTGTTTTTAGGATTGTTACCGATTTGTTATAGAATTTCAAACAAATTAAAAAATAATAAGATATTATTAAAAAATATATATCAAAGATCTTATAAATTATTTATTTGTAATAGGTTGGATTTGCAAAAATACTATGTTGAGTCCACAATTAACATACCAACACAATATAAGAGTTTGATTGGATCGTTTCATTTCACTCTAATTGCAATTGTGTGTTAATGGTCCACAATTAACATACCAACCTCCTATATTAGATCGTTGAAGACAATCGTGTGAACGAAGAATCAAAGTTTTCACTCCAAATGCCATAATATATTAGATCCACATCTTTTTCATCTTCACTTTTGTATAGCTGCAATTTTGCTTCATCTGATGTATTGGCAGCATTACAATGCTTTATATCAAATCTTTTCAAAATCCTAACAATATATTTTCTTCGATGCAAGAACTAGGGGTGACAATTGAATCCGTTAAAATAAAATTCATTCAATCCATCCACCAAATGAAAAATAAGTTAATGGATTGATCCAATCGATCCACCATATTTTAATGATCCAATGGATTATTTTTTACATCAAATAAATCTATGTTTTTTTAAATTAAAAAAAAAATAAAAAAAGGAAAAATCAAAAAACAAAAAAGTTTTTCCGTAATAATATAACTGAATATTTAAAAAAAAAAAACAAACTGAAATAATTTTTTTTAAGAACGTAAATTTTTTTTTTTTAAAACTAAAAAAAAAAAAGTTTTTGAAAAACTGAAAAAGAAACTGGAAATTTAAAAAAAAAATCTTTTTTTTTAAATTGAAGAAAAAAATTTACGAAAAAAATTTGGAATATTTTTTTTGAAAATCCGAAAAAAAATATTTTTTCAAAAAAAAGTTTTTTTTTTAAAACTGAAAAAATATATATATTTTTCCAAAAAAACTGGAAATTTTTATAAAAAAAAGTTTTTTTAAAAAACTAAAAAAAATATATTTTTCCGAAAAAAGTAGAATTTTTTTTTTAAAAATTGAAAAAAAAAATATTTCAAAAAAATTGGAAATTTTATAAAAAAAAGTTTTTTCCGAAAAAAGATTGGAAGTTTTAAAGAAAAAATGTTTTTTTTTTTTGAAAAACTGAAAAAAAAAATATTTTTTCAAAAAAAAACTGGAAATTTTTGAAAAATATATTTTTCGAAAGAAAACTGAATTTTTTAAAAAAAAAATGATTTTTTTGAAAAATTGAAAAAATATTTTTTTAAAAAAAAAACTGATTTGTTTTTTTTTTAAATGGAGCTTTTTTTTGGATGGATGGATATTCATCCATTAAAATGTTGTTAATGGATGGATCGGATGGATTTTATTTTTAAATAGATGGATTGGATTGGATATATCTAAGGAAGTTTTAATGGATTAACGAATTGTTTTGATCCATCTATTAACAATCCAATTCATATTCATCCAATCCATCCATTTTGCCACCCTTAGCAAGAACCGTCCCAATTTCAACTTGCGGAACTCTATTTCAAGAAAGTAAGTCATGGAACTTGGAAATAATCACTTCATTGTTGTCCGTAATCAATAAATCGCCCACATATAAGCAAAGTATAATCAAATCTTTGCTTACATCCGAGTTCACATAAACACCATGTTCGGATACACACTTCTTGAAGTCAACCTCAACTAAGAAAGTATCTATGTGTTTGTTCCAAGCTCTAGGAGCTTATTTCAAACCATAAAGTGTATTCTTCAATTTGTAGACTCTTCCCTCTTGATTATTCATCACAAAACTAGAGGCTACTCTACATAGACTTCCTCGTCAAGTGGACCATTCAAAAATGAAGATTTTACATCCATTTGATACATCGATCAATTATTGTTATTCACAATACACACAACAATTTGTATAGTTTTCAATCTAGCCACAGGTGCAAACACCTCATCAAAATAATTTATTCCTTCTCTTTGCAAGAATCATCTCACTACTAGTCGAGCCTTATGCTTGACAATCTCGCCCTTTGGATTTACATTTACTTTTAGACACATTTCACCCCGATTGGCTTTTTCTGTTCCGGTAAATCGACCAGCTCCCAAGTACTGTTTTTCTCAATAGATTTCAGCTCTTCTTCCATCGCACTCACCCACTTTGAATTGCTTAATGCCTCCTATATGCTCACAGGCTCGAATTCGGTCATAAGCGCAAAGTGAACAAGGTCACCATAATTGTTGATCTCATTATCATGGAATACTTCACAATCTCAAAGTCTTTGAGGTAGACCTTTGTGCCTTATTGGTCGTCTATTGGATTTACCATTTTCAAATTTGACCGGCTGCTGAACTGCATCTGTAGAATTTCTACATTTTCCTATGAAAATCAGTTTCCTGAAGCAGGGGAACTAGTTTCTACTTCGAAATTTCCAATTCCAAAAGCTTCAGGATGCAAAATCTATGGATGAAACTGGTTACCCTCATCCAAGAAATTGGTTTCCAGTACTGTCATGGACCTTTTTTTTTTGCTGTCAAACAGCCTCAACTAATCCACAACCACATATCGACTTATCACAATCTTCTTGGTACTCACATCAAACAACTTGTAGCCTCCGGTAAGATGATAACCAACTAGCAACATTATCTCTCCTTTGTCATCCAACTTTTTGAAGCTGACCCGGAATATGTCAAAATTCTACTGAAGCGAAAACCTTTAAATGACTTATGTGACACCCCAATATTTCAATTATTAAATAATTAGAATTTTTAATTATTAATTTAATTAGAATCTAATTATTGATATTTTTGGATTATTAAAATTAATTAATTAATTAATTAAAATAAAAGTGAAATTGTTGGTGGTGTGAAGTGTAAAGTGGGGGTGTGAGGAGTGAAAGGTTCTACTCACACTATTTGTTTTATTTTTATTATTTTAGAGTAATAAGAATAAAAAGGGAAAAAAAGGAAAAGAGAAGAATTGGGAAGTTTTCATTCTACGTGCAATTGAGAAGAGGAAAAGGAAGGAGGAAAAGCCAAAGGTGTCAGAATCCGACGAATTCTCACGAGGTAAGGGGTGATTTCTCGCAATTATTATGCCTTATGGATTTTGAAAATCGATAGAATAGTTTGAATATGTTAGGAACCCCAAATTAGAATTTTCTAGGTTTGTAGGATTATCCCTAATGTTGTCGAATTGTATGAATTTGAACCATTTGTATGTTATGGGGTTATTGGGAATGATTGGATTGTGCTATCTAACATTGTGTTGGTGTATAATGGATGAATTTGATGTTATCTGATGTTACAATTCGTAATTGGAATGAAGAGAAAGTGTTGGAAAAACAGGATGTTGTCAACTGCAGTTTTTGGCCACTGCAAGTCGCAGGAGCCGGGTTCCTGGTACAAAAGCCAGAGAGGGAGTGTTTCTGAGTCAGTAGGAATCAGTTACTCCTGGGGAGGAACCGGGTTCTAAGTGGAAAATTTGCAAAGGAAGTGGACATTTTTCATGGGAACCGATTCCTAGTTTGGAGGAACCGAGTTCTCCCTAGTAAAAACCAGAGGCGTGTTTTTCAGAATAGTGGGGAATCGGGTTCTCCCCTGGGGAAACCGGTTACCCCTATAGCTTTTTTCAAAAATGTTTCAAACTTTAAAAAATTGTATTTTCCAAACCGTAAGTCCTTTTTAAACGTCGTTTTGGACGTTATTCTATAAATTAAAAATACTATTTTATGAAAGGAAGAAAACAATGATTAATGGAATTTTATTTTAAAAGAGTCGATTTTCCGATTTGTGAACTATGGTAGTTCTAGCAATGGTGGGTGAACTGATTTAGAGTTGTTCTGACAGGTTGAACGAAGATTGATGTTTAGGTGTTGTTTTCCCTGTTATTTATTCATGATTGTATTGATATCATGTGATGATTGTCGGTGTTGTTTATTCATGAAATATTATTGTTGATATCATGTTCCGTTGTTGAATGTTGCATGCTTTATGATGTGCATGCATATGCATTCTGGTGGAGTTAATTCCCATTGTGTGGAATTTGACTCGAATAGCCAATACCCGTGCCCAGTTGATTAGTGGTGGTGAGGTTGTATTCGTGTCCCAATGGTGTATGGGCGAATCGAGGATTAACGTTGTGTCCGAGGTGGAATGGAACAGTGTGTGAATTTAGTTCACTATCGGTACCATATGCATAGAGTCTTGCATTGCATATGGATTATAACATGATAGGATGGTTTCCAGTGTTATAATCTTGTTGTTGTTATCATTGTGCATAATGTACTGTATGACTTGTATTGTGTATTGAATCTGATTATGCTAATCAGGGTGAAATGACATACTTGGATTATTTTATTGTTTTTAAAAACGTCTAATGCATTTTAATTTTCAATGAAATCTCACCCTTACTTTGATGATTTCAGATTGAAGTCTTAGCCGCTTAGGAGCTGATGAGGATGGCTTTTGAGCTATGCATTTAATTTGTCAGTGTGTCAGTGTCATGCTTTGGTAGTTGTAACACAGGAGAACGTTGGTTGCGAGTTATATTTTAAAACTATTGTTCTTTTGGTTAATTTTAGGAATAATTATTGATTGAATTTATTCCGGTTTTGATGGTATTTTCCGTTGTGTAGAACATGTTATTGATTTAATTATTTTAATGAAGTTCTTCAGTGAAGCATGGCAATTGTATGAGATTTTCTATTTAATTGAATTATAATGTCCTTGTTTTACATGTTATCTCTGATTTAATTATTAATATTCGCGGGGTATTTTTAGAAGGGTGTTACAACTTAAATTTGGTTTGTGTCAAGACTATACCTCTTCTAGAGTTATTTTGTCCAGCTTCTTAATAGGGAACCTATTAGACAAATAGGCGGTTGTAGAAACGGCTTTACCCCATAGTTCCTTCGACAAGTTTTTTCCTTTTAGCATGCTACGAACCATATTCTGAGCAATTTCTTCTCTCGGCAACACCATTTTACTGAGGCGTATAAGGTGTCACAACCTCACACACTACTCTCATTATCACAATAATTTCCAAAATCATTCTAGGTATACTCACTTCCACCATTCGTTTTGAGAATTTTTAACTTGTGACCGCTTTGTCGCTCCACCATGGATTTAAACCGTTTGAAAACATCAAACACTTCATCCTTCCTCCTGATTAGATAAATCCACAGCTTCCTATTAAAATCTTCAATAAATGTGGCAAAGTACTTATTTCCACCATATGAATCGACTTGCATTAAACCACACATCGGAATAGACCACACACGTCAAAATACATCACTTCATGATGAATTGTCTGGTCCTATGATCCAAATCCTTGCTGAAATTATTCTTGTGATGCTTCCCTTGGACACACTCATCACAAATATCAGATGGAATATTGATCTATGGCAATTCGGTCACCATACCATTCTTTTGCAATGCGTCGAGGTCTCTAAAATTGAGATGTCCAAGACGATAATGCCACAACCACTCATCACGACTTGTTGTTGTAGCAAGACACTTGTGTTCCATCACCTTCAACTCTATTTTGAAGGTACGATTTGCAGCCATGGGTGCTCTAAGAATTAAAACTTTGTTTCGGTCCAAAACACGCAAAATCTTGTTTTCCATGTGAATTGTGTAATTCTTCTCAAGCAATTGGCCAATGCTTAAGAGATTACATTTAATTCCAAGAATGTGTAACACGTCTTTGATTAAGTAATGGCTTCCATCCTCTGGCTATAAGTCTATATTTTGATTCAAAAATGCTCTATGCCAAACTTATCAAGCAACCCTCAACATACAAACCTCTTCCTACAAATAACAATCAGAAGCATGAAACAGAGATGAAACCAATCAAGAGAACTAAAGAATTCCAATATATATTCTTAATGGTCCTAGGATAATGCTTGATTTATTACTCGTTTCACACATATAGTGCACAGAAGAAGACCACTCTCAGCAAGGTCTGCATCCCAGGCATTCAACAAATGATGGCAGTAGCTTTTGCCATTTTTGTAGTCAGTAGATTTTATTAGTTCGGGTGCTGAAAAGCCATCATCACATTCCATGCAATTGCTCCTTAAGTCGAAGATACCAAATATATGTTGGAGATCAAGATCATTAAACTAAATCATCTAAACTATTAGTGGCATTGTAAGAAGTTAAACCTCTCTTGGGGAGTTGCAAGCTACTACGGTCCTTTCCCAAACCCATCTCATGACTGGGAGTCACTATTCTAATAAACAGTTATACATGAGACATAGATGGCGGTAGACAACAAATTTATTGAGTTTAAAGACTACTCCTTTTTATAAAGATGCAGATGCCCCTAATCATATCATACCATTTAGATATTTGTGAAAGGATACTTAAATATAACAAAGGAACATTATGATGACATATAACTGGATGCAAATAAGATTTTTTACACTAAATGCAGAGTCTATCAACTCCTTTGTTTATTTGTTACTAGTACAAAAGAAGATAACCATTTAAGCAAAAAGAGGAAAATTTTAAAAAGATGGGAAAACAAGGAATCCCACTATTAAAAGGAAGAAATAAATCTTGAGATACAAAGTATAAAACAATCAAGGAAAAAAATAATGACAGAAAAAGTATAAAAGAATCAAGTAAAAAAATCATGACGGAAAAAGTAAAAAACAATCAGGGAAAAAAAATCATGACAGAAAGTATAAAGCAATCAAGGAAAAAAATTCATCGTAATAAAGTTGCCCAATTCTTTAAAATATCAGTTAGTGAAACCCCAGATAAAAAGGTCGTCTGCTTTACACTAAATAGACTCCAAAAGCTTAATATTATTCCAAAGTAAGTGAGAAGAGAAGCATAAGATGCATAACTTAGCATCTTTGATTCTATCCAAGATTCAAAACAAGCTACAATGCTGATAAGGGTTTATTTAAATAATCAACTTACTAGAAAAGTTTAGAAAGAACTATGAAAAATCCTGCAGAATTCTCTAAGAAAGACAATCTGACACTGAAAGAAGTAAAACGTAGTAAAACTGCAGCTTTAGGGAATTATAGGCACGCCAAATTGAGGAAAATTTGTGTAAATTGACACATGTAAACCAGGGTTACATGGTTTATAAAAGATACAGGAAAAGTACAAAGAGAAAAGCATAAGAGGCAATGATACATTTCACGACAAAAATCAGTCACCAACGTCCCGACAAAAATCAGTCACCAACGTCCCGACAGAAATCAGTCAACAATGCCGCAACAATACACGTTACTTTTTAAAGATTTAAACTAAACTGCTCATTAAGACTGTCAGAAAATACAGATGAATGGCCAATATACATAGTTTCATGACAAGTCGTGACTAATGGTTTTGTGATATTAAGCACTTTCCTAAACAAAAACGTGTCAATTTTGAGGTCAAAACTCGACAGGCAGACAATAAACCATCAAGATTTAAAACGAAAAAGTATAAACTTAACATATATAGTAGCATGATATTTCAATATAGAACCCCGACCAATGACTTGATATTCTTAGAAACTTCTGTAAAAATATTATTCATAATATCAAATTCTATACCAATCTACCAAAAAATATATATATGCCCTAATGCATTATAAGTAGGATTGACTATCGACTATGAAAACCAAATCAGAGTGATTGAGGTGCAATTCCAATTTACATCTTACAAAGCAACTAGGAGTAGTAATAGTTATTCATTTAGAAGTATTTCTGATAATTTCGAGCTAGAATTATTGCGTCACAAAAACAAGATGATACAGAACAACAAAAATGGGCATACTCATAATGTGTAAGCCAAGGCTAAAGCTATTTCAAAACCAAAAATAAGTCAGACGTGTAGAATATCTAAAGATATTGTACCTCGTTTTTCCAATCACTCTTTAGGAAGCTCACTGCAAATTTTTCCATCCTCCAAAATCTGAACAATTGCAGTCTTGAGCCTATTGTAATCATCAACAGTGTTATACACCTGATGAGAAATCCTCACATAACCAGTTATAAACCCATCCTTGTCTCGAGGATCCCTTTCAGCATTTCTCAAAGCTTGGTAATATACAGGAACTTCTATAGCATGATAAATCCTAAGATAAAACCTCAACCTCAAAGCATCATCGTCACTCGTCACACGAAGCTTCGAAGGCAAACCCACCATAATCATAGCAGCACACATTTCAGGCGGGGAACCAAGAATTGTTCCCCATGATTCCTTTAACATAACCCCCATTTTCACAACCATATCATGGTTCCTCCTCATAATCCCTTCAATCCCACCTTCAAACCGATTCACAAACTCCCAAATTGTAGGCACCACAAGCTGAGGACTATAATCACGCATCCCAACCCAAGCACTCTCAGCGGGTAAACCCTTTCCATATTCATGCGCAACCACAGGATGGTGCACATCCTTCAATTTCTTGTTACAGTACATAAAAGCAACAGAAGGTGGAGAAAATAACCATTTGTACAAATTACTCACGTAAAAATCAGCATCAATTTCTTTAACATCGACGCGCAAGCTTCCAATGGCATGAGCACCGTCAACAAAAATCTGATCCACTTCTTCCTCTCTGCAAACTCTAATCAATTCTTGAACAGGTATAACAACAGAAGGCATGGACGTAATGTGATCAATTATCGCTAACCTAACTCTACCGCCATTAACTTTACCTCGCTCGAGTCCTTTCTTGAACTCCGTGATAATTTCCTGATCAGAGTGAACCGGAAACGGTAGCTGAACCTCAATAACAGAACCGCCAACGGGAGTGACATAAGCTTCAATAGATTTCTTAACAGCTTGGTAAGCGCAATGAAACATTATAACAGAATCGTTCTTACCGAATTCACAGGAGGAGAATCGGCGGCCGATTTGTTGGAGAACAATCGCGGCGGCGGTGGTAGCATTATCGATGAGGGAGATATTTCCGACGTCGTCGGCATTGATGATATCTTTGATGATTAAACGAGAATCGAGAATTCCTTTTCGGAGCGTGTTGAAGAAGAAGTCATCCGGTTGTCGAAGGAAGCGGAGCTGCCAGGAGTTTTGAGCGGCGAGGACGGAGTTAGGACAGCTTCCGAAGCTGCCGTTGTTGATTCTTGCAACGGCTGTTTCGTGGTGGGAGAATTCGTGGCGGATCTCGTGTTCTGTTATGGGGTGAGTGAGCTTTGGTTTCTTGATCTCACGGTGGTTTGGGTCGGTGCCGTTGCGAGGGTCGTCGTTATCCATCGTTGGAAATTGGAACTGAGAGTTAGGGTTTTAGGTTTCGGAAATGAGTGTGTTTAGTGGTGAGTGGATAGAGTGTGTTCCTGAACGAGTGGTTATGGCAGTTTAATTGCTGTTTCTTTTTTATTGACTCGTAATCGTCACATTAAAAAAAATTAAAACCAAAAGAGCTTCAATAAATAAAAAGGAAGGAAACAAGATTTACAGAGACCCAGCCAAGACCCCTAAAGAGCAAATCTTAAGTTTAGGGATAATAACAAAATCCTTAACAATATTAGAATGGATATAATTGAAACAAACAAAATTGTTAGAGGTTAATCCCATATTGGCTAGTAAGTTAGCACAAAAGTTAAATTTTTTTTTTTTATAGATGTGAGAAATTATAAAATCAATAATAAGAGTGTAACTATGATAATTGATTCAATAAGACCTGATTTTTCAAGGAATCAAATTTGTGATTATAGAAAGCTTTCACCACAAACAAGTAATCAGTCTCAATCTAAAGATTTTTTCACTTAAACTCAATAGTCTTTTGTTGGCTGGAATTTTCAACGAGGTCAAAATCCAACCAAAAGAAGAAAGGAATTCGAAAAGGTCCTTTGAAGTAGTGTAGTACTCAAGTCAACCAAGGCACAATCGAACGTAGCTGCTAATTGGGCCTGGAAATGTTAAAAGCCCAAAGATTGTGTAAGTGGTCCAGATCACTCGAACGAATGTTTCTTGGAGGGAAAGAGAGCATGAGTAGAGAACTTGGGTTCGTGGAGAGAAGTTACAAAGTACATGTGGCGAAGTCCGCCAGGAAGCCGTTATCATATGTGTGTTATAAATAAAGCACTTAGTACATAGTGTCAAGGGTTCAAACTTTCATTCCTAACGCTAATTGTAACACCCCTTCTAATTTACCCGCGATTTATAAATATTAATCAGAGTTTTAAACACATATCATTCGATCAAAATTATCTGGCTTTTGATTTTCAATAAAAATTTTAGACTATTTAAAATGAATTGAATCTCAGTCACGAGAACCGAGTAAAAGAAAATTCACTCATAAATATATATTTTACATCATAAATCACCTCACACATGTTGATCTAATTCCAAAATAAGTCACAACATCATCTTCACTAAACTTAACCCAATTATTTTTCGTTGTCGAAAATTATTATTAGGTTCATGACCTTTTACATTATAAATCATCTGACACATGTTGATCTAATTCTCAAATAAGCCACAACATCATCTTCACTAAATTTAACCCAATTATTTTTCCGTTGTCGAAAATCGAATATCACTTGTTATAAAACAAGAAACTATTAACTTTCTTATTATTTAAAGTTTAATTTTCTAGGGATTTATTATATATAAATTTAGTATTTCATGGTTCATAACATAGACTACCATGAAATTATTGAACATGTTTGTTTATATTTAAAAACGTTTATATATTTTAAATTCATATATAAAATTAGATAAAGTTATGTTTTTATTATTTTACTTTAAAAGACATTAATATAGTTTAAAAGATTGAAAATTTTAATATGAGCATGTTTATATGAGCATATTAAAATTCATACGTATGGTCATACATTATTCATTATTCATGTTTAGTATCATTCGTCAATTATTGTCTTTTGAAAATTTTAACTAAATTCAAATATTATAATGTATCACGATTTTACTTTTACTTTAGACATGTATTGAAATGATAATTATAAAGACTAATCTAATTTATTAAATAAGTTTTATTAAAAGTACATGTGCAACCTTTTAACAAACAATTAAAGTTATGTAAAATTTAAATAAATTCATGTAGATTGATTTGACGGACTTATTCTTATCCTTCTCAAATATAAGAAGATTCTAAATGCTAAATATTCAAATAAAATGGTTAATGATATGCAAGACCTAATTTGGTTGGAGATTTTTTTAATTTATGAAATAGGTTTTAAAAGGGCAAGTCCCAAATCATATAAAAAAAAAAAAAACCTCTCAAGAACATTAATAGGAACATTAATAGGTAATATTTAAATTTTATTAGATTTATAAATTTTACAATCATGTTAGATACATCGATGATTAACTTTAAAAATAATAACTTACACTAATATTATTAATGAATATCATTCGATCAAAATTATCGGCTTTTGATTTTCAATAAAAATTTAGACTATTTAAAATGAATTGAATCTCACCATGAGAACCGAGTAAAAGAAAATTCACTCATAAATATATATTTTACATCATAAATCACCTCACACATGTTGATCTAATTCTAAAATAAGTCACAACATCATCTTCACTAAACTTAACCCAATTATTTTTCGTTGTCGAAAATTATTATTAGTTTTGTGACCTTTTACATTATAAATCATCTGACACATGTTGATCTAATTCTCAAATAAGCCACAACATCATCTTCACTAAATTTAACCCAATTATTTTTCCGTTGTCGAAAACCGAATATCACTTGTTATAAAACAAGAAACTATTAACTTTCTTATTATTTAAAGTTTAATTTTCTAGGGATTTATTATATATAAATTTAGTATTTCATGGTTCATAACATAGACTACCATGAAATTATTGAACATGTTTGTTTCTATTTAAAAACGTTTATATATTTTTAAATTCATATATAAAATTAGATAAAGTTATGTTTTTTATTAGTTTACTTTAAAAAGACATTAATATAGTTTAAAAGATTGAAATTTTTTATGAGCATGTTTATATGAGCATATTAAAAATCATACGTATGGTCATACATTATTCATTATTCATGTTTAGTATCATTCAATTATTGTCTTTTGAAAATTTTAACTAAATTCAAATATTATAATGTATCACGATTTTACTTTTACTTTAGACATGTATTGAAATGATAATTATAAAGACTAATCTAATTTATTAAATAAGTTTTATTAAAAGTACATGTGCAACCTTTTAACAAACAATTAAAGTTATGTAAAATTTAAATAAATTCATGTAGATTGATTTGACGGACTTATTCTTATCCTTCTCAAATATAAGAAGATTCTAAATGCTAAATATTCAAATAAAATGGTTAATGATATGCAAGACCTAATTTGGTTGGAGATTTTTTTTAATTTATGAAATAGGTTTTAAAAGGGCAAGTCCCAAATCATATAAAAAAACTAAAACCTCTCAAGAACATTAATAGGAACATTAATAGGTAATATTTAAATTTTATTAGATTTATAAAATTTTACAATCATGTTAGATATGATCGATCGATTAACTTTAAAAATAATAACTTACACTAATATTATTAATGAATATCATTCGATCAAAATTATCGGCTTTTGATTTTCAATAAAAATTTAGACTATTTAAAATGAATTGAATCTCATCATGAGAACCGAGTAAAAGAAAATTCACTCATAAATATATATTTTACATCATAAATCACCTCACACATGTTGATCTAATTCTAAAATAAGTCACAACATCATCTTCACTAAACTTAACCCAATTATTTTTCGTTGTCGAAAATTATTATTAGTTTTGTGACCTTTTACATTATAAATCATCTGACACATGTTGATCTAATTCTCAAATAAGCCACAACATCATCTTCACTAAATTTAACCCAATTATTTTTCCGTTGTCGAAAACCGAATATCACTTGTTATAAAACAAGAAACTATTAACTTTCTTATTATTTAAAGTTTAATTTTCTAGGATTTATTATATATAAATTTAGTATTTCATGGTTCATAACATAGACTACCATGAAATTATTGAACATGTTTGTTTATATTTAAAAACGTTTATATATTTTTAAATTCATATATAAAATTAGATAAAGTTATGTTTTTATTATTTTACTTTAAAAGACATTAATATAGTTTAAAAGATTGAAAATTTTATATGAGCATGTTTATATGAGCATATTAAAATTCATACGTATGGTCATACATTATTCATTATTCATGTTTAGTATCATTCAATTATTGTCTTTTGAAAATTTTAACTAAATTCAAATATTATAATGTATCACGATTTTACTTTTACTTTAGACATGTATTGAAATGATAATTATAAAGACTAATCTAATTTATTAAATAAGTTTTATTAAAAGTACATGTGCAACCTTTTAACAAACAATTAAAGTTATGTAAAATTTAAATAAATTCATGTAGATTGATTTGACGGACTTATTCTTATCCTTCTCAAATATAAGAAGATTCTAAATGCTAAATATTCAAATAAAATGGTTAATGATATGCAAGACCTAATTTGGTTGGAGATTTTTTTAATTTATGAAATAGGTTTTTAAAAGGGCAAGTCCCAAATCATATAAAAAACTAAAACCTCTCAAGAACATTAATAGGAACATTAATAGGTAATATTTAAATTTTATTAGATTTATAATATTTTACAATCATGTTAGATACCCGATCGATTAACTTTAAAAATAATAACTTACACTAATATTATTAATGAATATCATTCGATCAAAATTATCGGCTTTTGATTTTCAATAAAAATTTAGACTATTTAAAATGAATTGAATCTCACCATGAGAACTGAGTAAAAGAAAATTCACTCATAAATATATATTTTACATCATAAATCACCTCACACATGTTGATCTAATTCTAAAATAAGTCACAACATCATCTTCACTAAACTTAACCCAATTATTTTTCGTTGTCGAAAATTATTATTAGTTTTGTGACCTTTTACATTATAAATCATCTGACACATGTTGATCTAATTCTCAAATAAGCCACAACATCATCTTCACTAAATTTAACCCAATTATTTTTCCGTTGTCGAAAACCGAATATCACTTGTTATAAAACAAGAAACTATTAACTTTCTTATTATTTAAAGTTTAATTTTCTAGGATTTATTATATATAAATTTAGTATTTCATGGTTCATAACATAGACTACCATGAAATTATTGAACATGTTTGTTTGTATTTAAAAACGTTTATATATTTTTAAATTCATATATAAAATTAGATAAAGTTATGTTTTTATTATTTTACTTTAAAAGACATTAATATAGTTTAAAAGATTGAAAATTTTAATATGAGCATGTTTATATGAGCATATTAAAATTCATACGTATGGTCATACATTATTCATTATTCATGTTTAGTATCATTCGTCAATTATTGTCTTTTGAAAATTTTAACTAAATTCAAATATTATAATGTATCACGATTTTACTTTTACTTTAGACATGTATTGAAATGATAATTATAAAGACTAATCTAATTTATTAAATAAGTTTTATTAAAAGTACATGTGCAACCTTTTAACAAACAATTAAAGTTATGTAAAATTTAAATAAATTCATGTAGATTGATTTGACGGACTTATTCTTATCCTTCTCAAATATAAGAAGATTCTAAATGCTAAATATTCAAATAAAATGGTTAATGATATGCAAGACCTAATTTGGTTGGAGTTTTTTTAATTTATGAAATAGGTTTTAAAAGGGCAAGTCCCAAATCATATAAAAAACTAAAACCTCTCAAGAACATTAATAGGAACATTAATAGGTAATATTTAAATTTTATTAGATTTATAATATTTTACAATCATGTTAGATAACCGATTAACTTTAAAAATAATAACTTACACTAATATTATTAATGAATATCATTCGATCAAAATTATCGGCTTTTGATTTTCAATAAAAATTTAGACTATTTAAAATGAATTGAATCTCCATGAGAACCGAGTAAAAGAAAATTCACTCATAAATATATATTTTACATCATAAATCACCTCACACATGTTGATCTAATTCTAAAATAAGTCACAACATCATCTTCACTAAACTTAACCCAATTATTTTTCGTTGTCGAAAATTATTATTAGTTTTGTGACCTTTACATTATAAATCATCGACACATGTTGATCTAATTCTCAAATAAGCCACAACATCATCTTCACTAAATTTAACCCAATTATTTTTCCGTTGTCGAAATATCACTTGTTATAAAACAAGAAACTATTAACTTTCTTATTATTTAAAGTTTAATTTTCTAGGATTTATTATATATAAATTTAGTATTTCATGGTTCATAACATAGACTACCATGAAATTATTGAACATGTTTGTTTATATTTAAAAACGTTTATATATTTTAAATTCATATATAAAATTAGATAAAGTTATGTTTTTATTATTTTACTTTAAAAGACATTAATATAGTTTAAAAGATTGAAAATTTTATATGAGCATGTTTATATGAGCATATTAAAATCATACGTATGGTCATACATTATTCATTATTCATGTTTAGTATCATTCGTCAATTATTGTCTTTTGAAAATTTTAACTAAGTTCAAATATTATAATGTATCACGATTTTACTTTTACTTTAGACATGTATTGAAATGATAATTATAAAGACTAATCTAATTTATTAAATAAGTTTTATTAAAAGTACATGTGCAACCTTTTAACAAACAATTAAAGTTATGTAAAATTTAAATAAATTCATGTAGATTGATTTGACGGACTTATTCTTATCCTTCTCAAATATAAGAAGATTCTAAATGCTAAATATTCAAATAAAATGGTTAATGATATGCAAGACCTAATTTGGTTGGAGTTTTTTTAATTTATGAAATAGGTTTTAAAAGGGCAAGTCCCAAATCATATAAAAAACTAAAACCTCTCAACATTAATAGGAACATTAATAGGTAATATTTAAATTTTATTAGATTTATAATATTTTACAATCATGTTAGATACGACCGATGATTAACTTTAAAAATAATAACTTACACTAATATTATTAATGAATATCATTCGATCAAAATTATCCGCTTTTGATTTTCAATAAAAATTTAGACTATTTAAAATGAATTGAATCTCACCATGAGAACTGAGTAAAAGAAAATTCACTCATAAATATATATTTTACATCATAAATCACCTCACACATGTTGATCTAATTCTAAAATAAGTCACAACATCATCTTCACTAAACTTAACCCAATTATTTTTCGTTGTCGAAAATTATTATTAGTTTTGTGACCTTTACATTATAAATCATCGACACATGTTGATCTAATTCTCAAATAAGCCACAACATCATCTTCACTAAATTTAACCCAATTATTTTTCCGTTGTCGAAAACCGAATATCACTTGTTATAAAACAAGAAACTATTAACTTTCTTATTATTTAAAGTTTAATTTTCTAGGGATTTATTATATATAAATTTAGTATTTCATGGTTCATAACATAGACTACCATGAAATTATTGAACATGTTTGTTTATATTTAAAAAACGTTTATATATTTTTAAATTCATATATAAAATTAGATAAAGTTATGTTTTTATTATTTTACTTTAAAAGACATTAATATAGTTTAAAAGATTGAAAATTTTAATATGAGCATGTTTATATGAGCATATTAAAATCATACGTATGGTCATACATTATTCATTATTCATGTTTAGTATCATTCGTCAATTATTGTCTTTTGAAAATTTTAACTAAGTTCAAATATTATAATGTATCACGATTTTACTTTTACTTTAGACATGTATTGAAATGATAATTATAAAGACTAATCTAATTTATTAAATAAGTTTTATTAAAAGTACATGTGCAACCTTTTAACAAACAATTAAAGTTATGTAAAATTTAAATAAATTCATGTAGATTGATTTGACGGACTTATTCTTATCCTTCTCAAATATAAGAAGATTCTAAATGCTAAATATTCAAATAAAATGGTTAATGATATGCAAGACCTAATTTGGTTGGAGTTTTTTTAATTTATGAAATAGGTTTTAAAAAGGGCAAGTCCCAAATCATATAAAAAACTAAAACCTCTCAAGAACATTAATAGGAACATTAATAGGTAATATTTAAATTTTATTAGATTTATAATATTTTACAATCATGTTAGATAACCGATGATTAACTTTAAAAATAATAACTTACACTAATATTATTAATGAATATCATTCGATCAAAATTATCGGCTTTTGATTTTCAATAAAAATTTAGACTATTTAAAATGAATTGAATCTCCATGAGAACTGAGTAAAAGAAAATTCACTCATAAATATATATTTTACATCATAAATCACCTCACACATGTTGATCTAATTCTAAAATAAGTCACAACATCATCTTCACTAAACTTAACCCAATTATTTTTCGTTGTCGAAAATTATTATTAGTTTTGTGACCTTTACATTATAAATCATCGACACATGTTGATCTAATTCTCAAATAAGCCACAACATCATCTTCACTAAATTTAACCCAATTATTTTTCCGTTGTCGAAAACCGAATATCACTTGTTATAAAACAAGAAACTATTAACTTTCTTATTATTTAAAGTTTAATTTTCTAGGATTTATTATATATAAATTTAGTATTTCATGGTTCATAACATAGACTACCATGAAATTATTGAACATGTTTGTTTATATTTAAAAACGTTTATATATTTTAAATTCATATATAAAATTAGATAAAGTTATGTTTTTATTATTTTACTTTAAAAAGACATTAATATAGTTTAAAAGATTGAAAATTTTAATATGAGCATGTTTATATGAGCATATTAAAATCATACGTATGGTCATACATTATTCATTATTCATGTTTAGTATCATTCGTCAATTATTGTCTTTTGAAAATTTTAACTAAGTTCAAATATTATAATGTATCACGATTTTACTTTTACTTTAGACATGTATTGAAATGATAATTATAAAGACTAATCTAATTTATTAAATAAGTTTTATTAAAAGTACATGTGCAACCTTTTAACAAACAATTAAAGTTATGTAAAATTTAAATAAATTCATGTAGATTGATTTGACGGACTTATTCTTATCCTTCTCAAATATAAGAAGATTCTAAATGCTAAATATTCAAATAAAATGGTTAATGATATGCAAGACCTAATTTGGTTGGAGTTTTTTTTAATTTATGAAATAGGTTTTAAAAAGGGCAAGTCCCAAATCATATAAAAAACTAAAACCTCTCAAGAACATTAATAGGAACATTAATAGGTAATATTTAAATTTTATTAGATTTATAATATTTTACAATCATGTTAGATAACCGATGATTAACTTTAAAAATAATAACTTACACTAATATTATTAATGAATATCATTCGATCAAAATTATCGGCTTTTGATTTTCAATAAAAATTTAGACTATTTAAAATGAATTGAATCTCACCATGAGAACTGAGTAAAAGAAAATTCACTCATAAATATATATTTTACATCATAAATCACCTCACACATGTTGATCTAATTCTAAAATAAGTCACAACATCATCTTCACTAAACTTAACCCAATTATTTTTCGTTGTCGAAAATTATTATTAGTTTTGTGACCTTTACATTATAAATCATCTACACATGTTGATCTAATTCTCAAATAAGCCACAACATCATCTTCACTAAATTTAACCCAATTATTTTTCCGTTGTCGAAAACCGAATATCACTTGTTATAAAACAAGAAACTATTAACTTTCTTATTATTTAAAGTTTAATTTTCTAGTGATTTATTATATATAAATTTAGTATTTCATGGTTCATAACATAGACTACCATGAAATTATTGAACATGTTTGTTTATATTTAAAAAACGTTTATATATTTTTAAATTCATATATAAAATTAGATAAAGTTATGTTTTTTTATTATTTTACTTTAAAAAGACATTAATATAGTTTAAAAGATTGAAAATTTTAATATGAGCATGTTTATATGAGCATATTAAAATCATACGTATGGTCATACATTATTCATTATTCATGTTTAGTATCATTCGTCAATTATTGTCTTTTGAAAATTTTAACTAAATTCAAATATTATAATGTATCACGATTTTACTTTTACTTTAGACATGTATTGAAATGATAATTATAAAGACTAATCTAATTTATTAAATAAGTTTTATTAAAAGTACATGTGCAACCTTTTAACAAACAATTAAAGTTATGTAAAATTTAAATAAATTCATGTAGATTGATTTGACGGACTTATTCTTATCCTTCTCAAATATAAGAAGATTCTAAATGCTAAATATTCAAATAAAATGGTTAATGATATGCAAGACCTAATTTGGTTGGATTTTTTTAATTTATGAAATAGGTTTTAAAAGGGCAAGTCCCAAATCATATAAAAAACTAAAACCTCTCAAGAACATTAATAGGAACATTAATAGGTAATATTTAAATTTTATTAGATTTATAATATTTTACAATCATGTTAGATACTGACCGATCGATTAACTTTAAAAATAATAACTTACACTAATATTATTAATGAATATCATTCGATCAAAATTATCGGCTTTTGATTTTCAATAAAAATTTTAGACTATTTAAAATGAATTGAATCTCACCATGAGAACCGAGTAAAAGAAAATTCACTCATAAATATATATTTTACATCATAAATCACCTCACACATGTTGATCTAATTCTAAAATAAGTCACAACATCATCTTCACTAAACTTAACCCAATTATTTTTCGTTGTCGAAAATTATTATTAGTTTTGTGACCTTTTACATTATAAATCATCTGACACATGTTGATCTAATTCTCAAATAAGCCACAACATCATCTTCACTAAATTTAACCCAATTATTTTTCCGTTGTCGAAAACCGAATATCACTTGTTATAAAACAAGAAACTATTAACTTTCTTATTATTTAAAGTTTAATTTTCTAGGATTTATCATATATAAATTTAGTATTTCATGGTTCATAACATAGACTACCATGAAATTATTGAACATGTTTGTTTATATTTAAAAAACGTTTATATATTTTTAAATTCATATATAAAATTAGATAAAGTTATGTTTTTTTTAATTATTTTACTTTAAAAAGACATTAATATAGTTTAAAAGATTGAAAATTTTAATATGAGCATGTTTATATGAGCATATTAAAATTCATACGTATGGTCATACATTATTCATTATTCATGTTTAGTATCATTCGTCAATTATTGTCTTTTGAAAATTTTAACTAAATTCAAATATTATAATGTATCACGATTTTACTTTTACTTTAGACATGTATTGAAATGATAATTATAAAGACTAATCTAATTTATTAAATAAGTTTTATTAAAAGTACATGTGCAACCTTTTTAACAAACAATTAAAGTTATGTAAAATTTAAATAAATTCATGTAGATTGATTTGACGGACTTATTCTTATCCTTCTCAAATATAAGAAGATTCTAAATGCTAAATATTCAAATAAAATGGTTAATGATATGCAAGACCTAATTTGGTTGGAGATTTTTTAATTTATGAAATAGGTTTTTAAAAAGGGCAAGTCCCAAATCATATAAAAAAACTAAAAACCTCTCGAAGAACATTAATAGGTAATATTTAAATTTTATTAGATTTATAATATTTTACAATCATGTTAGATACAGACCGACTGATTAACTTTAAAAAATAATAACTTACACTAATATTATTAATGAATATCATTCGATCAAAATTATCTGGCTTTTGATTTTCAATAAAAATTTTAGACTATTTAAAATGAATTGAATCTCAGTCATGAGAACTGAGTAAAAGAAAATTCACTCATAAATATATATTTTACATCATAAATCACCTCACACATGTTGATCTAATTCTAAAATAAGTCACAACATCATCTTCACTAAACTTAACCCAATTATTTTTCGTTGTCGAAAATTATTATTAGTTTTGTGACCTTTTACATTATAAATCATCTGACACATGTTGATCTAATTCTCAAATAAGCCACAACATCATCTTCACTAAATTTAACCCAATTATTTTTCCGTTGTTGAAAACCGAATATCACTTGTTATAAAACAAGAAACTATTAACTTTCTTATTATTTAAAGTTTAATTTTCTAGGGATTTATTATATATAAATTTAGTATTTCATGGTTCATAACATAGACTACCATGAAATTATTGAACATGTTTGTTTATATTTAAAAAACGTTTATATATTTTTAAATTCATATATAAAATTAGATGAAGTTATGTTTTTTTATTATTTTACTTTAAAAGACATTAATATAGTTTAAAAGATTGAAAATTTTAATATGAGCATGTTTATATGAGCATATTAAAATTCATACGTATGGTCATACATTATTCATTATTCATGTTTAGTATCATTCGTCAATTATTGTCTTTTGAAAATTTTAACTAAATTCAAATATTATAATGTATCACGATTTTACTTTTACTTTAGACATGTATTGAAATGATAATTATAAAGACTAATCTAATTTATTAAATAAGTTTTATTAAAAGTACATGTGCAACCTTTTAACAAACAATTAAAGTTATGTAAAATTTAAATAAATTCATGTAGATTGATTTGACGGACTTATTCTTATCCTTCTCAAATATAAGAAGATTCTAAATGCTAAATATTCAAATAAAATGGTTAATGATATGCAAGACCTAATTTGGTTGGAGATTTTTTTAATTTATGAAATAGGTTTTTAAAAGGGCAAGTCCCAAATCATATAAAAAACTAAAACCTCTCAAGAACATTAATAGGAACATTAATAGGTAATATTTAAATTTTATTAGATTTATAATATTTTACAATCATGTTAGATACAACCGATGATTAACTTTAAAAATAATAACTTACACTAATATTATTAATGAATATCATTCGATCAAAATTATCGGCTTTTGATTTTCAATAAAAATTTAGACTATTTAAAATGAATTGAATCTCACCATGAGAACCGAGTAAAAGAAAATTCACTCATAAATATATATTTTACATCATAAATCACCTCACACATGTTGATCTAATTCTAAAATAAGTCACAACATCATCTTCACTAAACTTAACCCAATTATTTTTCGTTGTCGAAAATTATTATTAGTTTTGTGACCTTTTACATTATAAATCATCTGACACATGTTGATCTAATTCTCAAATAAGCCACAACATCATCTTCACTAAATTTAACCCAATTATTTTTCCGTTGTCGAAAACCGAATATCACTTGTTATAAAACAAGAAACTATTAACTTTCTTATTATTTAAAGTTTAATTTTCTAGGATTTATTATATATAAATTTAGTATTTCATGGTTCATAACATAGACTACCATGAAATTATTGAACATGTTTGTTTATATTTAAAAACGTTTATATATTTTTAAATTCATATATAAAATTAGATAAAGTTATGTTTTTATTATTTTACTTTAAAAGACATTAATATAGTTTAAAAGATTGAAAATTTTAATATGAGCATGTTTATATGAGCATATTAAAATTCATACGTATGGTCATACATTATTCATTATTCATGTTTAGTATCATTCGTCAATTATTGTCTTTTGAAAATTTTAACTAAATTCAAATATTATAATGTATCACGATTTTACTTTTACTTTAGACATGTATTGAAATGATAATTATAAAGACTAATCTAATTTATTAAATAAGTTTTATTAAAAGTACATGTGCAACCTTTTAACAAACAATTAAAGTTATGTAAAATTTAAATAAATTCATGTAGATTGATTTGACGGACTTATTCTTATCCTTCTCAAATATAAGAAGATTCTAAATGCTAAATATTCAAATAAAATGGTTAATGATATGCAAGACCTAATTTGGTTGGAGATTTTTTAATTTATGAAATAGGTTTTTAAAAGGGCAAGTCCCAAATCATATAAAAAACTAAAACCTCTCAAGGAACATTAATAGGTAATATTTAAATTTTATTAGATTTATAATATTTTACAATCATGTTAGATGATGATTAACTTTAAAAATAATAACTTACACTAATATTATTAATGAATATCATTCGATCAAAATTATCGCTTTTGATTTTCAATAAAAATTTTAGACTATTTAAAATGAATTGAATCTCCATGAGAACCGAGTAAAAGAAAATTCACTCATAAATATATATTTTACATCATAAATCACCTCACACATGTTGATCTAATTCTAAAATAAGTCACAACATCATCTTCACTAAACTTAACCCAATTATTTTTCGTTGTCGAAAATTATTATTAGTTTTGTGACCTTTACATTATAAATCATCGACACATGTTGATCTAATTCTCAAATAAGCCACAACATCATCTTCACTAAATTTAACCCAATTATTTTTCCGTTGTCGAAAACCGAATATCACTTGTTATAAAACAAGAAACTATTAACTTTCTTATTATTTAAAGTTTAATTTTCTAGGATTTATTATATATAAATTTAGTATTTCATGGTTCATAACATAGACTACCATGAAATTATTGAACATGTTTGTTTATATTTAAAAACGTTTATATATTTTAAATTCATATATAAAATTAGATAAAGTTATGTTTTTATTATTTTACTTTAAAAGACATTAATATAGTTTAAAAGATTGAAAATTTTAATATGAGCATGTTTATATGAGCATATTAAAATTCATACGTATGGTCATACATTATTCATTATTCATGTTTAGTATCATTCGTCAATTATTGTCTTTTGAAAATTTTAACTAAATTCAAATATTATAATGTATCACGATTTTACTTTTACTTTAGACATGTATTGAAATGATAATTATAAAGACTAATCTAATTTATTAAATAAGTTTTATTAAAAGTACATGTGCAACCTTTTAACAAACAATTAAAGTTATGTAAAATTTAAATAAATTCATGTAGATTGATTTGACGGACTTATTCTTATCCTTCTCAAATATAAGAAGATTCTAAATGCTAAATATTCAAATAAAATGGTTAATGATATGCAAGACCTAATTTGGTTGGAGTTTTTTTTAATTTATGAAATAGGTTTTAAAAAGGGCAAGTCCCAAATCATATAAAAAACTAAAACCTCTCAAGAACATTAATAGGAACATTAATAGGTAATATTTAAATTTTATTAGATTTATAATATTTTACAATCATGTTAGATACCGATCGATTAACTTTAAAAATAATAACTTACACTAATATTATTAATGAATATCATTCGATCAAAATTATCGGCTTTTGATTTTCAATAAAAATTTAGACTATTTAAAATGAATTGAATCTCATCATGAGAACCGAGTAAAAGAAAATTCACTCATAAATATATATTTTACATCATAAATCACCTCACACATGTTGATCTAATTCTAAAATAAGTCACAACATCATCTTCACTAAACTTAACCCAATTATTTTTCGTTGTCGAAAATTATTATTAGTTTTGTGACCTTTACATTATAAATCATCGACACATGTTGATCTAATTCTCAAATAAGCCACAACATCATCTTCACTAAATTTAACCCAATTATTTTTCCGTTGTCGAAAACCGAATATCACTTGTTATAAAACAAGAAACTATTAACTTTCTTATTATTTAAAGTTTAATTTTCTAGGATTTATTATATATAAATTTAGTATTTCATGGTTCATAACATAGACTACCATGAAATTATTGAACATGTTTGTTTGTATTTAAAAACGTTTATATATTTTAAATTCATATATAAAATTAGATAAAGTTATGTTTTTATTATTTTACTTTAAAAGACATTAATATAGTTTAAAAGATTGAAAATTTTAATATGAGCATGTTTATATGAGCATATTAAAATTCATACGTATGGTCATACATTATTCATTATTCATGTTTAGTATCATTCGTCAATTATTGTCTTTTGAAAATTTTAACTAAATTCAAATATTATAATGTATCACGATTTTACTTTTACTTTAGACATGTATTGAAATGATAATTATAAAGACTAATCTAATTTATTAAATAAGTTTTATTAAAAGTACATGTGCAACCTTTTAACAAACAATTAAAGTTATGTAAAATTTAAATAAATTCATGTAGATTGATTTGACGGACTTATTCTTATCCTTCTCAAATATAAGAAGATTCTAAATGCTAAATATTCAAATAAAATGGTTAATGATATGCAAGACCTAATTTGGTTGGAGATTTTTTTAATTTATGAAATAGGTTTTAAAAGGGCAAGTCCCAAATCATATAAAAAACTAAAACCTCTCAAGAACATTAATAGGAACATTAATAGGTAATATTTAAATTTTATTAGATTTATAATATTTTACAATCATGTTAGATATGAGATCGATTAACTTTAAAAATAATAACTTACACTAATATTATTAATGAATATCATTCGATCAAAATTATCGGCTTTTGATTTTCAATAAAAATTTAGACTATTTAAAATGAATTGAATCTCTCATGAGAACTGAGTAAAAGAAAATTCACTCATAAATATATATTTTACATCATAAATCACCTCACACATGTTGATCTAATTCTAAAATAAGTCACAACATCATCTTCACTAAACTTAACCCAATTATTTTTCGTTGTCGAAAATTATTATTAGTTTTGTGACCTTTACATTATAAATCATCGACACATGTTGATCTAATTCTCAAATAAGCCACAACATCATCTTCACTAAATTTAACCCAATTATTTTTCCGTTGTCGAAAACCGAATATCACTTGTTATAAAACAAGAAACTATTAACTTTCTTATTATTTAAAGTTTAATTTTCTAGGATTTATTATATATAAATTTAGTATTTCATGGTTCATAACATAGACTACCATGAAATTATTGAACATGTTTGTTTGTATTTAAAAACGTTTATATATTTTTAAATTCATATATAAAATTAGATAAAGTTATGTTTTTATTATTTTACTTTAAAAAGACATTAATATAGTTTAAAAGATTGAAAATTTTAATATGAGCATGTTTATATGAGCATATTAAAATTCATACGTATGGTCATACATTATTCATTATTCATGTTTAGTATCATTCGTCAATTATTGTCTTTTGAAAATTTTAACTAAATTCAAATATTATAATGTATCACGATTTTACTTTTACTTTAGACATGTATTGAAATGATAATTATAAAGACTAATCTAATTTATTAAATAAGTTTTATTAAAAGTACATGTGCAACCTTTTAACAAACAATTAAAGTTATGTAAAATTTAAATAAATTCATGTAGATTGATTTGACGGACTTATTCTTATCCTTCTCAAATATAAGAAGATTCTAAATGCTAAATATTCAAATAAAATGGTTAATGATATGCAAGACCTAATTTGGTTGGAGATTTTTTTAATTTATGAAATAGGTTTTAAAAAGGGCAAGTCCCAAATCATATAAAAAACTAAAACCTCTCAAGAACATTAATAGGAACATTAATAGGTAATATTTAAATTTTATTAGATTTATAATATTTTACAATCATGTTAGATAACCGACGATTAACTTTAAAAATAATAACTTACACTAATATTATTAATGAATATCATTCGATCAAAATTATCGGCTTTTGATTTTCAATAAAAATTTAGACTATTTAAAATGAATTGAATCTCATCATGAGAACCGAGTAAAAGAAAATTCACTCATAAATATATATTTTACATCATAAATCACCTCACACATGTTGATCTAATTCTAAAATAAGTCACAACATCATCTTCACTAAACTTAACCCAATTATTTTTCGTTGTCGAAAATTATTATTAGTTTTGTGACCTTTTACATTATAAATCATCCACATGTTGATCTAATTCTCAAATAAGCCACAACATCATCTTCACTAAATTTAACCCAATTATTTTTCCGTTGTCGAAAACCGAATATCACTTGTTATAAAACAAGAAACTATTAACTTTCTTATTATTTAAAGTTTAATTTTCTAGGATTTATTATATATAAATTTAGTATTTCATGGTTCATAACATAGACTACCATGAAATTATTGAACATGTTTGTTTGTATTTAAAAACGTTTATATATTTTTAAATTCATATATAAAATTAGATAAAGTTATGTTTTTATTATTTTACTTTAAAAGACATTAATATAGTTTAAAAGATTGAAAATTTTAATATGAGCATGTTTATATGAGCATATTAAAATTCATACGTATGGTCATACATTATTCATTATTCATGTTTAGTATCATTCGTCAATTATTGTCTTTTGAAAATTTTAACTAAATTCAAATATTATAATGTATCACGATTTTACTTTTACTTTAGACATGTATTGAAATGATAATTATAAAGACTAATCTAATTTATTAAATAAGTTTTATTAAAAGTACATGTGCAACCTTTTAACAAACAATTAAAGTTATGTAAAATTTAAATAAATTCATGTAGATTGATTTGACGGACTTATTCTTATCCTTCTCAAATATAAGAAGATTCTAAATGCTAAATATTCAAATAAAATGGTTAATGATATGCAAGACCTAATTTGGTTGGAGTTTTTTTAATTTATGAAATAGGTTTTTAAAAAGGGCAAGTCCCAAATCATATAAAAAAAAAACCTCTCAA
The DNA here is from genome assembly GCA_021764765.1 of Vicia sativa. Classification (NCBI taxonomy): domain Eukaryota; kingdom Viridiplantae; phylum Streptophyta; class Magnoliopsida; order Fabales; family Fabaceae; genus Vicia; species Vicia sativa. The sequence goes on from CM038797.1 coordinate 117,582,663, forward strand.
GAACATTAATAGGAACATTAATAGGTAATATTTAAATTTTATTAGATTTATAATATTTTACAATCATGTTAGATATGACCGATTAACTTTAAAAATAATAACTTACACTAATATTATTAATGAATATCATTCGATCAAAATTATCGGCTTTTGATTTTCAATAAAAATTTAGACTATTTAAAATGAATTGAATCTCATCATGAGAACCGAGTAAAAGAAAATTCACTCATAAATATATATATTTTACATCATAAATCACCTCACACATGTTGATCTAATTCTAAAATAAGTCACAACATCATCTTCACTAAACTTAACCCAATTATTTTTCGTGGTCGAAAATTATTATTAGTTTTGTGACCTTTTACATTATAAATCATCGACACATGTTGATCTAATTCTCAAATAAGCCACAACATCATCTTCACTAAATTTAACCCAATTATTTATTCAAGAAACTATTAACTTATTATTTAAAGTTTAATTTTCTAGGATTTATTATATATAAATTTAGTATTTCATGGTTCATAACATAGACTACCATGAAATTATTGAACATGTTTGTTTGTATTTAAAAACGTTTATATATTTTTAAATTCATATATAAAATTAGATAAAGTTATGTTTTTATTATTTTACTTTAAAAAGACATTAATATAGTTTAAAAGATTGAAAATTTTAATATGAGCATGTTTATATGAGCATATTAAAATTCATACGTATGGTCATACATTATTCATTATTCATGTTTAGTATCATTCGTCAATTATTGTCTTTTGAAAATTTTAACTAAATTCAAATATTATAATGTATCACGATTTTACTTTTACTTTAGACATGTATTGAAATGATAATTATAAAGACTAATCTAATTTATTAAATAAGTTTTATTAAAAGTACATGTGCAACCTTTTAACAAACAATTAAAGTTATGTAAAATTTAAATAAATTCATGTAGATTGATTTGACGGACTTATTCTTATCCTTCTCAAATATAAGAAGATTCTAAATGCTAAATATTCAAATAAAATGGTTAATGATATGCAAGACCTAATTTGGTTGGAGTTTTTTTTAATTTATGAAATAGGTTTTTAAAAAGGGCAAGTCCCAAATCATATAAAAAAACTAAAACCTCTCGAAGAACATTAATAGGAACATTAATAGGTAATATTTAAATTTTATTAGATTTATAATATTTTACAATCATGTTAGATACAGACCGACTGATTAACTTTAAAAATAATAACTTACACTAATATTATTAATGAATATCATTCGATCAAAATTATCGGCTTTTGATTTTCAATAAAAATTTAGACTATTTAAAATGAATTGAATCTCACCATGAGAACTGAGTAAAAGAAAATTCACTCATAAATATATATTTTACATCATAAATCACCTCACACATGTTGATCTAATTCTAAAATAAGTCACAACATCATCTTCACTAAACTTAACCCAATTATTTTTCGTTGTCGAAAATTATTATTAGTTTTGTGACCTTTTACATTATAAATCATCTGACACATGTTGATCTAATTCTCAAATAAGCCACAACATCATCTTCACTAAATTTAACCCAATTATTTTTCCGTTGTCGAAAACCGAATATCACTTGTTATAAAACAAGAAACTATTAACTTTCTTATTATTTAAAGTTTAATTTTCTAGGATTTATTATATATAAATTTAGTATTTCATGGTTCATAACATAGACTACCATGAAATTATTGAACATGTTTGTTTGTATTTAAAAACGTTTATATATTTTTAAATTCATATATAAAATTAGATAAAGTTATGTTTTTATTATTTTACTTTAAAAGACATTAATATAGTTTAAAAGATTGAAAATTTTAATATGAGCATGTTTATATGAGCATATTAAAATTCATACGTATGGTCATACATTATTCATTATTCATGTTTAGTATCATTCGTCAATTATTGTCTTTTGAAAATTTTAACTAAATTCAAATATTATAATGTATCACGATTTTACTTTTACTTTAGACATGTATTGAAATGATAATTATAAAGACTAATCTAATTTATTAAATAAGTTTTATTAAAAGTACATGTGCAACCTTTTAACAAACAATTAAAGTTATGTAAAATTTAAATAAATTCATGTAGATTGATTTGACGGACTTATTCTTATCCTTCTCAAATATAAGAAGATTCTAAATGCTAAATATTCAAATAAAATGGTTAATGATATGCAAGACCTAATTTGGTTGGAGTTTTTTTTAATTTATGAAATAGGTTTTTAAAAGGGCAAGTCCCAAATCATATAAAAAACTAAAACCTCTCAAGAACATTAATAGGAACATTAATAGGTAATATTTAAATTTTATTAGATTTATAATATTTTACAATCATGTTAGATACCGATCGATTAACTTTAAAAATAATAACTTACACTAATATTATTAATGAATATCATTCGATCAAAATTATCGGCTTTTGATTTTCAATAAAAATTTAGACTATTTAAAATGAATTGAATCTCAGTCATGAGAACTGAGTAAAAGAAAATTCACTCATAAATATATATTTTACATCATAAATCACCTCACACATGTTGATCTAATTCTAAAATAAGTCACAACATCATCTTCACTAAACTTAACCCAATTATTTTTCGTTGTCGAAAATTATTATTAGTTTTGTGACCTTTTACATTATAAATCATCTGACACATGTTGATCTAATTCTCAAATAAGCCACAACATCATCTTCACTAAATTTAACCCAATTATTTTTCCGTTGTCGAAAACCGAATATCACTTGTTATAAAACAAGAAACTATTAACTTTCTTATTATTTAAAGTTTAATTTTCTAGGATTTATTATATATAAATTTAGTATTTCATGGTTCATAACATAGACTACCATGAAATTATTGAACATGTTTGTTTGTATTTAAAAACGTTTATATATTTTAAATTCATATATAAAATTAGATAAAGTTATGTTTTTATTATTTTACTTTAAAAGACATTAATATAGTTTAAAAGATTGAAAATTTTAATATGAGCATGTTTATATGAGCATATTAAAATTCATACGTATGGTCATACATTATTCATTATTCATGTTTAGTATCATTCGTCAATTATTGTCTTTTGAAAATTTTAACTAAATTCAAATATTATAATGTATCACGATTTTACTTTTACTTTAGACATGTATTGAAATGATAATTATAAAGACTAATCTAATTTATTAAATAAGTTTTATTAAAAGTACATGTGCAACCTTTTAACAAACAATTAAAGTTATGTAAAATTTAAATAAATTCATGTAGATTGATTTGACGGACTTATTCTTATCCTTCTCAAATATAAGAAGATTCTAAATGCTAAATATTCAAATAAAATGGTTAATGATATGCAAGACCTAATTTGGTTGGAGTTTTTTTTAATTTATGAAATAGGTTTTTAAAAGGGCAAGTCCCAAATCATATAAAAAACTAAAACCTCTCAAGAACATTAATAGGAACATTAATAGGTAATATTTAAATTTTATTAGATTTATAATATTTTACAATCATGTTAGATATGACCGATCGATTAACTTTAAAAATAATAACTTACACTAATATTATTAATGAATATCATTCGATCAAAATTATCGGCTTTTGATTTTCAATAAAAATTTAGACTATTTAAAATGAATTGAATCTCATCATGAGAACCGAGTAAAAGAAAATTCACTCATAAATATATATTTTACATCATAAATCACCTCACACATGTTGATCTAATTCTAAAATAAGTCACAACATCATCTTCACTAAACTTAACCCAATTATTTTTCGTTGTCGAAAATTATTATTAGTTTTGTGACCTTTTACATTATAAATCATCTGACACATGTTGATCTAATTCTCAAATAAGCCACAACATCATCTTCACTAAATTTAACCCAATTATTTTTCCGTTGTCGAAAACCGAATATCACTTGTTATAAAACAAGAAACTATTAACTTTCTTATTATTTAAAGTTTAATTTTCTAGGATTTATTATATATAAATTTAGTATTTCATGGTTCATAACATAGACTACCATGAAATTATTGAACATGTTTGTTTGTATTTAAAAACGTTTATATATTTTTAAATTCATATATAAAATTAGATAAAGTTATGTTTTTATTATTTTACTTTAAAAGACATTAATATAGTTTAAAAGATTGAAAATTTTAATATGAGCATGTTTATATGAGCATATTAAAATTCATACGTATGGTCATACATTATTCATTATTCATGTTTAGTATCATTCGTCAATTATTGTCTTTTGAAAATTTTAACTAAATTCAAATATTATAATGTATCACGATTTTACTTTTACTTTAGACATGTATTGAAATGATAATTATAAAGACTAATCTAATTTATTAAATAAGTTTTATTAAAAGTACATGTGCAACCTTTTAACAAACAATTAAAGTTATGTAAAATTTAAATAAATTCATGTAGATTGATTTGACGGACTTATTCTTATCCTTCTCAAATATAAGAAGATTCTAAATGCTAAATATTCAAATAAAATGGTTAATGATATGCAAGACCTAATTTGGTTGGAGTTTTTTTTAATTTATGAAATAGGTTTTTAAAAGGGCAAGTCCCAAATCATATAAAAAACTAAAACCTCTCAAGAACATTAATAGGAACATTAATAGGTAATATTTAAATTTTATTAGATTTATAATATTTTACAATCATGTTAGATATCGATGATTAACTTTAAAAATAATAACTTACACTAATATTATTAATGAATATCATTCGATCAAAATTATCGGCTTTTGATTTTCAATAAAAATTTAGACTATTTAAAATGAATTGAATCTCCATGAGAACCGAGTAAAAGAAAATTCACTCATAAATATATATTTTACATCATAAATCACCTCACACATGTTGATCTAATTCTAAAATAAGTCACAACATCATCTTCACTAAACTTAACCCAATTATTTTTCGTTGTCGAAAATTATTATTAGTTTTGTGACCTTTACATTATAAATCATCGACACATGTTGATCTAATTCTCAAATAAGCCACAACATCATCTTCACTAAATTTAACCCAATTATTTTTCCGTTGTCGAAAACCGAATATCACTTGTTATAAAACAAGAAACTATTAACTTTCTTATTATTTAAAGTTTAATTTTCTAGGATTTATTATATATAAATTTAGTATTTCATGGTTCATAACATAGACTACCATGAAATTATTGAACATGTTTGTTTGTATTTAAAAACGTTTATATATTTTTAAATTCATATATAAAATTAGATAAAGTTATGTTTTTATTATTTTACTTTAAAAGACATTAATATAGTTTAAAAGATTGAAAATTTTAATATGAGCATGTTTATATGAGCATATTAAAATTCATACGTATGGTCATACATTATTCATTATTCATGTTTAGTATCATTCGTCAATTATTGTCTTTTGAAAATTTTAACTAAATTCAAATATTATAATGTATCACGATTTTACTTTTACTTTAGACATGTATTGAAATGATAATTATAAAGACTAATCTAATTTATTAAATAAGTTTTATTAAAAGTACATGTGCAACCTTTTAACAAACAATTAAAGTTATGTAAAATTTAAATAAATTCATGTAGATTGATTTGACGGACTTATTCTTATCCTTCTCAAATATAAGAAGATTCTAAATGCTAAATATTCAAATAAAATGGTTAATGATATGCAAGACCTAATTTGGTTGGAGTTTTTTTTAATTTATGAAATAGGTTTTAAAAAGGGCAAGTCCCAAATCATATAAAAAACTAAAACCTCTCAAGAACATTAATAGGAACATTAATAGGTAATATTTAAATTTTATTAGATTTATAATATTTTACAATCATGTTAGATAACCGATGATTAACTTTAAAAATAATAACTTACACTAATATTATTAATGAATATCATTCGATCAAAATTATCGGCTTTTGATTTTCAATAAAAATTTAGACTATTTAAAATGAATTGAATCTCACCATGAGAACTGAGTAAAAGAAAATTCACTCATAAATATATATTTTACATCATAAATCACCTCACACATGTTGATCTAATTCTAAAATAAGTCACAACATCATCTTCACTAAACTTAACCCAATTATTTTTCGTTGTCGAAAATTATTATTAGTTTTGTGACCTTTACATTATAAATCATCGACACATGTTGATCTAATTCTCAAATAAGCCACAACATCATCTTCACTAAATTTAACCCAATTATTTTTCCGTTGTCGAAAACCGAATATCACTTGTTATAAAACAAGAAACTATTAACTTTCTTATTATTTAAAGTTTAATTTTCTAGGGATTTATTATATATAAATTTAGTATTTCATGGTTCATAACATAGACTACCATGAAATTATTGAACATGTTTGTTTGTATTTAAAAAACGTTTATATATTTTTAAATTCATATATAAAATTAGATAAAGTTATGTTTTTATTATTTTACTTTAAAAGACATTAATATAGTTTAAAAGATTGAAAATTTTAATATGAGCATGTTTATATGAGCATATTAAAATTCATACGTATGGTCATACATTATTCATTATTCATGTTTAGTATCATTCAATTATTGTCTTTTGAAAATTTTAACTAAATTCAAATATTATAATGTATCACGATTTTACTTTTACTTTAGACATGTATTGAAATGATAATTATAAAGACTAATCTAATTTATTAAATAAGTTTTATTAAAAGTACATGTGCAACCTTTTAACAAACAATTAAAGTTATGTAAAATTTAAATAAATTCATGTAGATTGATTTGACGGACTTATTCTTATCCTTCTCAAATATAAGAAGATTCTAAATGCTAAATATTCAAATAAAATGGTTAATGATATGCAAGACCTAATTTGGTTGGAGTTTTTTTTAATTTATGAAATAGGTTTTAAAAAGGGCAAGTCCCAAATCATATAAAAAACTAAAACCTCTCAAGAACATTAATAGGAACATTAATAGGTAATATTTAAATTTTATTAGATTTATAATATTTTACAATCATGTTAGATACAGACCGACTGATTAACTTTAAAAATAATAACTTACACTAATATTATTAATGAATATCATTCGATCAAAATGATCGGCTTTTGATTTTCAATAAAAATTTAGACTATTTAAAATGAATTGAATCTCACCATGAGAACGAGTAAAAGAAAATTCACTCATAAATATATATTTTACATCATAAATCACCTCACACATGTTGATCTAATTCTAAAATAAGTCACAACATCATCTTCACTAAACTTAACCCAATTATTTTTCGTTGTCGAAAATTATTATTAGTTTTGCGACCTTTTACATTATAAATCATCTGACACATGTTGATCTAATTCTCAAATAAGCCACAACATCATCTTCACTAAATTTAACCCAATTATTTTTCCGTTGTCGAAAACCGAATATCACTTGTTATAAAACAAGAAACTATTAACTTTCTTCTTATTTAAAATTTAATTTTCTAGGGATTTATTATATATAATTTAGTATTTCATGGTTCATAACATAGACTACCATGAAATTATTGAACATGTTTGTTTATATTTAAAAAACGTTTATATATTTTTAAATTCATATATAAAATTAGATAAAGTTATGTTTTTTTTAATTATTTTACTTTAAAAAGACATTAATATAGTTTAAAAGATTGAAAATTTTAATATGAGCATGTTTATGTGAGCATATTAAAATTCATACGTATGGTCATACATTATTCATTATTCATGTTTAGTATCATTCGTCAATTATTGTCTTTTGAAAATTTTAACAAAATTCAAATATTATAATGTATCACGATTTTACTTTTACTTTAGACATGTATTGAAATGATAATTATAAAGACTAATCTAATTTATTAAATAAGTTTTATTAAAAGTACATGTGCAACCTTTTAACAAACAATTAAAGTTATGTAAAATTTAAATAACTTCATGTAGATTGATTTGACGGACTTATTCTTATCCTTCTCAAATATAAGAAGATTCTAAATGCTAAATATTCAAATAAAATGGTTAATGATATGCAAGACCTAATTTGGTTGGAGATTTTTTTAATTTATGAAATAGGTTTTAAAAAGGGCAAGTCCCAAATCATATAAAAAACTAAAACCTCTCAAGAACATTAATAGGAACATTAATAGGTAATATTTAAATTTTATTAGATTTATAATATTTTACAATCATGTTAGATATCGACGATTAACTTTAAAAATAATAACTTACACTAATATTATTAATGAATATCATTCGATCAAAATTATCGGCTTTTGATTTTCAATAAAAATTTAGACTATTTAAAATGAATTGAATCTCTCATGAGAACGAGTAAAAGAAAATTCACTCATAAATATATATTTTACATCATAAATCACCTCACACATGTTGATCTAATTCTAAAATAAGTCACAACATCATCTTCACTAAACTTAACCCAATTATTTTTCGTTGTCGAAAATTATTATTAGTTTTGTGACCTTTTACATTATAAATCATCTGACACATGTTGATCTAATTCTCAAATAAGCCACAACATCATCTTCACTAAATTTAACCCAATTATTTTTCCGTTGTCGAAAACCGAATATCACTTGTTATAAAACAAGAAACTATTAACTTTCTTATTATTTAAAGTTTAATTTTCTAGGATTTATTATATATAAATTTAGTATTTCATGGTTCATAACATAGACTACCATGAAATTATTGAACATGTTTGTTTGTATTTAAAAACGTTTATATATTTTTAAATTCATATATAAAATTAGATAAAGTTATGTTTTTATTATTTTACTTTAAAAGACATTAATATAGTTTAAAAGATTGAAAATTTTAATATGAGCATGTTTATATGAGCATATTAAAATTCATACGTATGGTCATACATTATTCATTATTCATGTTTAGTATCATTCGTCAATTATTGTCTTTTGAAAATTTTAACTAAATTCAAATATTATAATGTATCACGATTTTACTTTTACTTTAGACATGTATTGAAATGATAATTATAAAGACTAATCTAATTTATTAAATAAGTTTTATTAAAAGTACATGTGCAACCTTTTAACAAACAATTAAAGTTATGTAAAATTTAAATAAATTCATGTAGATTGATTTGACGGACTTATTCTTATCCTTCTCAAATATAAGAAGATTCTAAATGCTAAATATTCAAATAAAATGGTTAATGATATGCAAGACCTAATTTGGTTGGAGTTTTTTTTAATTTATGAAATAGGTTTTTAAAAGGGCAAGTCCCAAATCATATAAAAAACTAAAACCTCTCAAGAACATTAATAGGAACATTAATAGGTAATATTTAAATTTTATTAGATTTATAATATTTTACAATCATGTTAGATAGACCGATGATTAACTTTAAAAATAATAACTTACACTAATATTATTAATGAATATCATTCGATCAAAATTATCGGCTTTTGATTTTCAATAAAAATTTAGACTATTTAAAATGAATTGAATCTCATCATGAGAACGAGTAAAAGAAAATTCACTCATAAATATATATTTTACATCATAAATCACCTCACACATGTTGATCTAATTCTAAAATAAGTCACAACATCATCTTCACTAAACTTAACCCAATTATTTTTCGTTGTCGAAAATTATTATTAGTTTTGTGACCTTTTACATTATAAATCATCTGACACATGTTGATCTAATTCTCAAATAAGCCACAACATCATCTTCACTAAATTTAACCCAATTATTTTTCCGTTGTCGAAAACCGAATATCACTTGTTATAAAACAAGAAACTATTAACTTTCTTATTATTTAAAGTTTAATTTTCTAGGATTTATTATATATAAATTTAGTATTTCATGGTTCATAACATAGACTACCATGAAATTATTGAACATGTTTGTTTGTATTTAAAAACGTTTATATATTTTTAAATTCATATATAAAATTAGATAAAGTTATGTTTTTATTATTTTACTTTAAAAGACATTAATATAGTTTAAAAGATTGAAAATTTTAATATGAGCATGTTTATATGAGCATATTAAAATTCATACGTATGGTCATACATTATTCATTATTCATGTTTAGTATCATTCGTCAATTATTGTCTTTTGAAAATTTTAACTAAATTCAAATATTATAATGTATCACGATTTTACTTTTACTTTAGACATGTATTGAAATGATAATTATAAAGACTAATCTAATTTATTAAATAAGTTTTATTAAAAGTACATGTGCAACCTTTTAACAAACAATTAAAGTTATGTAAAATTTAAATAAATTCATGTAGATTGATTTGACGGACTTATTCTTATCCTTCTCAAATATAAGAAGATTCTAAATGCTAAATATTCAAATAAAATGGTTAATGATATGCAAGACCTAATTTGGTTGGAGTTTTTTTAATTTATGAAATAGGTTTTAAAAGGGCAAGTCCCAAATCATATAAAAAACTAAAACCTCTCGAAGAACATTAATAGGAACATTAATAGGTAATATTTAAATTTTATTAGATTTATAATATTTTACAATCATGTTAGATACCGATGATTAACTTTAAAAATAATAACTTACACTAATATTATTAATGAATATCATTCGATCAAAATTATCGGCTTTTGATTTTCAATAAAAATTTAGACTATTTAAAATGAATTGAATCTCACCATGAGAACTGAGTAAAAGAAAATTCACTCATAAATATATATTTTACATCATAAATCACCTCACACATGTTGATCTAATTCTAAAATAAGTCACAACATCATCTTCACTAAACTTAACCCAATTATTTTTCGTTGTCGAAAATTATTATTAGTTTTGTGACCTTTTACATTATAAATCATCTGACACATGTTGATCTAATTCTCAAATAAGCCACAACATCATCTTCACTAAATTTAACCCAATTATTTTTCCGTTGTCGAAAACCGAATATCACTTGTTATAAAACAAGAAACTATTAACTTTCTTATTATTTAAAGTTTAATTTTCTAGGATTTATTATATATAAATTTAGTATTTCATGGTTCATAACATAGACTACCATGAAATTATTGAACATGTTTGTTTGTATTTAAAAACGTTTATATATTTTTAAATTCATATATAAAATTAGATAAAGTTATGTTTTTATTATTTTACTTTAAAAGACATTAATATAGTTTAAAAGATTGAAAATTTTAATATGAGCATGTTTATATGAGCATATTAAAATTCATACGTATGGTCATACATTATTCATTATTCATGTTTAGTATCATTCGTCAATTATTGTCTTTTGAAAATTTTAACTAAATTCAAATATTATAATGTATCACGATTTTACTTTTACTTTAGACATGTATTGAAATGATAATTATAAAGACTAATCTAATTTATTAAATAAGTTTTATTAAAAGTACATGTGCAACCTTTTAACAAACAATTAAAGTTATGTAAAATTTAAATAAATTCATGTAGATTGATTTGACGGACTTATTCTTATCCTTCTCAAATATAAGAAGATTCTAAATGCTAAATATTCAAATAAAATGGTTAATGATATGCAAGACCTAATTTGGTTGGAGTTTTTTTTAATTTATGAAATAGGTTTTAAAAGGGCAAGTCCCAAATCATATAAAAAACTAAAACCTCTCGAAGAACATTAATAGGAACATTAATAGGTAATATTTAAATTTTATTAGATTTATAATATTTTACAATCATGTTAGATACTGACCGAACTGATTAACTTTAAAAAATAATAACTTACACTAATATTATTAATGAATATCATTCGATCAAAATTATCGGCTTTTGATTTTCAATAAAAATTTAGACTATTTAAAATGAATTGAATCTCCATGAGAACTGAGTAAAAGAAAATTCACTCATAAATATATATTTTACATCATAAATCACCTCACACATGTTGATCTAATTCTAAAATAAGTCACAACATCATCTTCACTAAACTTAACCCAATTATTTTTCGTTGTCGAAAATTATTATTAGTTTTGTGACCTTTTACATTATAAATCATCTGACACATGTTGATCTAATTCTCAAATAAGCCACAACATCATCTTCACTAAATTTAACCCAATTATTTTTCCGTTGTCGAAAACCGAATATCACTTGTTATAAAACAAGAAACTATTAACTTTCTTATTATTTAAAGTTTAATTTTCTAGGATTTATTATATATAAATTTAGTATTTCATGGTTCATAACATAGACTACCATGAAATTATTGAACATGTTTGTTTGTATTTAAAAACGTTTATATATTTTTAAATTCATATATAAAATTAGATAAAGTTATGTTTTTATTATTTTACTTTAAAAGACATTAATATAGTTTAAAAGATTGAAAATTTTAATATGAGCATGTTTATATGAGCATATTAAAATTCATACGTATGGTCATACATTATTCATTATTCATGTTTAGTATCATTCGTCAATTATTGTCTTTTGAAAATTTTAACTAAATTCAAATATTATAATGTATCACGATTTTACTTTTACTTTAGACATGTATTGAAATGATAATTATAAAGACTAATCTAATTTATTAAATAAGTTTTATTAAAAGTACATGTGCAACCTTTTAACAAACAATTAAAGTTATGTAAAATTTAAATAAATTCATGTAGATTGATTTGACGGACTTATTCTTATCCTTCTCAAATATAAGAAGATTCTAAATGCTAAATATTCAAATAAAATGGTTAATGATATGCAAGACCTAATTTGGTTGGAGTTTTTTTAATTTATGAAATAGGTTTTAAAAGGGCAAGTCCCAAATCATATAAAAAACTAAAACCTCTCGAAGAACATTAATAGGAACATTAATAGGTAATATTTAAATTTTATTAGATTTATAATATTTTACAATCATGTTAGATACGACGATTATTAACTTTAAAAATAATAACTTACACTAATATTATTAATGAATATCATTCGATCAAAATTATCGGCTTTTGATTTTCAATAAAAATTTAGACTATTTAAAATGAATTGAATCTCATCATGAGAACTGAGTAAAAGAAAATTCACTCATAAATATATATTTTACATCATAAATCACCTCACACATGTTGATCTAATTCTAAAATAAGTCACAACATCATCTTCACTAAACTTAACCCAATTATTTTTCGTTGTCGAAAATTATTAGTTTTGTGACCTTTTACATTATAAATCATCGACACATGTTGATCTAATTCTCAAATAAGCCACAACATCATCTTCACTAAATTTAACCCAATTATTTTTCCGTTGAAAACCGAATATCACTTGTTATAAAACAAGAAACTATTAACTTTCTTATTATTTAAAGTTTAATTTTCTAGGATTTATTATATATAAATTTAGTATTTCATGGTTCATAACATAGACTACCATGAAATTATTGAACATGTTTGTTTGTATTTAAAAACGTTTATATATTTTTAAATTCATATATAAAATTAGATAAAGTTATGTTTTTATTATTTTACTTTAAAAGACATTAATATAGTTTAAAAGATTGAAAATTTTAATATGAGCATGTTTATATGAGCATATTAAAATTCATACGTATGGTCATACATTATTCATTATTCATGTTTAGTATCATTCGTCAATTATTGTCTTTTGAAAATTTTAACTAAATTCAAATATTATAATGTATCACGATTTTACTTTTACTTTAGACATGTATTGAAATGATAATTATAAAGACTAATCTAATTTATTAAATAAGTTTTATTAAAAGTACATGTGCAACCTTTTAACAAACAATTAAAGTTATGTAAAATTTAAATAAATTCATGTAGATTGATTTGTGGACTTATTCTTATCCTTCTCAAATATAAGAAGATTCTAAATGCTAAATATTCAAATAAAATGGTTAATGATATGCAAGACCTAATTTGGTTGGAGATTTTTTAATTTATGAAATAGGTTTTAAAAGGGCAAGTCCCAAATCATATAAAAAAACTAAAACCTCTCGAAGAACATTAATAGGAACATTAATAGGTAATATTTAAATTTTATTAGATTTATAATATTTTACAAGAGAAAAGTCCAACCAAAATAACTTGTTATAAATGTCAGAGAACAATTAATCCGCTTTTGAAAGGATATATATTTAGAAGCATGTAAGTCCGTTTTGCCAACTATTGCACCAATAATTGGATTGGATGCTTCTTTTTGAAATCATAAATGGGCAATTGATGGCTTAAGGCAGGATGAGAATAACTATATATCCAATTGCATCCGTGGTTGAAGTTGAAACCAAGACTCATGGAATGGTTCTTGCATTTATTTGTAGATGGTGCATTCAATGGTAGATGCTATGGTTTTATTTCCGACCAACAAAAGGTAATACATATTTATGCTATGGTTTTCTTTCATTGTTGTTAATTTGAATTTTTGTCAATGTATTTCAGGGTTTAACATAGCTATCCAAGGCTTAAGTGCCCACGTGGAGCAAAGATTATGTGTCAAACATCTATATGGAAATTGAAGAAGAAGCATATTTTGGATCTAAAACAAACCACAAAGAAGTTTAAAAGAAAACAAAGACAACAAATAAGGCAACAAAGAAGGCCAAACAATCTCAAGTTGAAATTGGGATCTCAAGCTCCACAACCTACCCAAGATTAGATGGTGCACTAGGAATCTGTGTTTTGTATTGATCTTGTTTTGTATTCAACATGATCATGTATGGAACCTATTATGGTCCTGTAATATTTTGGTCATTAGGAACCTCTTTTGTTATGTCAACCTGTTTTGGTCATTATGGTCATATTAGAAACTTATTATGGTTATTATGAACCTTTATTGGAACCTCTTATGCACAAGGTTTACATATTATGCAATAAATATGTTATGGTTGTGTTTTTGAAACTATTACAGTTATGTTATTCAACCTTGTATGGTTAACTATTATGGTTAAGTTTAATACAAAATGTAACGCCCGTTTTTATTAGTAATATATTATATTAATATTTTCGAATTACCGATCGATATTTATTTTGCGATAAGAATATTTGTGTTAATTAATATATTTATTAATTTATCTGGCGACGTTCGGTTCGGTTCGGTAAATATTATTCGAACCGATATATAATTCCCCTAAATTATTTTAATTGATTGAATAAATAATATTGGTAAATATTATTAATGTGTTATATTGTAAGAATTGGTTAGTGGAGGAGTAATTGATGAGAATTGGTTTTCAACTAAGAAACATTATAAACCATTTCTCCTCATTTTCTTTCCATTCATAACACCAAAGCCAAACATGAGAAAGTGAGGAAGCTAGTAAGAAACATAACTTATATAAGACATTTTCCTCATTTCTTCCCATTTGAAAACAAAAGCCAAGAATAGAAACTTGAGAGTTTGAGAGAAAAGAAAAGGGTTTTGAGAAGAAGAGCAAGGAGGAGAAGATGAGGAAGATCATGAGCAAGAGTTTGTGGTTGGGGCTTTGATGGAGCATCTTGCAATCAACCAAGCTAGAGGTAAGGGGTTTGATTCTTCCACTTCCTATAGTTAGGGTTTTTATGTTGAGATCATGAATGAATTTGATTGTGGTAGGTTCATGTTGTGTGTTTATGTTTGATTCATGATAATATGTTTGGTGGTGAATGATTCTTGAGGTTAGAATTTATGTTCATGAATGGTTTGGCACGAATTAGAATGTTGGATTCATGATGGTTGTTATTAATTTGTGTAAATACTATTAATGCTAACCACTAATTGGAATGTATATGGATGAGGTTAACTGAGAAAATTAGAAAATAGAGAGCTGGAATAATTATTGTTGTCTTGCTTGGCCAATATATATTAGTTTCCTGTAAATTAGAGAAATTAGTCACACAATGAAAGGAGAAATTAGAGTCATAATAGAAAGGCGTTTGGTTTCCTTGAAAATTAGATAAATTCATTTTAAATCAAAATACTAACTCAACATGAATTGAACGTGATTCCTCCTAGTTAAAGACCAAAAGTCTAACAACTGAGCCAATACTATCTTGTTGTATGTAAAATACAACATGTCATCCTATAAGTACTAAATTATAGAATGATTTTATATACAAAAATATTATTATATAATGTGGCTACCATTGAGATTTTAAATGCCATGTATTCTTTCAAGAACGGATCATTAAACAGTGGTCATTAAGAGAAATGATAAGAAACAATTCAATTGATAGTTTGCTTGTTTTAATTTGTTGGTAATAAAAATAAAACATTACAACCGATGGGATAATTACCTTCATAATTCTTGCAATACATTTTTCATAATTACTGCAATACATTCTATTTCCTTCAAATTTTTCAATTCCACCTAGAAATCCTTGGTTTAAATAAAATATAATTAGGGGTTAAGATAGCCAATTAAATTTAGAACCCGATTATGTCCCGATTTTCCGATTTTGGTAAATTCGCGACGAACAAGTTACTCGAATTCAATGAAAATTGACGTGCTAGCTAAGTTTGGCGTAGAACGTGGTGGTGAAGTTAGTTTTTAAATTGTGAGTTTTACGAACGACCGAAATAGGCTAATTTATAAAATTGAGACGGTGTTTTAGTAGATTTAAAGTACGTATGGACAATCCGATTTACGTCGATGATTATGATTAATACGGTTGTTAGGAATGAATTTCGTGGCGATTATAGGTGTTTGACTATTTTTCCGTTTGAATTTAGTGAATTAATTGATAACGATGCAACGTTAATAAGCGTAAGTTTTGCGACGGTGTATTTATTAATGAATCTTGTTGATTTGCAATGTGATGATTAAATTGATGTTGTTAATAAATGCTTCCGATTTGTGAATGCATGACTTTTGATGAATTTATTGATGATGTTTGCATAATGCAATTATGATGCGATGATATATTTATCTTGTTTTGGATAAATTATGGCGATGTGGGCTTTATGCCAATTTGGTTGAGATGATGTTGTTTTGTGTTGTGTTGTTTTATTGTCGAGTCACATACATTTCATAAGCGAAGAGGGCTTTTATGCCAAGCGATGATGGCTTTTATGCCGAGCGAAGATCGGCTTTATGCCAAGTGTCCCTAATTACGGACAAAGCGATGGGTACCACATGCATAACATAGTCGTGTCTCATGGAGTCGGTTATGTTTATGTTTGAGTTGTTTGGCATTGGCTTTTTGTTGATTGATGGATGATATTGAATTGTGATGATATATGATGTGATGATGTTGTGATGATGGGCTTTATGCCAAAAGCGAAGATGGGCTTTAGCCAATTTATGATGATTTGTTATGTTGCTTATATTACTAGCATTATTTAATGTTGTTGGTTGATGTTGTTGTTTAAGACTACCGTGTTAATTAGCGATGTATTAGCTCGTGGCGATTTCGTGACGGAGGGTTATGTGTTGTTGCGAAGTTTTATACCGAGGAGATTATGGTGAGATAGTGTAGATTATACACATTAGGATGGCGAGTAAAGTAAGTGAGTTTTGATTATGTGTTGAAATTACACTTATTAATCTATACCCTTATAATTCCGAAATTATATATATATTTTATCATGCCTTTAATTATATGTTTTGGAGTATCTCACCCTTTACTTGTTTCGTTGTTACCTATATATTGGTAACGTGCAGGTTTTGAAGATGAAGTTTTTAGCTGTTGTTAGTCGAGTCGGTGTCGCTCTGGTACATAGCACTCGGGGGGAATATTCATGTTGTCTTGTTGTTGTTCTTTTGATGTTATTCCTTTATGTATAAGAATTATATTTTATGAAAACATGATTTATTAAGAAAGTTTAATAAAGAAGATGTTTTGATGTTTATGAATCAAACTATGTTTTCCGGCGATGCTATATATCTGAGATATATACTTTAAAACAAATTGTTTAAAGTGAGTTGCTTTTGAAGGTGTGATGCCTCAGTATTTACATTGTGAAATTTTAAATTACTCTGATTTTGGTATATAAAACCTTGGGTAGATTTGGGGTGTTACACAAAACATAATGGATTCAATATCTCTAAATAATAATCCATATGCTTGCATAACATCAACAAAACAAAATTGTCAACATAATGGATTCATATTCGTTAACTAATAATCCATACAATTACATAACAACATATTGAACCTAATAATCCATACAATTACATAACAACATATTGAACCTAATAATTCATGCAAAATTCCATAAAGTACATTGAACATAGAATACACCTAATATGGCTGCAACTATTGCAACCAAAACAAAACTACCTAAAATTCATTTCATTATTAGAGCTGCAACTAATGCAACCAAAACAAAATAGTGATGAACCAATTGAACTTCATGTTTCTTCATTAACTTCATCTTCATCCTCAATTCTTCTTCTTTTGATATTGCATCTTTAGCTCTTTGCTTTTCCTCAACCAAATTGCCTGAACTCGAAATTACTTCCTTAGCCCTTGAGTTCATCTCCTCATCCAACCAAAGCGAAATTGTTGCACTTCTTAAAACCACAAGTTGCATCAATGGAGAAGAGAAATTTCGAAGCTGCATCTTTAGGCATACATGTGAGTAACAAATTTCCAAGGAAAAGAAAACATACCTTGTATATTATAGAACGGGTTTGATTACATCCGCCGTCATCAACGGAGCATCAACTCCACGAAGCATTCGTTTCTCACAAAATGATTCATGTAGCTAGTAGAAGACGATTTTTGAGGCATTGTGTTGTTGTGAACGAGGTGAAGAATTGTATGCACGATGAAGGACGAAGGACAGTTGCTCGTGGATGAGATGCTCGTGGATGAGGAGCTCGTGAAGGGTTCTTTGGTGAATTAGGGCACTCATCCCAATTCTATTTAACATTTTTATATATAAAAAATAATTTTTAATGTTTTTAGAATAATA
Source organism: Vicia sativa (assembly GCA_021764765.1). NCBI lineage: Eukaryota > Viridiplantae > Streptophyta > Magnoliopsida > Fabales > Fabaceae > Vicia > Vicia sativa. The sequence goes on from CM038797.1 coordinate 117,601,609, forward strand.
TCAAATTATTTAATTTTAGAATGTATGACATGGCTAGAAATCCCCTTGCCAAGTCATCAAACTCATAGTCAGATGGAGGGGGACTGCAAAAGTCTCAACTCTGGTAAACTTGAGGGACCAAAAACCCGACTTTTAAACTAGAGGACCTAAAATTTCAGAATTTTGAAATTAGAGGGACCAAAAATGCATTTAAACCTATGTTTTACTAGTCGTTAAAAATTAATTTTTCAAATACTCATAATCAGATTCTGTAACAATGAACATTACCATCTCTAAATTCTTATAAGAGTTACATTTATTTATCATGAAGTTTGAGATCTAGAATAATTAAGTTATTGTTTAAGTTAATTATGTTTGTCTTAATTATTTTCATTGGTGGTAGATTACATCTTTTATTAACCAGTAACTAACTATTGTCTTAATTAACATTTATAAAATATTAAATATAAAAATATTATTTTATATTTTCAAAAAGACTCCTCTCTTTGTCTATTATAATATAAAAATAAAATTGTTCAGTGTCTAATTTATAGTTTGGTAATATATATACTAATTAACATTTTTTTTTAATAAAATATGTGTTCAATAAGCAAATTTATTTTATTTACTTATAATTTTTTTTTGAAATGTTATTTTTAATAAGTTTTATATTACACACATGTTTTTGCACCTTCATGAGGAAGATTAGGTTGTATATTAGTTATATCCTGACACAAGAAACAACATGATAAAATCGAAAGAATTAACATTTAACCAACATTATTTTATATCATGATACTAACACATGATCAAATAATTTAAACTATGTTGTTAGTGCAATGTCATATTCTAAAAAATAATTAAGATTTTATATATTATTTTAATAAATGCTTTTTTAAAACCAAAAGGTGGTTATACCTTTTAATAATTTACTTTAAAAAATATTAAATATAATTTATTTAAAACTTAAATAAATATAGATATTTATGGCTTAAAGATAGGAGATCTCTCAAAAAATATAATATATTTCAAACAATTAAATTGGGAAAAAGGAGAAGTTTTTGAAAAATCAAACTAAAGGTAAAGAGAAAGAAAATAATATGCTTTGACAACAAAAATAAAAATAAAAAAATAAATCAAATGTTAAAGTATACAAATAAAAGTACAAAAAAGTGTTGCAAAGTAGAAATAAAAGAAATGAAACTTTTGAAAAACAAAACTCATATACCAAAAAAAATTTGCTCTCTTATTTTTAGGTTTTTTTAATCAAAAAGAAATATTCAAGTGATTCATAATTAATAATGTATTTTATGACACTTAAAATGTTTCATATAGTTTATGCATTATCGAATGAGGAAACACTAAGGTCATTTGAAAGGCTTTTTAAAATTCTATTTTAATTTTTAAAATTTAAAATTTAAAATTTGTTTGAATACAATATTTTGCAAATGTGTTTTAAAAATTCTTCTTCATTTTCAATTTTAAAAGCAAAAACTGAAATAGCTAAATTGTGTTTTGATTTTTACTTTTTTTTAAAACTAAAAACAAAAACTATTTCAAACCGACCCTAATTCTTTTGAGAGATGGTCAATGAGAATATGATTCTAATGAGTAATTAACTATTGATCTAGATATGTTTTAAAATCTGATTTTGGTAAAGCAAATTTTTAATTTTTATGCTATGGCTTAGTGATAATTATGATGTTGACTATGAAGTTTCCATTGTGAAGAAAAGTGTGTCATAAAACGATGATTTTTCAAAAGTTATTTATTAAAGGCATTTAACTTCTTATGAAACATGCATTTTGAATTTTTTTAACCATTTGAATGGATTTTGTTTTAGAACAAACATAAGAATAAGTTGGGAAGAATTAATAAGCCAAATTACTTTCCCAACAAATCATTGTTTGCTACGTCGAGAACATAAGGGCGCTTAGCAAGCAAGGGTGTCAACCTTACTAAGCCAATAACATAGGCGTGCTTAGCGAGCAAATGTGGTTCATGGCTTTAGGACTAAATTACTTAAAGGTGAAGGAATGATTTGGTAGTTAAGCAAGTGTGGACAGTGCGCTTAGAAAGCTAAGAAAACAAGGCAAGTTGCAAGTGAGTTAGCATTTTATATCCCGAAAGAAAGTAGGTGTGTTAAACGAGGCTATATCGTGTACTTAACAAGCCTTCCAATTCAAACCCTATAAACATGGGTGTCAAGCAGTTCATTTGAGATATATCAGTAGATTTGAGGTAGTTCCTAGAGAAATTAGATTCTCACTATAAATCACAACAAAAGAGAATAGAAGAGGAAGATTAAGGGTAAAATCTTTGTCCAAGGAATCATGGACAAATGTTGTTCATCTTCTTTCTCTAGGGCTTAATTGTAAAGATATGATGAGTAAGTGTAACTAATGTTCTCTTTTGTTGGGGTTAGGTGTAGTTGGTTTATTATTTATGTGTTCATAATGACTATGATGTTCTATGTATTTCTTCTTAAGTTTTAATATTGATGTATTCTTTATTCTTAATTCTTGTTATGGATTAGCTACCTTAAATATGTTTTTATGCTATGACTTGATATTCAAAAGGTATTGCTCATTACTAGATCCA